>JANCRC010000016.1:9705000-10142500 GCA_024362995.1 Heteromeles arbutifolia
GCTAATCAAATGTATATGAGGAGGCAAGTTTACACAAACAACTAATTAGATATTGGCTTGTTCCAAGGTTGCCAGGTAAAATTACACGAAAAGCCCACCCAATCCCAAAACCCAACGTAAGTGGAATTTGTTGTCAGGTTTCTTACCCAAGTGCAAACACAAACCACATGCTGACATGTGTTTTGCTACAATTATTATGTTTCACTTTGGGCTTTGTCTTTTTAATATAGGGATTGGCTGTTTAAAAACAAGCAGGAGCTCATGCTCTCACATAATAATAATTTGGTAAGTGTTCAAGTTGTTAGTTTAAGTTTTAATTTTTAAATTCTTTTGGGACACTTGTCAAGTTGTTGAAGGCCAAGATGTTCCTCAAAACGGTAAAAAGATCTAAGCTAGCCTCGAAACTACAGAGCCAGTTTGGTTCATCAGCAATTCCTTCCTGCTTGTTTTTAAGGAGTGAAGCTTTGTTCTTTAATATAAGTGGCCAAATTAGGCATGTTGGGCCACGTCTTATAACTGATTCTATATTGAGTTTTGTTCTTGTTATTAAACAAAGTTTTTTGTGTTATTTGTTAAGAAAAAGATTTGTGAAACTTTTTTTTAATTAGTTTACTATTAAAATAGGGAAGGAAGACTAATCTAAGTTTAGGGAGGGTTCTAGCCTTCTAGGTACTTTAAGGACAGTTTTAATAGCAACCCACTCTTCAAAATATACAAAGTTACTACCTTTTCAATTTAACAAATTGGTGTCCACGATATACTAATAAAGAATATTATTTAATTATGCACAGCTTAATCATAGAATACAAGCTGAATAGATGAAGTGGAACAATGCATCGTGTGTATTGTGCGACTGTTGTATGCCACTAAAATTCAAGGGAAAACTTTATAGGACGGCAATAAGACCATCAATGTTTTATGGCACGGAACGTTGGCGGTGAAGCATCAACGCGTACACAAAATGAGTGTAGCAGAGATGAGAATGCTTCGTTGGATGTGTGGGCACACGAAAAAGAACAAGATTAAGAACAAGGATATCCAAGGTAAATTAGGAGGTGCCGAAATTGAAGAAAAGATGAGAGAAAATCAGTTAAGTTGGTTTGGATATGTGAAACAAAGACCTACAAGCGCTCCGCTTAGAATGTGTGATTACGAGACAGAGGCTCAGGGCCAAAGGGGTAGAGGAAGACCTAGAAAGACTTGAAAAGAGACTCTAAGAAAAGACTTGGACCACTTGGATCTAACGGAATACATGACATAAAACCGAGCGCAGTAGCATTCTAGGATTCATATAGTTGACTCCACTTAGTGGGATAAGGTTTTGTTGTTGTTGTATTCATCCAATCACGTTTAGGGAATGCTACTTTTCTAAAAGTATAATATTTAAAAAGAAAAATAAAATTTGAGAGCAGGTTAAATCGTTGAAGAGCCGATTAAAGTCATAAACTTTAAAGGTAATAAAAAAGTGTCACGTAAGTTAACAAATGACACTTTTGAAGTGAATTTTGGGAATCCCTTATAGATGCTCTAACAACGCATCAAAATGGAGGACAGAATGTACTATTATATATGGGGCTATGGAGGTAATTGTATCCTCTAGAACAATTTATGTTTATGTCATTGGTAAATGATCAGTGGCAAATTTTTTTTTTAGGGTTTACGATAACCACTGATGCATGCGCATGAGCAGCCCACGAGGGTGAATTTTCAGCACGTGTTCCATAGATGAGCAACATTTCAAGATTCTGGTTTTGTTTTGTAAACGCTAGGCTCAACAAATTAGGACATGTCAACAAAAATCACACATGTTTTTCAATTTGTATTTTCAGTATTTTTCTTAGCCCATCTAGAATCTTTGTTTCTCTTTCATCATGGGTTTAATGTGTGTTTTCAAAGTCTCTTCAAGATTCATGATATTTGTATGAATGAATTTGGTCACCTGGTGTCTTATTCCAAACATCATACATAGACCTAGTGATCGTGTCTTGCCTGCCGTATTCGGATCGTTTTTGTGACATCTCGATATCTTAATGGATTGTGTCATGTCAAACTTGTTAAAATGAATGAGTAATATGACTCGCTCGACCCATTAAAATTAACTGGTAATATGACACGACCCGTCATCCGTTGCAGAAAATATATTTTACTTAAAAAATAATCACATGAAAAACGTCATACTAAATTAGTATCTATATACCACGTTATCACTAAATACTATCTACAAACCCGAAACCTAAACTCTAAAAATCCAAATGACAATGTAACCATCGACAAAGTGTAAAAGATGTGATCACGAGTGGTGGCATAAAGTTTTCACATTTTTTCGCACTTGTAAATTATATATTATGAATTATTACACATTTTCAACTCCACCTAAAAGCATTGTTCACTAGGGTTTGGACGGTTTTAAAAATCCATCCATCGTCAAAGCGTTTTTCATATTTGTTTCATATTTTTCACACATGTAAAAATTATTATGAATTTTAAATGTAATTTAATTTGTAGTTAAAAATTACCAAACTAATTTTTTTTACGGATTGAAACGAGTGACCCGATAACGATCTGATTAAATAAAATGTTGACTCGAAATCCGTTGTTTTTGTCTCATTTCCTGTCAGGTTTATAGGTCGTGCAAGAAGTTGGCAGATCTAATCATACATGCATGGTACATACTCCATTGGAGAATAGACATTTCAAAATTTTAGTGGAACTTATGGGCCATTTGAGAAATATTATTTCATTTTCAATTTTCGTTTTTGTGCCAGAAAGAAAGTATATGAGATAAATGAGATTATAAGAAAATAAATACATAAAAATTATAACACTTCAAATAATTTTTCCATTTTTTGTTTTAGTTTCGATTTGTTCATCATTCTATACACATTCCTTTTTAATTTCTTCCCGCATCCTTCATTCATCATTATGCATTCTTCCTAACTTTCACATACTTTTTCAGAATCTATTACACAAAAGACTAAAACAAAAACTAATTAAAAACGAAATAGAAAGAGGCCTTCATAATTACGATTTTGTCTATTCAATAAAAGTTTTTATTCTTAAAGTACTTAGTTTTGACTTTCATAAATTATCCTTCATTTCTCACTCCTCCTTTCCACCACCCTCCCTCTGTCATGCTTCATCCCTCTTTTGTCACATATACGATATATTGATCTCTTTAGCACAAAATTAAAAATAAAAAAAAAAACAAAATGTATACAGTCTTAATTTGGCTTTGTATTGCAATGGAAGTTTGCATTTATCTAACAAAAGTAAAAATAAAGTCTAATATTATTGAATCCCCCAGTCTCAAAAAATGGCACTTGGTGAGAAGCTACCATTTTATAATTAAATTACTGACTGGTACTTTTCTTCTTTCTTGTAATGGTTTTTAGTTCTTATATTTTTAATTTTTGGGACTGATTTGCTAACTTTGGTCTTTTTGCTTTTTACATTTGCGTGTTTTGTGCTTGAGATATGAGACTATATATAGGAAGGAATGGATGGATAAGAGTGGTGGGAGAAAGGGAAATGTATAAAGAAAAATGAATGATAACCAAAAAAAAAAAAAAACTTAAAATAATTATTCTTTTTTTATCAGAAAATAGTTTTTTATTTTTTTATTTTTGTTTTCATTTTATATTCCTTTACCTATATATTTCTTCACACATATTTTTCCACCATTTTTTTATATCTCTAGTTTCTTCTATGTATTTTCCTCCATCACTAAACAAAAATAAAACTAAAAACCAAAAAATAGCTATACGTAGACCAGCATAATTCATGTAAATATTCGATGAGTGATGTTAATTAGAAAGACTATATATTTATACTAGATTGGTGTAACAAGTGATTCATACAACTAATATCCAATGAGATAAAGTCATTAGTTAACGTGACATCTACAAGTTACCAGAGCCGGCCTTGAGGGTGTGGAAGTGGTGTCACCACACAGGGCCCCCAATTCGGAAGGTCCCCGATCTTGATTTTATTTTGCCTGTATAGTTAGTATATATATTTATATTTGCAATGATATTCCAAATTCTTCTCACGGCTTAGTGTAGTTGCCTTCCGCGTCTTATTCATGGATAATGAACTGGGTTCGACCATACCCATCGGCTTTTTTTGTGTTTTTTATTTTCATTTCTTTTGTGTGACATCCCACATCGTCCAGGGGAGTGATCCTTAAATATATATTCTCATCCTTACCTAGCACGAGGCCTTTTGGGAGCTCACTGGCTTCGGGTTCCGTAGGAACTTCGAAGTTAAGCGAGAAGGGGGCCATAGCACTCCTAGGATGGGTGACCCACTGGGAAGTTGCTCGTGAGTTCCCAGAAACAAAACCGTGAGGGCGTGGTCGGGGCCCAAAGCGGACAATATCATGCCACAGTGATGGAGCGGGCCCGGGAAGTGATCCACCCCGGGCCGGGATGTGACATTTTGTGTTTTAAAAGCACGAGTTTTGTTTTATTTTATTGTTATTTAAAGCATGGCGTTTCTTTTGTGTTTTATTTCAATTTTTTTTGGTATTTAAAAGCATGAGTTGTGTTTGATTTTAATTTTCTTTTGTTATTTAAAGTATGGTGTTTCGAACCCAAAAATATAGGGATGTAAATAGATACCTAGCCACTAGATTCTTATCTCAATTATATACAATCATAATTAAAATGTAAAAGAAAACATAGCAACCAAAATGTTAGACCTTCTAAGGGCCTTTTTTTGGGTATGCAAAAATAAGGAATTTCGAACCCAAAAACATAGGGATGCAAATAGGTACCTAACCACAACACCAGTCTTTTTTTTTTTTTACCTCAATTTATACATAATAATAAAAATTAAAATGTAAAAAAAAAACATATCAACCAAAATTTTATACTTTTTAAAGGCCTCCCTTGGAGTCTTGCACACGACCCCCAAAATCTCAAGGACGGCCCTGCAAGTTACCTAGTAATTTTTTCATATTCGACACACCAATATCGCACATGGTGTATATAAAGATACGCAATAGTTTCTCACATATTCTTCAGAGAGAGATATAGGAGATGAATAGGTTAGCTTATTAACTAATGATATCATCGTTGCAAGAAGAACCAACATTTAGGGACTTGGAAAACAATCCAATACATAATTAATTTATGCATATTTCCCTCCTAAAACTTGGCCAAAAGCCTAAAACATAAAACTTGGCCGACACATCTTCAATTTTGAGTTACAACTATAACAAGGAAAAAAGAATGAGTTCGTCATCAATACCCAAAATCATTCCTCATTAGCAAGGGAAACTAATTATTGAATTGTAACTTCTAGTTGTACCATCTATTTATAATAGCAATTCTCAGGGCCTCCTCACTTGTGAAACCCTGAGGCACTCTTGCCACAACATCTTGAAGCATCAACCCTTTCACACTTGATATGCTTGCATGATAAACGTGTAACTCCAGGTCTTTGAGTGTATTCATCAATCTAGCATTAGGGTAATCGCAATCCGGACATTGAACTCGTATCATGGCTTCTGAGCCTACAATCTTCACATCTATATCCATAGCCCCAGCTGCTTTATTATTATAACTTGATGATAGCCGCGGCCTTGTTTGATGACGATCAATTGTGGAGCTGGTGGTTTGGCCTCCAATGTCAACAACGGGCTTCAGGTGTTGTGCTTGGATTTTGGCCTCCAGTTGCTCAACCCTTGCTTTTAGCTCATTGATGTATACAACTGCATCAGAAAGTAAAGAAGCTTTGTCCATTCTGGACACATTGGGAACAACAGCGCGGAGGGCATAGAATCGACGGTTAAGCTTCTCTCGCCTCTGTCTCTCTGCCTCAACATGGTTTATTGGTGTTTCTGATCTACCAGTTTCACGGTTTGATGATCGTCCTCTCTTTTTCAGTCGTATGTTCTCCATATTCTCACAGGTGAAATTTCCAACAGAGTCGGAAGGTCCTGAGTCGGATGATGATCCACCTATAGTCACAGGAGGTACTTCTTTTGTACCACCTTCACGTCAAAATATTAAACATCAAAGCAATGAAAAATTGGGAGGAGTGTACAATACACAAATATCAACAAGATATCGGTATTTAGAGAAATTAGCTGAATATTTTAAGTAAAATGCCCTAAATAAAAGATCAGGAAAATATTTTTAAGTGAAGGGAGAAAAGACCGCTTAGTACTAATAGTATGAATCTACAGTACCGTTGTCAATAGACCCTGGATCTGTAAATTGGTATTTGGTATTGTTACCATCCAAACACTCATGGTATTGAAACTTTTCTGACCAATTTCGTTACCTTGTGTTGTCCAGTCTCTTTGTTCAGCTCCCGAAAACATTCCACTTTCTAGTAGCGGAACAAGTAGATGGTCGTCACGGCTGCTGGTCAGCTGCTTTGAGACCATGTTGTTGTTGTTCTCTGAACCGAAAAGCGATTTTGATATCTGCACAAGACCCCAATCTACTTTGATCGCATCCAAAGAAGCGAGTTCAAGTACTCCGCATGAAGTTGCAATACAAACCAAAGTTTGAATTCCATGCATTCTTGCTTTCTTCACTCTCTCACACTCATAGAACTGAAGCTCATGATCACCTGCCAGCCAAACAAAACCACCAGAACAAAACGTACGGCCCAGAATGTTACTATTACCGTGGCCGGCAGTAAATGACTGGGTTAAAGAGACAGTGTAAAAGTAAAACCACTCAGCGTCGGTAACGTCTCCACCGTCCAAATCCATGTCTTCATAGAAAAGAGCTTCAACTTCTCCGCTAATCCCCTTATTCCTCTCCACAACATCGAAAACATTGGCTTTGTTGTAACTTTGTTTGGAGGCCAAGTCCCCAGTGCTTCGAAAATGGCCACCAGCCCACGACAAAGAAACTAGGTCATTGCTGTCTTTTGATGAGGCTTGCCAGAAAATTGAATAGACCCACCGTTCGGGCCTATTCTGAATTATGAACTGGAGACGTTGAAGTGTGGATGAGTTTTCTTGACCAAAATTGTATGAAGAACAGGAGGAATTAGTTCCCTCCATGGCTCTCTCTCTCTCTCTCTCTCTCTCTCTCTCTCTCTCTCTCTCTCTCTCTTCTATAAAACGAATATTAGGTAAGGCGACAAAGTTAGTCAGAAATGAACGGTAGAATCCAATACATAAAATTTTTTTATGGGTAAATTACATTTTACCTCCTTAGGTTTGGGGTCAATTTCAATTCCTTACAACATCTTTAAAACATTTCAATTTCATACATTTAGTTATCATTTTATTTCAATTTCATACATCCGTTAGAAAATCTGTTAAGTAAACCGTTAAGTGATGACGTGGCAAATATGGGATCCACATTTGTGCTGACGTGGCTTCCAAATTTGTGCCACGTGGCAAATTATTTATTTATTTTTATGCATTTGAAATATTATAATATTTATCCTATTTATTAAAAAAAAAAAAAAAACCAATCAAACCCAGAAACCATTCCCCCCCCCAACCCACTCCCTCTCCTCCGCCCCACCCCATCCCACCCCACCCCTACCCACCCCTCCTTCAATCTTCATCTTCCTTCCCCAAACCCAGGCGTGCAAGCATCCACAACGAACACAAATGCCGGTCTCACCCCTCTCGAATCCCCATTCGACACCGATGACGTCGCAGCCGACGACATCATAGACGACAGGGACGACGATGACGACAACCAACTTTCTCCTTCTGCCATCCCACCTTTGAGAACGATTGGCTCAGGAACGCTTACATAGCTCTACAGGCGTTGAAGCAGGCCATTCTCTCCGAACCGTTCAACATCACGGGTAATTAGGTCGGATCTAATGTCTGCAAGTACACCGAAGTTTTCTGCACCAAGGCGCTCGCCAACAGCACCATTGGGACTGTGGCGGGGATCGACCTCAACCACGACGACGTTGCCGGGTACTTGCCGGAGGAGCTCGGGCTGCTCACGGATCTTGCATTAACAGGTTTTGTGGAACTGTTCCTCACAAGTTCAACCGCCTCAAGCTGCTGTTCGAGCTTGATTTGAGCAACAATCGGTTCGCTGGAAAGTTCCCTCGGGTGGTTCTCCAGCTGTCGAAGCTGAAATTCTTGGATCTGAGGTTCAATGAGTTCGAAGGGACAGTGCCAAATGAGTTGTTCGACAAGGACTTGGACACCATTTTCATCAACCACAACCAGTTCCAGTTCGATCTACCTGATAACTTCAGGAACTCGCCGGTCTCCGTCATCGTCTTCGCCAATAACAAGGGTTTGGGCTAGTTTTTTTTTTTTTTTTTTCCCTTCTTGTTGTTGTTGCAGGTTTAGGGATGTAGGGGGTGGTTGCGGGGAGATGGGATGGGTTTTTTTTTTTTTTTTTTTTTTTTTTGTTGAGAAAATTCAGGTTTTAAAAAAAAGTAAATTTTTTTTTTGCCACGTGGCAAACATTTGGCAGCCACGTGGCATATATGTGGCAGCCACATCAGTACTTAACGGATTAATGGATGGAAAATGTAACGGAGGTATTATTTTGAAATAAAATAGTACTTAAGGTATGAAAGTGAAATGTTTTGAAGATGTTGTAAGGAATTGAAATAGACCTCAAACCTGATGTATGAAAGTGTAATTTACCCTTTTTTTTATTTAAGAAATCTCGGCGCGTACGAGTAACTCTGATTGATAGGGAAAATAGAATTGAAGCAAGAGGATGAGAACAAATGGAATAAGAAACTGATCAGTGAGCGAGGGTCTCGGACTAATAAAGGAACGCCTAGTGTTGAATAAAACACAAAGTCTCACATAGGTCATCTCACAAAACAAATTACTACCTATATTAAATAGTTTTACTTTTAAGTACATGAGGTTTTTTTGCAAAAAATTACACTTAATAATTTCATGATTGATTAAGTGGAGATAATATCAAAGGAAAAGTAATGAAAAGAGCTTCAAATTTTTGCATTTTAATAAAAGACCATCAAATTTTTGCATTTTATTGAGGCCTAATAGGCACGATATCCTCTGACACACCCCGTCCCGAAGGAGGGCGTGCTGGCCGTCACGTGAGAGTAACGTAACCATTTGCACAGTTCGGAAGCTTTAAAATACCATTGTGAATTCTGTCAGAATACCGTTGGATTCCTCGTGGCCACCAAAGCTCTGCTCTAACTCGAACCTGGAGGGGCGCAAAACAAGGTGAGTGGGTCAGTAAAATAAGTCTTTCAAAATCTTTCCTTTATCAACATATATATATATCCCCTCACTGTAAAATCTGTATACTTTCTCAGAAAATAGCATATATAAATATATATAGCTTCAGAAATCTCAAAACACCATTCTTCATCATTTTTCAGAGAAATATGCCATGCCATGCCAAAAACATAATATGGATGCATCAACATAAATCAGGTGAAATAATAAATCAACCGGAGACCCTGCAGTGGTCCTGTACGGCTGATTCTAGAGCTCAATATCCAATCCAGCCGGAGCCACCAACTGTGACCTGTACGGCACTGCCGGAGTCGCCAATTGCGACCTGTACGGCACTACGCTGCACATGAGTCGGAACTACCTGTAGTAGTCTGTACGACTTGGATGGTGTAATAATACGCTCTAGTGCTTCTCTCATCAATCATCTGTGCACATAATCTAAGGTCACCTACTAGTCGGAACCGTCTCTAATGGTCTGTACGACTAGCATGTCGGAACCACCTCCAGTGGTCTGTACGACTAGCATCTACTTGGATCCAAGGTGAGCGTGTGATGCGGTGAATAACATAAGCACTAACACCAGGGGTGCAGGTTATGAGCTATCAACATAAATCTCATCAAACAATTCAATGCACCATATCTAACTCACCTGATACTCACCTGTGCGTCCGCAGCACCAATTCACATATATGCATCATATAACAATTCACATAATTCATGTAATTTCTATGCATGGCATTTCAAATCACATATTCATATAAATCTATGCATGGCATTTCACAATATACTTTCATTCAAAAATCGATTTCTAGGAAAACGTTAAGTATATATATATATATATACTGAAATAAACTGCCCACTCACAGTTATATCGAAGGGTCATAACCCCTTAGCCTTTCTCGACTGTGCTCGTCTTCCGCATAAGCCTCGCCTATATGAGAAGTAACCGAAATAACGTTAATTAATGCGCATAAACGACAATTACAAATAACTTCTCATACGTAGCTCAATTTTGGCATATGAATATACCAACGAGACCTACATGACGTCACGAGCGTCGTGATATTTTTAAAATAATTTAACTGTAGCTCACGCGCCCCCACGCGCCTGAAAAGGTACTGTGAAACGCGCCCCCACGCGCATAGCACGCACTGGCGCGTGTCGTCTTCTTCCTCGGGTCGCCGGCGCCGGCCACCGGTCGCCGGAAACCTGCAACTCGCCATATCTCGGCCATTTCCTCACCATTTCGTCTCATTTTTCTTCCTACGTGCTCTAAATTAAGAGAGGAAGAGGGCTATACCTTCCAAAACCTTGAAAAACCTTCGAATCACGACGGAGCAAAATGTCATAAATCGGCCACCTTCGAACTGGGGTTTTCCGACGTCCAACTCGAGCCAACGATACACTCCGAGGTTCGTGAGGGTCTCACAAAGCTCCCTGTGATCTTGGATTGTCCTAAAACAAAGCCAACAAAAAGTTGATGAATAGTACCCAAATCGGACCTCGGGTTTTCGACGTGAAAACGTACAAGTTCTTACCTGAAACTGGTGTCGATGGGTTCGTATGGACCTCAGGAACACAATGGAACCTTTTTCTGCTTCGATCCGTGAAGATTTTGGCGTCCTTGGGCGTGGTCCGTACGTGAGGGAAGAGAGAGAGAGTCGAGTTTCTGAGGGGGAGAGAGAGACACACACGGGAGTGAGGGAAGAGAGAGAGATTATGTGAGTGTGTGGTTCAAAAACAACCATCAAAATATCCCAGGTACAATACACCCATACCTCAATTAAATGCCTAGGGGCATTTTCGTCATTTCACGTCCTCCGTACGTAAATTCCGGGACGGGCTGTTACAATCTACCCACCTTATAAAAATTTCGTCCCCGAAATTTACATAACCAAAACCAAATCCGTCCACTAGTACTCATAAAACAACCTCGGGTACATCTCTCTCATCCGATCCTCCGTCTCCCAAGTAACTTCTTCCACTGAATGGTTCTTCCACAAAACTTTAACCAACTGCACTGTCTTATTCCTCAAAACCTTTTCTTTCCAATCCAATATAGTTACTGGCTCCTCATCATAAGTCAAATTCGAACCAATCTCCCAAAGGTTGATGAGGTATCACATGTGAAGGATCTGAGACATAATGTCGAAGCATCGACACATTAAACACATTATGTACTTTAGACAGTTCTGGCGGTAACTCAAGTCTGTAAGCAACTTCACCGACCCGCTCGGTGATCTGGTACGGCCCGATGTACCTAGGACTCAACTTTCCTTTCTTCCCAAATCGAACAACACCTTCCAAGGCGATAAC
Source organism: Heteromeles arbutifolia (assembly GCA_024362995.1). NCBI lineage: Eukaryota > Viridiplantae > Streptophyta > Magnoliopsida > Rosales > Rosaceae > Heteromeles > Heteromeles arbutifolia. Next base: position 9,716,489 of record JANCRC010000016.1, read on the forward strand.
TTCAAGAATACCCAATCACCGACCTTGTACACTCTATCTGTAGCATGCCTGACTGCTAAGTTCTTTTGTCGATCTTGTGCCGCTTTCAGGTTAGACTTAATCACCTGAATGTTTTGAGTAATCTCTTCCACTAACTCAGGGCCCACTAAAACTCGTTCACCAACCTCTGACAACATAAAGATGTACAACAAGCTTTCTCATAAGATGCCTTAAGTGGTGTCCTACCACTACTCGAATGAAGGTTATCGTTGTAGGCAAATTCCATTAAATTCAACTTTTAATCCAAGCATCACCAAACTACCATACCGAAGATCTTAGTATATCATCCAAATTCTGAATGGTCCTGTCTCTGTCTGAAGATGATATGCTGCACTATAAAGTAATCTTGTATCCGAAGTTTCTTGAAAAGTTACCTAGAACTTAAAAGTGACTAACATACCCAAAAGCTCAACAGATTCGTAAGTCCAAATCTCTTTTCCATAAAACAAATAATTAAAACAAATAATTAACCGTTGCACTTGTCTGGAAAGGTTGCTGCTCTTCACTGGAGTAAAATACGTTACTAAATACGCCGATCAACTATCACCTCAATTTCCATCATACCCATCTCGTGAACGAGGAAGTTTGTACACGTAATCCAAAGGCTTCTTTCTTTCCGTTTTAACTTACTGACATATGATACAATTACTTACATACCCAAAATTTCTCTTTTTATACCCGGCTAATAGTAAAATGGTTAAATGGTATGATACATCTCAATACTTCCGGGATGCATTGTAGAAGCTGAACAGTGTACTTCATCCAAAAATTGCTTTCTTTAATTCCACATCATTAAGCACATACATCTTGTTCTCTTGCATAAACATGCCATCTGATTCTCTAACTCTGAGATCTTTCTTTTTCTCGATATTCCTTGCCTCAATTAATTCCTGGTTTCTTCATCAATCCTCTGGGCTTCGAGTATACGATTAATTAAAATAAGCCTAACTTAGATACTAGCAAGCAAGGCTTCTTCTTGTTCTTCTATTTCCAACTTTACTCCAGTAGATCTCAAATCCGCAAGAAGAGGAACATAACAAGTATACAAAGCATTTATTCTCACGAGAGTCTTCATATTAAGTACATCAGCCCAAGCATTTGCACGATCACCTGGTCGTGCAATCATAATCACTAAACAACTCAATCCACCTTCGTTATCTAAAATCAAGATCCCTCTGAGAAGACAGATATTGGAAACTCTTACGATCCATACAAAACTTACACTTTTCTTCATAAAGATAATTTCTCCAAATCTTCAAGCCAAGATGATAGCGATTAATTCCAAATCATAGTTAGGGTAATTCATCTCATGAAGTTCAATTGCCGCAAAGAATAAGCAATTACCCTATCTTGTATCAATACACATCTCAAACCACTCAAAGAAGCATCCTTATAGACCTCATAACTTCCGTTATCATCTGGGAGCTAACACAAGTGCATAGGTGAGGAAATACTTCAACTGTTGAAAACTTTATTCACCATTTTCATCCCACTCTAACTTAACCTCTTTTCTCGTCTATCTCGTCAATAGCAAGTCGAAGACTGAAAAAATCTTTCACAAACCGTCCATACTAGCCTGTTAAATTAAGAAAACTCCGAGTCTTAGTCACGGTTCGCGATTGTTCCAAATTCTCAACTTCTGCTACCTTTAAAGAATTCACTTGAATACTTTAAGTAGGTATAACATGTCCCAGAAATGCCACCTGATTCATCCAACATTGGCATTCGCTAAGCTTAGAATATATCGACGACCCCTCAAACTTTGTAATACCACTTTAAAATGTCTAGCACGTCCTGCTCTAGTATTAGAGTATATCAGAATATCGTCAATGAAAACAAACACAAACCTGACGAGATATTCTCGAAATATTTCATTCACCAAACTCAGGAAAGAAGCAAGCGCATTCGTCAATCCGAATGGCATTACCAAAAACTCATTAGACTATAACAAGTCCTGGAAGTTATCTTAGGGACATCCTCACTAAATCTTCAATTGGTTAATAACCAAACCTTAAATCAATCTTTGAAAATACACAGGCACCTCTAGGCTAATCAAACAATCATTAATACGCAATAATGGACAACGATTCCCAATCGTTACTCGATTCAATTTTCCATAGTCAATGTATAGCCTTAATGTCCACATTTTTCCTCATAAATAAACTGGGCTCTCCATGACGACATACTAGGTTGAATGGAACCTTTATCAACCAATTCTTGCAACCGACTTTCAATTCCCTTAACTCATCCTGAACCAATCTCTAATATAAGGTCCGTACCTGGAGACAAATCAATAGAAAACTCCACATCTTTGCCTGGCGGCAATCCAGGTAAATTCTCAAGGAAAACGTCAGGAAATGTCTAATCACCTTGACCTCTTTCACACTACGCAGAGCAATATCTCTTAATACCTCATGAACTAAATATCTTAGGTAGCCATTCAATAACAATCTATTTTGCTCTCACAGCAGAACTAACGGCATACCTCACTACACTTTGCATCCCCCAAAAGTAACCTCTGGTCACCCAAGTCGATGGAAAGCAACTGATTTCCCGTAGCAATCTATCTTGGCACAATCATAATGCAACCAATCTGTGCCAAAAATCACATCAAATCCACAATATCCAACTGGATAAGATTCATAGGCATAACAACATCTTTCACCATCACTGGACACTCTGAATAACACCATACTAACGTAGGATGACCTACTTGTTTACTCGCTTAACGAATCCAACAATAAGTTATGGATATTACGGTCTGCAGCCCGCAATAACGATAACTCACTGTTGTCTCGATAAGTAAGCAACAATCCTCAAGAATACAACATTACCATCTTGCCCTTCATTAGAATTACATATGCATGCCTCGATCGTGCTCCATCATTACTCTCTTTGGCAACATCATCAATAACAAGGAATATATCAGCCGGAGTCAGCTAGTATGACCTGTGCGACTCAACCTATAGCTCGTCCACCCAGCCGGAGTCATCTAATATGACCTGTGCGGCTGTACTCATAGCCCATCGATCCATGCTAGTATATAAGTCGGAGTCACCTCTAGTGACCTGTACGACTCTAATCCTGTACACCACGGCTCATCTAACCAAAATTTCTAGATCCAGGTACCTGCGGAATCAGCGCTAGTGGTGGCAAAGAAGGCTATGGAGGCATTTACTGATTCTGGGGACAATTTGCAGCTCTATGTTCCATTTATCCACATATAAAGCATCCACTGCTTTCTTGTCTATACTCTCCAGAGTGTACGCTATTGTACCGACAGCACAAAGGTACATTCCCTCTATCTGAATCACCTTGTCTCTGAAATCTGGAATCACCAGTGAATCTACCACCATACCTCTGACCAGTGGCACAAAAACCTCAGCTGGAAGAACTAAACCTTATTTCCTTTTGAAGCTCTGAGTCTTCGATTCTCAACAATATCTGTATGGTAACGAGACAACTCCGTAAACTTTCTATAATACTCATTTGCCGTCATCTTTCCTTGTCTCAAATTGTAAACTATCGCTTCTTACCATCCATATATGCCGGAGGACTAAACCTTTCCTTAAACAATTCTTTAAATAACTCTCGATCAGCTGTTTCCTCTGGTGACATCATATAAGACTCCTGTCTCCATCAGGATGCAAATTCAATGCTCGGAAATCAGGTAGTCGTCTTGACCTACCGTCAAAAGAAAGATTCCCTTGACTTTGCATAATCTAAAACACCTTTTCCCACTGATTAAGCCATCGACCTGCTCCCTCAGGTCATCATTTTCCCTAAAGTGATTCAGCATCAACTTATATCCAGTCCTAAGAGAAAAATCCTTTGGATAATAGACTGAGTCACATTAGTACTAGTTTCCCATAACTGAGCTAAATAGGGAAAACTAGACTCAACTAAACGACTTGGCTCACTACGAGGCGGTATAGTTCTGACAGAAAACACTAGAGAATTCTCAGGATGTACAGGACTGCAAACTAAGCTCTGATACCAACTGACACACCCCGTCCCGAAGGAGGGCGTGCTGGCTGTCACGTGAGAGTGACGTAACCATTTGCACAGTTCGGAAGCTTTAAAATACCATTGTGAATTCTGTCAGAATACCGTTGGATTCCTCGTGGCCACCAAAGCTCTGCTCTAACTCGAACCTGGAGGGGCGCAAAACAAGGTGAGTGGGTCAGTAAAATAAGTCTTTCAAAATCTTTCCTTTATCAACATATATATATATCCCCTCACTGTAAAATCTGTATACTTTCTCAGAAAATAGCATATATAAATATATATAGCTTCAGAAATCTCAAAACACCATTCTTCATCATTTTTCAGAGAAATATGCCATGCCATGCCAAAAACATAATATGGATGCATCAACATAAATCAGGTGAAATAATAAATCAACCGGAGACCCTGCAGTGGTCCTGTACGGCTGATTCTAGAGCTCAATATCCAATCCAGCCGGAGCCACCAACTGTGACCTGTACGGCACTGCCGGAGTCGCCAATTGCAACCTGTACGGCACTACGCTGCACATGAGTCGGAACTACCTGTAGTAGTCTGTACGACTTGGATGGTGTAATAATACGCTCTAGTGCTTCTCTCATCAATCATCTGTGCACATAATCTAAGGTCACCTATTAGTCGGAACCGTCTCTAATGGTCTGTACGACTAGCATGTCGGAACCACCTCCAGTGGTCTGTACGACTAGCATCTACTTGGATCCAAGGTGAGCGTGTGATGCGGTGAATAACATAAGCACTAACACCAGGGGTGCAGGTTATGAGCTATCAACATAAATCTCATCAAACAATTCAATGCACCATATCTAACTCACCTGATACTCACCTGTGCGTCCGCAGCACCAATTCACATATATGCATCATATAACAATTCACATAATTCATGTAATTTCTATGCATGGCATTTCAAATCACATATTCATATAAATCTATGCATGGCATTTCACAATATACTTTCATTCAAAAATTGATTTCTAGGAAAACGTTAAGTATATATATATATATATATATATATATATATATATATACTGAAATAAACTGCCCACTCACAGTTATATCGAAGGGTCATAACCCCTTAGCCTTTCTCGACTGTGCTCGTCTTCCGCATAAGCCTCGCCTATATGAGAAGTAACCGAAATAACGTTAATTAATGCGCATAAACGACAATTACAAATAACTTCTCATACGTAGCTCAATTTTGGCATATGAATATACCAACGAGACCTACATGACGTCATGAGCGTCGTGATATTTTTAAAATAATTTAACTGTAGCTCACGCGCCCCCACGCGCCTGAAAAGGTACTGTGAAACGCGCCCCCACGCGCATGGCACGCGCTGGCGCGTGTCGTCTTCTTCCTCGGGTCGCCGGCGCCGGCCACCGGTCGCCGGAAACCTGCAACTCGCCATATCTCGGCCATTTCTTCACCATTTCGTCTCATTTTTCTTCCTACGTGCTCTAAATTAAGAGAGGAAGAGGGCTATACCTTCCAAAACCTTGAAAAACCTTCGAATCACGACGGAGCAAAATGTCATAAATCGGCCACCTTCGAACTGGGGTTTTCCGACGTCCAACTCGAGCCAACGATACACTCCGAGGTTCGTGAGGGTCTCACAAAGCTCCCTGTGAGCTTGGATTGTCCTAAAACAAAGCCAATAAAAAGTTGATGAATAGTACCCAAATCGGACCTCGGGTTTTCGACGTGAAAACGTACAAGTTCTTACCTGAAACTGGTGTCGATGGGTTCGTATGGACCTCAGGAACACAATGGAACCTTTTTCTACTTCGATCCGTGAAGATTTTGGCGTCCTTGGGCGTGGTCCGTACGTGAGGGAAGAGAGAGAGAGTCGAGTTTCTGAGGGGGAGAGAGAGACACACACGGGAGTGAGGGAAGAGAGAGAGATTATGTGAGTGTGTGGTTCAAAAACAACCATCAAAATATCCCAGGTACAATATACCCATACCTCAATTAAATGCCTAGGGGCATTTTCGTCATTTCACGTCCTCCGTACGTAAATTCCGGGACGGGCTGTTACATCCTCAGTTTGTTGTCAATTTGTACTTGTACCCCGTTGTTCGAATTGAATATCTAATATCGTATTTCTCTCAAAAAAAAAAAAACCATCAACTAACTTTATTTAATAATAAAGATAAAAAGATAAAAAAAAAACATAAAAAATCCAACTTGTGCTGGACGCGTCCCCAGCCCCCCCTATTTTCCACACTGCACTTTTTTTGTCCCATTGTCAGCTACATTAATAGATTTTTTTTAATTTTATTTTTTGGCTTAGAATAAGAAAAAGACTTCAATTTTTGTGGTGTTGTTTTTCAATAGTAGTCAAGAGGAAGAGAGATTTTTCAATTTGTCCTGAACATGGAGTTGTACATCATGTGTCTCTATATAAGTTGTGATATTCTTGTGTTAAAAAATTAATAACATAAAAAATAAAATTCTTCACCACTTATATAATAACATGTGGTGTATCATTTGTGTTACGGGCACAAAGAAAAATTTCTCCAAGATGACACTTAAGCTCAAGAAATTGGATGGAGAGCTACATTTATTATTGTAGGTATGTAAAAAATGTGAGGAAATTTTAATTTGGTATTTGAAAATAGCTTTTTAAATATAATTATTGAGAACATAATCTTCTCAAGGTTTTGATCTAAAGGATCACTTTTGGGTTCATCGTTTTTGGCATAATGGGTGCTTTTACAAGACCAAAAAGGGTCTAAGTTTCAAACACTATGAAACTGAACCAAGAATTAAACACTATTTATAAAACTTGACCAATAAGTAGGCACTAGTCATGAAACTAGACTAATAAATAGACACCATTTATAAAACTGGACCAATAAGTAGACCTATTTATGAAATGAAACCAAGAATTAGACACTATTTTCAAAACTAAATCAATAGGTGGAAACTATTTGTGAAACTGGACTAAGAACTAGAGTTTTGTCCATAACCGGCCGGCGGCGGCGTTTTGCTACCGACGTCAACATTGTTGAGTCTTCTGGCATTGTCTTTGTTGTGTCTACCAGCGCCTTTGTATCTTGGTTGGGTTCTCTCTGAAAGGCCTCGTCGATTCTCACGTTGGTGATTATTTTGGCTTCCCTTTTCCATTGTGGTGGTTTTGAATTTGAGTTTTCTTTCTTATTTCCGTGCTTTCTATGACACTCTGGTTACTATTTGAAGCTTTTACATGGTCTAATGGTTGGAGGTTTCGTGGTCGTATAGAAATGAGGCTAGATCGTTCTTTGTATGATATAAGTTGGTTTGATTCATGGACTCACTCTAATTGCATAGTCTTGCCAAAGGTAGTTTCTGATCATAATCCTCTTATTTTTTCTGCTTCAAGAATTTTGAGCAGTGGTCCTCGTCCTTTTCATTTTCAATCAATGTGGGTTCTGTGGATGCAAATTTCCGCCTCTTTCTTCTTGGACAAAATTGCACCTACAAAACAATTAACACCTTTGGTCAAGGCCAAGAGCTTCACGCACCCACGATGAATTGGGGGGGGGACTTTGGCCGAAGAACCTCCGATGCCAAAGTTATAATTTAGAGAGAAAAAGTATTTAGAGAATTTTTGGGAGTTTTGCAAGAGTATGAACCTAGCTTTTTAGAGAAAATGGAGTCATATATATAACACATGGGGTGGCCGGCCCTTAGAGGCTTTTTTGGGTGAAAATGGTGATTAATTTGGTGATTAATGGATTAATTAGCCTAATTAATCCAATTTATATGGAAGGTTTTGTAAGTTATGGAATGATTTCCTTGTAGAGGTTTTGTAAGTTATGGTATGAGGATGGATGAGAATATCTTTGAATTGGTTACCTATTTTGGACACTTTTGACTTGATTGACGGATGATTGTCCCTTACTTGCGCGTAGGAATCCCAGTATGCCTCAAGGGTATTTTTGTCCTCTTTTACCCAAAAATCCATGTGTCGCCTTGTGAATATTTTTGGCTCCACAAATGCCCCCACACCTGTTGGGCTACTCGCAGGAAAGGGCAGCAAGTGTAGAGATCTTCTTGCTTTAGGAAACTTAAGACTGCTTCCTATTTTGATATAGATTCCCTCTTTAATTGGAAATTAGATCCTTCTAGGAAAGGGAAATAAATTTCTCTCAAAGCCTATTTAAGTCCACCTTAAGTGGGTTATTAAATCAACTTTGCAGAGTGATTTATTCTACCCTACAAGAGAGAGAAAGAGCTTAGAGGATATTCGTTCCCCCTCCTCTAGCAATCTTCTACATCTTGCCTGTGCAAAGGACCGTCTTTCATTGATTTCTTCGTCTTCTCTGTACCGCACCGATGTAAGAAGAATTTAATTTTTTCTTATCTTCTTATTCGATAATGCTATTTCGGGGCAGCTGTCAAGGTGGTGCGGCACGTCGGCTGGCAAGGGCCAAGAGTCGGCTTGGCATGGGCCGATGAGGCTTTGTGATAGGGACCACTGGTTGGCCTACTTGGCTTGACTAGAGCCAAGGGCAGTTTGTGCGGCTGGGGCCCCAGATTGTGGCGTTGGGGCGCAGTGCTAGGCGAGCCGCATGGCTCATGTCCCTTGGGCTCTTCGACTTGACTCGGGCTAAGCTGGTGACTGAGAGAAATGAGGAGGTCGTGGGCCTCATGGGCTGCTGGAATGCTAGGCATGCATGCCTCCTGCCTGCTAGAATGTTGGGTTGAGCTCCTCTGCTGAGTACAGTGAATGACGTTGGCTGCTTAGTTTTCTTCGCCGGGAGAAATGTAGGCTGCTCCTAAAAGAGAAGGTAAAAAGGATCAAGCCATATGTATTGGCTCGTCTGATCGTTGTCGTGGAGCCTACTATGAATGAAGATGGAAATAAAAGATCTTCCTCACCTACTCAAGAGATGCTCGTTGAGAAAAAATTGAAGACTTCCTCCGCTACTCGTGAGGATCCGTCTGCTGCCGAGAAGCCTGTGATTGGCATGACTTTTTCCAATGGGAAGAAAAATGAGGCTGCTAGATCTGAGCATGTGGCGCCTTCCATGTTGAGAATGGCTAGTATAATTGTTGATATGATTGCTCAGCGTAAAGATCCTATCATGCCCCCAATGTCGAAGTCTGTACCAAAACATCTGGAGGGAGCAAAGTCTGGTTCACCTTTGGAGAGGCATGCTACTATGAAAAACGATAAGGTGGACTCTGTTGCTAAAGTGGTGCTAAGGTTCACTCCCTCTGCTGCTGAGATTGATTCGTCTGCTAGGAAGGAGAAGACTGCTCGAGTGGGCAGCTATGAGAAATCCACTAAACCTGCTTCTGGGAGGCTGCTGAGATTTGTACGCTTTTGAAATTAGATCTGCTTGAAGACATGGATGCTTGTGCCAAGTTTATCGATGGTTTCAAAGGGATTGTTGGCCCAAGTTCTTTTGCGAAGCATACGATTGAGTATAGGAGGACTGCTCTGCTGGCCATGATGCAGAAAATGGCGATTCTGGCAGCCGAGTCTATGTTCCTTGATCAAGAGGATACCAAGGCTGCCAAGGAGGTGGCAAAGGTTATGGCAGCTGAAGCTTATTCTTTTACCGAAAAGATCAAGAAGTTGGAATTTGAGCTTGTATCTTTGAAGGGGTCTAATATCTCTGCCCTCACTTCTCTGCAGCTTGAGACTGTTCACCAAGAGGTCGTTGACTTGAAGATTAGGCTTGACGCGATCCAACTTTAAATATGAAAGTGTAGAGAAGAAGATCGGATGTCACATACCTCAGAGTCAAGATCTTGAGCTTCGTTTCGCTGCTTATGCAAAGGATGAAGAGTTGATTGCTGCTTATAATCAAGTGATCCACTTCATGAGAATCGTCGATAGGCTTGAACCCCAAGTGTTGGAACTTCAAGGTGTACTGAAGATCAATGAAAGTCTGAAGAATGAATTGGATAAGCTGCAGTGCATCCGTGTTGGTTTGCTCGAAGAGAATGAGCAGCTGAAGGGTGAGAAGAATGGGTTCGAGGTTTCGAGACCTTCTCTATTTCTCCGGAAGACTTGCTTGTTTTTACTTTTGAGGCTTCCCTTGATGAAGTAGTTGGAGAAGTTGGTGTCCAGACTGAGGCAGCCAGGGGTGAAGTGTTAGATGATGCCGCTGCTAAGAGTGTCGCGGCTGCTAAAGGTGTGGCAACCGAGTAGTCGTGGGATGTCCAAGCTACTGAAATATAGTCTTCTAGGTAGCCTTTAAGATTTTCTTTGTTTTTTCTTGTAGCTCTTGTTTTGCTTGAACTCCTTCAGCCTTTGCTAGTTGTTTATACACATGCTTTCTTCGTTTTTCTTCATCTTCGCTTTTTTTGTTCATGCCCTAACTTTTAGACTTTATAGACTAGTGGCAGGCATGCTACTTTTCTATAAGCAGACAGGCATGCATAGTCTATACAGCCGTAGGTGTTGGTGTAGAACTTTGCAAAGTTGTTAGCCATAGGGTTGGCAGCCGGATGCCTTACTTACAGAAGCAGACAAGTCCGCGTTACCACTAGGTTGTTAACCTTGGCTTTCTCCAATTCTGTAGGTTACGTACCAAGTATCACAACACTTTAAGACTTGGTGTATGTTGTTCTGCGCTTGGCAGAGATGAAGCTTATCGACTACGTAGCATGTCAGCAGCCGATAAAGCTTCGTATATGCACGCTAGCTTGTTTAACCTTTCACAAGAATGTGCGGTTGTATAAGTCTAGCATGGTTTTACTGCTTGAAGGGCAAGCCATAGACAATCTTCTGGAAACCGTAGGCTACCTTAGTGCACTCAGTAACAGCTTTAGGGTTCCAGGGCAGCCGTCTGTAGGGTGTACTGCGTAATGTGCCCCCTCCGTCTCTAGGGCTCGGTTGCCCGCAGATTAGGCCAAAAGACCCAAAATCCTTCAGTTAGCTAAGCCTTGAAAAAGACCATTGTGGCTACTTCTAGGAATCCCGGCATAAGCCATCGTGTATCTAGTTATACTAGGGCAGCCCGACTCATCCACGTCTGGATATTTGGAGTATAAGTTTATCCTTCTACCTTGGAGAGCAGATCCATATGGGTGTCGGGGAATTGGTTTACCCTCTCGCACTGGAGAACAATTAGTTTATCCTCTTGCATTGGAGAGCATGGTTGGTTCCTCGGGGGGCGCAATTCATACGATGAGTCCCTAAGAACTGCGCGGTCTTCTTTTGAAGTACAGGAGTGATCATTTATTGTAAGCATGCAGCCGAGCCAAGTTGTGATTACTTCTGAATTCCTCATTGAAAAACGAGTGAAACGAACAAGAACTTAGCTGTAAGGTAAGAATTGCATAATAACTTGATAGTCCTCAGCTTGTGAGGTGGTGCCCGTCAAGCTGCTTAAGTTTTTGGGCTTTCATGGAGTGGGAGGTCACACATGATACTTCCACAGATTGTAGGCGTTCCACTGCTTTTTGATCTTTTTGTCGTTTCATGGTGGCGAGGGTGTAATTATTCTTGCCGCCTACTCAACTGATCTTGTACAGACCTTCCCAAATGGGATCCATCTTTTTGGAGCCTTATTTGCGAGCAGTGATGAAGGCTTTCTTTAGGACTAGATCTCCAGGCTGCAACTGCCGGATCTTGGCCCCTTTTTTGTAGCTGGAGAAGAGCTGCTGTTGGTAGGCTGCGATGCGGGTGATGGTCTGCTCGCATTTCTCCTCTGCTAGATCTAAGTTTATGGCCATGTCTTTACTGTTTTGCTTAATGCTTGGTAGTAGAATGGTGACACTTGGCTTGTTGACATTAAGATCAATGATTGCTTATGAGTAAAATGCCAAAGAGAAATGAGTCTCATCGGTTGCTCGTCTTTTGGTGGTGCGATATGCCCATAGATATATGGGAAGTTCATCTCGCCATTTTCCCTTCTAGCTAGTTAGGGATTTCTTGAGGCAGTCGAGGATCATCTTGTTTGGATGTTTTGAAGCCTAAAGTGATCGACTGCTCGGGCATCGAGCTGTCTGGAGTAACAAGGACTACGTCTGCTCACAAACCTTTGTAGTTGGATGCGTTGTCGACATGCAAATGCCAGAACCATTGAAGGAGCAGGTGTGGCTAAGGTGTGCTTGACTGCCTTCGGGGCGTCGTTGGGCCGTTCTGTTACGTCACCTTGGCTAGGCGTGAAGGCGTGGTAGGGAGCCATGGAGCTGAGGCCATGCCACACGCAATAGGAGATGCTCAACTGCTAGTATTGGGCCATTCTAGAATTGAATTATGGAGTAAGGGTCGGCTGGGGCCGTGTGACGCGTAGCAGGAGGTGGTGCTCAACTGCCAGTACATGTTGCTCTTATATAGAATCTTTTGGGGCGATAAGGACAAAACTTGTTTCCGAGTGTCCTTCCAGTGTTCGTTTGCCCTTGACGTGTCTTTTAGGCCGAGTTGTTGCATTCGTCATAGAACTTTGCATCCATTAGGGTCTACGCCTTTATCGTCGCGCGTCTGGATTGGGCGAAATAATACGTCATGAGGATGACTGCGTGCGTTTGAAGGTAAAACTTGAGCTTTCCGATTGCAACAACTATCGCCAAAGTTAGCTTTTGAATTTCTGGTAGCATCGAGGAGAGTTTTAGATCTGTGGAATACAGGTAGTCGGGCCCCTAGCTATTCTCGTATGATGGTAGAGCTTATTGCTGCTTTAGATACCGTCAAACATGCAAATAAGTCATCCGCTGCTTCCGGTTTGGATAGTAGAGATGTGATGTTGGGTACTTCTTCAAGTCCTTGAATTTGCATTGGCGAGCCTCGTCCCAAAGTGCATGCTTCTCTGCCAGAGCGAAAGAATCTGCGAGAGTTAGATCTTCTTTCATGATCAATTTTCTAAATAGCGGGTGGTCTACTGGAAGTCATTTTTGGAAGGTTGTTCTAGCTATCGAGTCGTTGCATCCTACTATCTTTGCCTTCTCTACTTTGAACCTCTTCACATAATCGCGAAGCGACTCATTTGGGTTCTTCTTGACATTGAACAAATGGTTGGACTTCTTCTTGATTGAGCAATATGATGAATATTCTTTAGTGAAAACCAAAGATAGTTCATCGAAACTTCGGATGGATTGTAGTAGCAGGGTGTAGAACCAATCTTGTGCCTTACCTTGTAGAGTGGTGGTGAATATCTTGCACATAAGATCATCGTTGTTTCGATAAAGGATCATTGTGCTTCGATAGTGCTTCAAGTGTCTCTCCGGGTCTCCATCCTCTTTGAAGGATGTCAAATGTGGCATGCTGAACTTTCATGGAGGCTCTGCCTGCTCGATCTCGTCTATGAAAGGTGACCTGCTTATGTTGGCCATGTCCCGTCGTAGTGCCTCGTCGAAAATTGCACAATTGCTTGGTCAAGAGTTTATCTACTTCTTCCTGAATTTGGCTTTGTTGGGGGTAGCAGAGCTCTCAGCTGGCCACAATCGTGACTTTCTGGTATAGGCTGCTCTTCTATGTGTTTGGCTCGTCTATCCCGCGGATACGGTGCATGTGGTGCGTTCCAAGCAGGGGATCGAGTTCTTCGCAGGCTACCAGTTGAAATTGAGCCGGATTAAGTGACTGTTTCTCTCTGTCCGTTTTGTTGTCTACTCCGATATGAGGTGGATGATGCTCTTTGCGGGCTTAGCCGCGAATGAACACTTCGCTTGGAAGGCTGCTCATGTTGTTTATCAATGTATGGCCCCAACCGTGAGTGTATGCTCATCCGTGGGCTTAGTCGAGAGTGCACGCTCATCCGCGCGCTAAGACGGAAGTATACGCTATCTCGGGGGCCCAATCGGGAGTGTACCGTACCCGAACGCTCGGTTCGTGGCTTGTTGAATGGCTACTCACCGGGACGCTGCTAGAGAGGTTCCTCGTCTGCCCTTGTCCTACTTCGGGACACCTCGTCTGGGGCACATTGGATCTCGGTGCGCTGCAGAAGCTAGTGCTCCAAGGTCGTCTCCTTGAGCAGTGGAATGTTGGTAGACTCCGGGCGTGGGATTTGAGTTGGGAAATGTCAAATCCGTGAAGAAATGTGGTAAGAATGCTTCCGGTTTGATCGTAGGCCCAAAAATTTAAAGCCGGGACGGTTGAACTAATCTTGGACTGACTTGGGCTGCTTGGAAGGCCATGGGAGCAGACTGGGCCGCGGGAGCAGGCTGGGTCACAGAAACAGACTGCTCAACGAAATCAGGCTAGGCCACTAGAGCGGGTTGCTCGTCGGGAGCAGGTTAGGCCATAGAAGCGGGCTGCTCATCGGGAACAGGCTGGGACACGGGAGTGGGCTGCTTAGCGGGAACAGGCTGGGCCACGAGAGTGGGCTACTCGTTGGGAGCAGGTTGGGCCACGGGAGTGGGCTGCTCAGCGAGAGCAGACTGGGCCACGAGAGTGGGCTGCTCGGCATGTGGAGCACGTGGGTGTGAGGCTAGGGCTCAGGCCCGTGCAAGCTTGGATGGCACGGCTTGGGCCACGGTGGTAGTGTCATGGATCTCGCCGAAGGTGGTTGCCATGATGGAAGCTCGTGGTGGTGCCACTCCACCCATGACCATGTTTAGCCTCGTGGATTGCCGCGGTCCCGTTTCTTGAAAATTAGAATTTTCACTTGTGGAATTTTCTAAATTTCTAGCCATTATATTTTTCTTTGTCGTTTTATCAAAGAATCTTTGCAAATAAAAAATTCTAATAATAAGAACGTATGAAAAATTCAAGTGGACTAGAAAATAGAGAAAAAACCTTTGTATGCGAGAGTCTTCTACGAGTGTGGATCTCAAACTCTCAATGAAAGCACCAATTTGTGGATGCAAATTTCTGCCGCTTTCTTCTTGGACAAAATTGCACCTACAAAACAATTAACACCTTTAGTCAAGGCTAAAAACCTTACGCACCCACGATGAATTGGGGGGGCTTTGGCCGAACAATCTCCGATGCCAAAATTAGAATTTAGAGAGAATAAGTGTTTAGAGAATTTTTGGGAGTTTTGCAAGAGTATGAACCTAGCTTTTTAGAGAAAATGGAGTCATACATATAACACTTGGGGTGGCCGGCCCTTAGAGGCTTTTTTGGGTGAAAATGGTGATTAATTTGGTGATTAATGGATTAATTAGTAATTAATCCATTAATTAGCCTAATTAATCCAATTTATATGGAAGGTTTTGTAAGTTTTGGAATGATTTCCTTGTAGAGGTTTTGTAAGTTATGGTATGAGGATGGATGAGAATATCTTTGAATTGGTTACCTATTTTGGACACTTTTGACTTGATTGACAGATGATTGTCCGCTGCTCATGCGTAGGAATCCCAGTATGCCTCAAGGATATTTTTGTCCTATTTTACCCAAAAATCCACGTGTCGCCTTGTGTATATTTTTGGCTCCACATGTTCAACATCCATCTTTTCGGGAAACTGTTACTCAATGTTGGTTGAATACAATTGTCTATGGTTGCCCTATGTTTTTCATGCTGCAAAAATTGAAAGCTCTAAAAGTTTGTCTGCGCCAATGGAATTCTTTTGTTTTTGGTGATGTTCATAATAGAGTGGTTGATGCTCGTCATAATCTCTCTATGATTCAACAGAGAATTTCAAATGAGGGTATTAATGACGTTGTTTTTGAAGAGGATATTGTCACCAAGGCTACAGTAATGGAGTCTTTCAAAATGCAGGAGGCTTTTTGGAAAGATATAGCTCGTGTTAAATGGTTGACTGAAGGGGATCGAAATTCTTTTTTTTTCATGCCTATACACGCATCAAATCCTCTAGCTCTCGTATTAGCTGTGTCCAAGATGAAAATAATCTTCTTACTGATTCGTTGGCTATTGAGAACCATATTGTTAATTTTTATAAGACTTTGTTTGGTTTTTCTGTTACTCCTTCAGGTATTGATGAGGTTTGTGAGGTTATTCAGCCTATGGTCACTAATTTGGAAAATGATCTTTTATCTGCATTGCCTACTGATGAGGAAATCAAAGAGGCAGTTTTCTCTTTAAGTGCTTATAGTGTGCCTCGGCCAGATGGTTTTCCAGGTTTTTTCTGTCATCATTGTTGGGATATTGTTGGCTATGATGTTGTTCAATTTGTGAAACAATTCTTTGAGTCATATTGGTTATACCCTAATGCCCATAATAATTTCTTGGTGTTGATACCGAAGGTAGAATGAGCTATATTGATTACCCAATTTAGACCTATTGCCTTGGCAAATTTTATTTTCAAGATTATACCTAAAATTTTGGCAGTTCGTCTTTCTCATGTTGTTGCACGCATTATTTCTCCACAACAAGCTGCTTTTATACCTAGGCGACGTATCACAGATTGTATTAGCCTAACTTCAGAATGCTTTTGATATATTAAATTGGTCTTTCCTATTGCAGGTGCTTACTAATTTTGGTTTCTCCAAATGTTTTGTGGACTGGGTTTCTACCATCTTGAGATCTGCCAAATTGTCTATCTTAATCAATGGTTCCTTGCGTGGCTTTTTCTCTTGTTCTCAGGGAGTGTCGCAAAGGTATCCTCTATCTCCATTGCTTTCTGCCTAGCTGAGGAAGCTCTATCCAGGGGTTTGAGTCGGCTCCAACTTGATGGGCTTACTAAGCCATTTTTTGCTCCAAGAGGTTGTATTTCTCTTTTTCATGTTCTTTATGCAGACGATCTCTTTATTTTCTGCAGTGTCACTCTACGTAATCTGCAAGGTTTCTTAGACATATATAGTAGGGCCTCTGGTCAATATATCAATAAGGATAAAAGTACCTTATACTTGGGCTCAACTTTAAGCCATCGCAAAGTTGTGGTTAAGCGATACTTGGGGTTCAAAGAAGGTAAAGTACCATTTGTCTATTTAGGAGTTTCGATTTTTCGTGGCAAGCCTAGAGGTGTCATCTTCAGGCTTTGGCAGATAAAGCTAAAGCTAAGTTAACAGGTTGGAAATGGAAACTTTTAATGATGGCAGGAATAGTTCAATTTATTCAATCAGTTTTCCAAAGTATGCTTTTGCATAGTTTCTTTGTTTATCAATGGCCTTCTTCCTTGTTGAGGTCTCTTTTGTGATGTGCTCGCAATTTTATATGGTTCGGTGACGTGACTTCAAAGAAAATTGTCACGGTTTCTTGGTCTCAGATTTGTGCACCAAAAAATGAGGGTAGTTTAGGATTACGTGATCTTTGCTTTCTAAATATTGCGGCTCTTTTAAAGCTTGGATGAGTTGTTATTACTTCTGATTCTCTATGAAGTGTTTATTTTCGATGGCGATTTCATCTACATGGTCGTTTATACTCTACTTGTTACAAACGATCATTTATATGGCTTGGTATTAATTTATTATCCCTATCCTGTTTCAAAACTGTCGTTGGGTGATTGAGAATGGTTTTAGTAATTCTCTTTGGGTTGATAAGTGGTTGGATACACCTATTGTAGAGGTTGTTGGTGCTACTGAGCTTGCTTCTTCTTTATCTTGCACTAAGGTCTCAGACATTATCTGTGGAGGAAAATGGGTTATTCCTTCCTTTTTTTTTTGGATACTTTTCCAGAGTCGACTAAAGATATTTTAGAGGTGCCACTTCCAATCGATGAGGAAAATGATACGTTATTTTGGATAAGAAGTTTTCACTGTCCCTTGGAATCTTAGCTGAGTCTTGTAAAGCTCATTCTATAGTTCCTGTTCTTTGGCATCCCCCTCCATTTCCTTGGGTCAAAGTGAATATGGATGGCCTAGCTAAAGGTAACCCAGGTTCTATGGCTTGTGGTGGGGTTTTTCGAGATTCTACGGGTTATTTTCTCGTTGGTTTCTCCCTGAGTTTAGGGCATCATACTTTTTTCTATGTGGACCTTCATGTTGTCATCCTTGCTGTGGAGTTGGCTCTTGCGCGAGGCTGTCAAAATTTATGGCTTGAAAGTGACTCTTCTAGTATGATATCTTGCTTTGCTTCTGGATCTTTTTCTCCTCCTTGGTCACTCCGAATTTGTTGGAAAAACTGTATTTCCCGATTGCATCACATGGGTTTCTTTTGCTCTCATACATTTCGAGAAGGGAATGCCATTGCTGACAAATTGGCTAATTTATGGCTTCTTTCGTTTTCTCTTGTTTGACATGCAACTCCTCCTATAAAGATTTTTCCTTTTCTGCCTTCAAACTTCTTAGGTATGCCGACTTACATGTTTATCTCCCCTTCTTGATGTGTGATTTTCTTTTTTACCTAATCCTTTCGGGTTTTCTATTCTGTTTTGCAGCTTATCTTGCAGGTAACTTTTTAGGCTTTATTTTAGATGGGATTGATTTTATGACCCCTCCATTACTTGTATTTTCTTTTCCAAAAGGGGTAAGGTTTATTTCCCCCCTCATTTCCTGTATTTTCATTTTCAAGAAGGGTAAGGTTTATGTCCCCCATCTTTTCTTGTATTTTGGTTCTCTTGTTTAATGAGGGGTAAGGTTTTTGTTCCCCCTTGACTAGGTGTCACTTTTTTCATATCAATAAAATTCCCTCGTACTACCGAGGTTTCTTAAAAAAAAAGGAAAAAAAGAAGACAATATTTATGAAACATGATCAAGAACTAGGCACTACTTATGAAAGTAGATCAATAACTAGGCACTATTTATGAAACCGGACCAAGAAAGAGACACTATTTATGAAACTGTACCAATTACTATACATCATTTATAAAACTGGACCAATAACTAGGCACTGTGTATGAAACATGAACAAGAACAAGATACTATTTATAAAAGTGGACTAAGAACTATGCACTATTTATGAAATTAGACCAATAAATAGTGTAGTACCGTTCAGTTTCATAAATAGTGCAGTTTCATAAATAGTGTCTATGATGGATGCACAGGGCCCGCACATGTAATACCCTGAAAAAATTTAAAATATATGAAAATGTGAAAAAAATTATCGATAAGTGGAAAATACTCCTCATTGATTAAACGTAATTTTACGAGGACGTATTTTATCCTCGTATATTTTATCGTATTTCTTGACATATCTTGACAGAGGACGATTCCACGAGCACATAGGCGAAAGCCGTTTGCGAGTCCGGATTATAACGGTATAGTTACGGACATTTGAAGTTGTTTTACTAAACTATAGTTTGTAATTTAATTAAACTACCAATTAAGGGCTTGGATTTGGCCCAATCAGTTAAAAGGATTATGGGACCAATCAGATTATTAGGGGGGAAGAAGGGACGAATGAGAGGGGGAGGAAATGAGGGGAAATGAGGGAAGGGAGAAGGAGAGAACCGGCCAACCCGGTTTCTCCACCAGACCCGGTTCCTTGACTCGGTCCTATCTTCTTCTTCCGACCTCCGTTTGAGGTGGTTCTGGTGTCTATGGAAAGCTCACGTCGAGCCCAACGTCTATGTGGTGTTAGATTTCTAGATTTCTAACCCAAATTCACAAATCGAAGCCATAAAATCCACGGGTGTCCTGGTTGTTTTATCGTTTTTCCGGTGAATCCGACAACGATAGCCGTCGATGACCACCACCAAAAGACTCCCCTCAACCCCAGGGACAAGGCCCAAGCATTGGATGAGGCGTTGGAGTTCGTTTTGGGGGCGAATCGACAATCACCAAATTTAAGGGTTTCAAGCGGTTCGAGACCGATTTGAGGTATTTCCCGGCCGAATTGGACTTCGGCCCAGGTATGAAAGTTGTTCCTCTCATTGAACTCTACAACCTTGTAAAATTTGGTAATTTTTAGAGTTCGTCAGAATTTGGGGTTTCCGTTCGTCGGAAACTGCCACGCACGGCGGCGCGTGGCCAGTGAGCCGATGCAGCCTTTTTAAGCTAATCCTGATACTTTGAATCTATATTTGATATGAAATTGGTGTGATGCACTTGTTGAACATGGTTAGTGATTGTTAGACACTTGAATGATTCTTGGAAATGAGTTAGAAATTGATTTTGTGAACTACGAATGACTTGATCCCTTCGTAGGGTACGTAGGCAGTCTAACGAGGTTAGATGCAGCCATAATAAAATAATTGAGATTAATCTTTTCTTGGAAATTGTCTAAGAAAAGGAATTTGGTGATTATCTTCCGAAATAATTTTTGGCCTATCTTAGTTTTTGCTTCCAAATATTAATTTTCAGGTCGTTACAGCACATTAGTTTTTTTTTAATATTAAAATTATGTCATTTTCATTAAAATTTAAGTTCTTTTGTCCTTTTATTAAAATTTAAGGGTTTTTCACTAATATTTAATTTTTTCATTAAATAAAGTTATAGCATGGTTGTTGGTTAAAATAAACTTAGTCCAAACCCTTTTCATGAAAATTCCCTACTATCAATGCTATAAGTAGTGAACTGCGACCTATCTCTCTAAAACTTTAATACAAAACCCTATCCTATTGGAATTGTTACCGTGTCTTGTAGGACACGTACCACATTCTGTTGCGTGATAAAAAAAAAACACACACACTGAGGAAAGAGAGTACAAATGTAGTTCAATTTTTGCGTGCTTGCTTGGTGCACTCGTCTCATTAGTCCTATTCTGGAAATTTATTGCACTTGAATTGTTTGTCATCATGTTATGTGTTCATTTGAAAGATTGATAAGTGTTTGAAAGATTGAAAGAAAGTTTACGCTTTTCTCCATTTCACTATGTGAAAGAAATTTTAGAACAAGAACCGAAGGATGTGAAACGGTTTCCTTTTGGATATTTGCTAGGTTTTTTTGAGTCAAAGGCGATAAATTTTGTATTGATGAGAAGGGGTGAAAGTACAGCAAAAAGAGCAATCATGGCTCCGATATACAATCCTCGAATAAAACATCTAAAATAATATCTGGAGGCTCTTCGAACCAAAGAGCGGGGCTGTAGGACGAGAGACTGTAATGGTCGAGTCTGTGAGCCACCCCGTTGGCTTGGCACCTGATATGGGCAAAGCTAACTCTAGTGATCCCCAAGGAAATCTCTTTGACATCCTCAACAATAAGACCAATTGGGGAGAGGTCCGGTGAAGAGGCATAAATAGCTTGGATGATCTGGAGTGAATCACTCTCAATGGTAATGTTATGAAAACCCCTGGAAGACGCCCCTCTTGAATTGCAAGAGCTTCTGCAAAGAGGGGGGATGAGATGTGAGGAGATAACTTCGATAAGCCTGCCACAAATTTTCCAGCCGAATCACGAATAACCACTTTCATTCCCCTGATGAAGCAATTAGCATCCCAGACATCATCAAAGTTCAGTTTCCATTGCCCCTGTCTAGGCCTAGTCCACGTTGTCGATGTAGAAGCCAGGGAATCACGGAGAGGCAGATGAGAGGATGAGACTAGTAGAAAGTTTTGCCACAAGGAGACTGAGTGAGAGACCACGGCATTGGGAGGGTCGCATTTGCAGGACCAAAACATGGAATTTCGAGCCGACTAGATGGCATGGAAGAGCATCAAGAGTATATCAAACCTGTGTTTGTCCAACGAAGGAATCAGGGACATCGTCCATTCACAGACTGAGAGGGAGACATTGCCCTTGGGAAGGCACCCGAAGATCGAAAAGCTTCGTACACATACTGCAAATGGGCAGTTACGGAAAATATGGATGCTAGTCTCATTTTTGCATCCGCACATCACACAACTAGAATTAGAGATGATGTGACGTTTTACCAAGTTTACTCTAGATGGGATGATCTCTATACAGAGACGCCACACATTTATCCTAACTTTCGGTGGGACCTTTGTGCTCCAAATTCTCTTCCAGATGAGGGAACTCTGGGATTCCCCAAAAGATGAGGCACGGTGGGATCTATCCGTGATGAAATCAAGTGCAACATGATAAGCACTCTTGACAGAGAATAAACCTTTATTGTCAAAGTGCTAGATAACCCTGTTTTCTGGAAGACGCTGACTGATAGGAAGTGAAAAGATGAGACTGGCTTCAAACTCAGAAAATATTCCGTTATAACCTCAGTCTTTGTTTTCCGCGTCAATAAGATCACTGACCAAACATATGTTACAATCTGAAGGCCTGGGAGAAAAGGTACGGAATGACGACGGTAAGGGAAACCATTTATCCTCCCAAATCCTTATTTTTTCACCAGACCCAACCCTCAATCTCGAGCCCTTGTTAACTACCTCCCGACCCTTGCAAATACTCCTCCAGACAAAGGAGTCACCAGGTTTCACTATCGCTTGGGAGAATGAGGAGGAATGGTAGTATTTGGCACGGAAGATTTGGGCAACCAAGGAACTGGGTTCGATTTGAAGCTTCCAAGCCTGTTTGGCCAGTAACCCGAGGTTGAAAGCATGGAGGTTCCTAAATCCAAGACCCTCTTCACTTTTGGGAAGGCAAAGCTTGTCCTAGGCTAACCAATGGATTCTCCTACCCTCCTCGGAACCGCTCCACCAAAAATGGGCAACAAGGCTGTTAAGGTCATCACAAAAGTATTTGGGTCAGTTCATTGCATATCGGGGAATGGCCTGCGCGACAACTTTGATCAAAATCTCCCGTCCCACCGAATTGAGGAGCTTCCCTTTCCAACTTTGGATATCTGCTAGGTTGATATAATGGCAAGGCTTATTTTTTTGCATTTCCTCGTCAGTGACTTATATATTCATCAGCATGAATTCTTTCCCTTTTTTATATAAGTCACCTACGAAAGACTAGAAAGCTTATGTGGAATATTGACTAGGGATTAAGGAGGTTATTCATTGTCGCTGGATGAATATATAAATTTTGAAATTTGTGTAGCATATAGAGTAAATCACATTCATCTAATTACAAATATATAATAGTAATCCAATGTAATGATATTGATGCGCCTATCTAATAGGGGTGTTAGTCGGCTCGAACTATCAAATTTAATCAAATTTTCATTTGATCAATCAAAAATAGATTTCTGACATATTGTTAGAATCCAATCCAATTTGATATATACATGTGTTCTAGGATCCAATCCAATCCAATCCAATCCAATTTTGACCATTTCTCTGATTGATTGGGAATGACGCAAGTTGGCTTGAGCATGAAGCTCCCACCCCATCCTCTATAGATATCTTGCCGAGGCTTGTTCTTTGCCTCTTCCTTGGTTGCTGATGTGGAGATGACGCTTTATGCGCTGGAGGAGTAGCTAGGGTTCGTATGGTTTATTTAGTTTTGGATCCTATGGCTAGTCCATCTCTTTTATTGACGCTTTTTGCGGTGGAGTAGCTAGGGTTCCTATGGCTAGTTCATTTCTTTTATTGGTACTTAACTATGTATTTAAAGCTCGTTTATCTGTTTTATTGGTACTTAACTTTGTATTTAGACCATTTTATGTACCCTTGTTTATGATAAAGAATGCTCCATTTCCATAAACAAAATATTGAAACACGAGTATCATCAAATCGGATACAATACTAAAGTTAAATTTTATAAAGTTAGATGTGAAATCATTTGTTTACAAGACCCAAACATAATAAAATTAGTCAATAAAATATTTCATATTAGAAATCTCAGCATTTATTAAAAACAAATAAAAAACATTGATAAGGAAATCACCATTTAGAGCACTCCAAGTCTCCAATGAATTGATTTATGAACCCACCTCACTCCTAACTTTCATTGTAAATCGTTAACATAGTACACGCATACATCGGTTATTAAGGTCAATAATTCAAACCTCTTTCACATAACCAAAATATTCATGCGAAAACGACTGCATTATACCTCATCATAGTCAGTGATGACAATAATTTTAGTCCTCTAGAAACTGTTACAGTGCATACTAAATTGTGATAAGTTAATATATTGTTTTAACTACTCCGTACTACGATCTGGTGATATTCCTCTTCACTTGAAGTGAGAGGTCTTAGGTTTGAATCTCGTAGATGGCGAATTCGAAACCAAATTAGGTTGCACATTATGTAGCTTAGCCGAACTCTCATCCCCTTAGTGTAAAAATATACTAATGTACAAAAAAAAAAACTATTGTTTCATGGTGGTCAATTGTGGTTTTAGTAGCATCACAAGGACATAAATTACTAGGACTGGAAAATTTTCCCAAAAATCCCAAACCAAACCAAAAAATCCTGATCCCATACAAAAAAATCCCAAACCAATAATACCTAAATTTTTGGGATCCATACTAAACCAATCCCGAACTTTTCAGCATAAGAATCTGGATTACATATTCATGGTTAGGGAATCTTGAACTGAACCGAATATATATATATATATATATATATATATATATATATATATTTGGTTTGGTTGCATGCATGTTGAATGTTGAATTTAAGTAGTATGATATAGTAGACTAATATTAGAAATTGAAGTATGAAATTAAATAGTTTGGAACTTTGGAAGGTCAATTTGACTTGGTACGAATGAATTGGTATTTCAATTAGTATGAAATTTCAAATTGGTAAGAGATAAAAAACCTAAATTTCAATTAATATGAAATTAGGCAACAAAATTTTAGGCCAAAAACCCAAATTTTAGCCCACAAACCAAAAATCTCAAATTTCAACCCAAAAGCCCAAAACTCAAAATCCAGTCATACCAAAATTTTGATTTGGAATTAGTCTTCAAATTCATGTCCCAAAAATTTTCGGTTTGAGATCCCATACCGAACCACCCCTATAAATTACTCAATTTTGTGGATGTACGTGTAACCTTTCAGACTTTTTTTATTTAATTTTTTTAGAAGTAATATTCTACACTACTTTATACTAAATAGGGGTGGTTTTTGAATCCGAGATGCAGTCAACACGGGAAGTTGATCATAAATAACTACCAAGGTAATTCACCACTTGCATAACCTTTCGACTTTTGAACTAATAAATTAATAACAGTAATAATGGTTGTTTGATAACTATTTCAGTTTCAATTTTCAGTTTTTATTTTCACCTTTTTGAAAATTGAAAGCTAAAAACCTTGTTTGATAAGTATCAATTTTTTAAGTTAAAAAAATGAAAGAAGCAAATAACGCTTTACCGTAGCAACGTAAGACCATCTTCAAAGGAGATGTCAAATCCTAAGTGGAATGTCATGTAATCAAATTCAATGTGGATTGACATGAGTTTTCATATGTCAAATTTGACATACGAGAAAAATGTGATGTCAAATAATTTTTAATTATTTTATTGTGTGGGTCCTATTAATGCACCAATTATAGATCTTAAAAATTTATTTTAATTGAGTTCTTTTTAAAATTGGTCCTACAAATACCATTTATAACAAAAAAAATATCGGTTAGAAAAAGAGAAAATCTGACATTGCCACATCAGCCATCAAATTAACATTTGACATTTATCTGTTGACATCTTCATTGGAGATGCTCTAAAACAATCTTGTCGATACACCATGGTGCAGGTTCGAGCCCCATCGACTTACCTTATCCCTTAACAACTAACAATATAACTCACTAACGCTATTCTTTGTAAAAAAAAATTTGAGTTTTCAAAATGGGACTTTCATTTTTCATTTTTCAATTTTTAGAAAACTAATAGTATGAAAAGAGTTTTCAGTTTTCATAAATAAAAAATAAAAACAAATTGATTTTCAAACAACCCCTTAAAAGCCAATGATCCCTTCATAATCTTTATGACATATTTGTTTTTTTTTTTTTTAACAAACAATGTTATTTACACTATGGGGAGAGGGTGGGCTTAACCTCACAACGTGTTAGCAATAATGTGGTTCAAATTCGCTTTTGAAGAGAATTAAATCTAAGACCTCTCGCTTATAAGTGAAGAGAAATATCACTAGGCCGTGTACTATGTGGCTATTGACATTTATGGTAGATACACTGTATTGTTAGTCATGAATCATGATGGCCAGATTACAGCCAATTTTGAACCTTTGAAACTTCCTTATTAGAGACCATTGTCCATTTATCTAAGGAATTGAATTCAAAAGCCTTCGATCGTTTAATTATAAACTAAAAGAGACTTACTCTCGAGGCCAGGTACCATTGTTGTTCCCTTCACCCCAGTAAATTCCAAAGCAAAAAGAGTCTCCACTGTTGGAAATCTCGTGGTGGACTACCGGCCGCGTGCCTAAGTTTTCTACCAAAGGGTGGAATATTGGCATGTAGATCTGATATCCAGAGCCCATCTGCGGCAGCTCTACACAAAAGTCTCATGTATTATTGTCCTTCGTGCCCTACAGCGCAAAGCAAACAAATTAGCGTAGGACGATGAATTATATTTCTCTCCACGTCACGTATGAAAAAGTTGATTGTTGCGGGACTTCTGTTTGTAAATTGACTTATATTGTACGGGTAGAACGTCATGGTCACGTTTCGTTTTAACAAAATAAAAATGTGTAAGTTTTTATCCACATGTCTTTGTTTCATCAACGTATGAGACATTATGTAGTTGTACACCCATATTCGAGGTCTCCATAATCAGACCTTAGCTCATGTATTTGACCAATACTAATTTTTTTTTTTTTGAACAAATGACATTATATCTAATAAGGGGGATGTGGTGGGTTTAGCCTCATATAAACTAACAATAATATAGTTCAAACTTTCATTTGGCGATAATCGAACATATGACCTTTCATATACAAATGAAGATGAATATCACTAAACCGTAATACTAAGTGGCATTGACCAATACTAATTAAAGAAGAGGCTTTTGGATCTAGGTCAAAAAACATAGGTAGTTTTTGGGACTTATCCAATTACATATTTTCATATCAATTTTGCCCCTTTAGATAAAAATATTTAAATTCTTTAATTTTTGTATTATTTATTCAATTTTTAAATGATTGTGTACCACCTGTCACTGTGGCTCCATGTGAACGCATGGGTAAAAGTCACACTCTAATTCTAATATTAGAAATATTTTGTGACTCCTAACAAATTACTTTTGAAACAAGATTTGATTGAATTTTTATGAAAGAGTTGTTATCCAATTGAATTGATCAAATTGACCAATTGAATTGGATTTTAAGCCCCATTCCCTTCGTTATTAGAAAAACATAGAGGGTTCACTAGGATTCAAAAATCACATGATCACTTTGTTTAAGAACACTCTTTTTTATTGATGGGAGGAAGCCTTAGATTTGATCGTAATTTGTGGCTCATAGCCCCTTGTTATGAGTATTATCTTTTGAATTGTTATAATTTAAGGGGGAGGGAGAGGGTTTAAAACTATTACATTAGTTTACAGAAGATGACAAATTATAAGAAAATAAATTCTTAAAAGTGATATCACTTCAAATAATTTTTCCATTTTTTGTTTTAGTTTTGAATTTGTTTATCATTCCACTTCCACATTTCTTCCTGCATGCTTCCTTCATCACTGTGCATTCTTCCTTTCTAACTTCCACATACTTTTTCTCTATCTATAACACAAAAAACTAAAACAAATACTAGTTAAAAACAAAATGGAAAGATACCTTCATTTTTTTTTTTTGAGAGAACAATAACATCAATAAAGGGTAAAGCCTCGGAAACATCCGAGGCCTCGAGCGTCATACAAAAGCTCATTTCTAGCTTGATGCGGGATACAACCATCCCAAATGTAAATGATTGCTACAATTATGACCAAGAGAAGTGATGGCATCTGCTGTGCAGTTTGCCTCCTGGTGAACATGGTTCCAATTTACCTCCTCAAAAGAAGAGGCCAACCACTTGATATCTTCCACAATGATTTTGATTCTCCAAGGAACTTCAGACCTTCCAGTGACTGCATCGATGACAATTTTAGAGTTTCCCCCCACCATGATTTTCCTCAACTTCGCCCTGCTTAGCGAGGTTTAAAGCATCACAAAGGCAGGTAGCTTATGTTAATGTATACAAAGATTGAGAGAGAGAGAGAGAGAGAGAGAGAGAGAGAGAGAGAGAGAGAGAGAATCAAGAACTAGAGATAGAAAGGAATAGAGAGAGAGTGAATATTCTTTCAATTGATTACTTAATGATCAAGTCATTACATTGAGACTTATATAGCACAGCTAACAACCTTAACTAACTAAACTCACAATCTGATGACGAGTGTCACAATCTTACACTATTGAATATATCCTAACATTTCCCTGCAATCTCATATTTGGATGAATCAAGCATGAGATTGCAACAATGAGAACGAAAAAGAGGAGCACTGAGGCCTTTAGGAAGGATATATGCAAACTGGTCTCTTGAGAAAACAAACTGAACACAGAATTTCTATTTAGTAACCCTTTCCCTAACAAAATGCACATCAATTTCAATGTGTTTTGTCCGTTGATGCTTAACTGGATTAAAGAATAAAGCTATGGTCGACATATTGTCACAAAAGAGAACTGAAGTTGCAAGAATATGCAGATGCAAGAAACTGAGTAATTGTTGAATCCAGTCAAGCTCAGCAGAAGTTGTTGACATTGCTCTATATTCTGCTTCAGTTGAGGAGCGTGAAACAATGTTTTGTTTCTTAGAAGACCAAGAAATATAATTGTTACCCAAGAAGACAACCAATCCTGTGGTAGATCTCCTGTCATTTGGATCCCCTGCCCAATCGACATCACTAAATGCCTTTATTTGTAAATCACTTCTGGAATATGAAATACCAACGGACAAAGTTCCCTTCAAATATCTCAGAATTCTCCTTACTGCAATAAAATGAGAAACCATTGGTGATTGCATAAATTGGCAGACTTGGCTGACAGAGAATGTAATGTCAGGCCTAGTGAATGTCAAATACTATAGGGCTCCCACTATACTCCTATAAGCTGCAGGATTGTTATATGGAGTCCTATCATCTTTAATAACCTATTATATGGCAAACAAGGAGTGTCACAAGGTCTGCAATCAACCATTTCTACTTTCTGCAACAAGTCTTGGATGTACTTTGATTGAGACAAGAATAACCCTTCTTCAGTTCTTGTGTTTTGAATGCCAAGAAAATAGTGCAAATCACCCAAGTCCTTAAGATCAAATTCAACAGATAAAGATTGAATGACTTGTTGAATTTCGACTGAAGCACTACCAGTAATGATAATGTCATCAACATAAAGCAAGAAAATAACAATGTCTGAGCCAACCTATTTCACAAATAAGGATGAATATGCATAAGTGGAAGCAAAAAACAAGAGAGGGTAGGAAATTAGTAAACCTCTCATTCCATGCCCTTGGGGCTTATTTAAGTCCATATAAGGACTTATGCAATTTGCAAACTAGCTTAGGATGAATAGGATCTGCAAACCATGGAGGTTGAGTGTGACATCCCACATCGCCCAGGCGAGTGATCCTTAAATGTATATTATCATCCCTACCTAGCACGAGGTCTTTTGGGAGCTCACTGGCTTCGGGTTCCATAGGAACTCCGAAGTTAAGCAAGAAGGGGGCTAGAGCACTCCCATGATGGGTGACCCACTAGGAAGTTGCTCGTGAGTTCCCAGAAACAAAACCGTGAGGGCGTGGTCGGGGCCCAAAGCGGACAATATTGTGCTACGGTGATGGAGCGGGCCCCGGAAGTGATCCACCTCGGGTCGGGATGTGACAATTGGTATCAGAGTCAATCCCTGGTCGGAAGTGTGTCGACAAGGACGTCGGGCCCCTAAGGGGGGTGGATTATGACATCCTACATCGCCCAGGGGAGTGATCCTTAAATGTATATTCCCATCCCTACCTAGCACGAGCTCACTAGCACGAGGTCTTTTGCATCAGAATTAGTTAGTATTGTTACAAGTGTGAAGAGTAAGCTACTCTCTATAAATACTGTAATAAACCCGTAATACATTCATCAAGCCACCAATACAAGATCCAAACATTCGGTCTTTCTTTCTCTCTTTCTCTCGATTGCTTCTGCCTTCATTTCTGTTCTGCAAAACTTTGGTTTTTCTGCATTTTTAAGTTTTGTTCATATGGTATCAATCACTCAGGATCAATTTGGTCATTTTTCCGCTGCCATTTCTCTATATCTTGGAAGATTAAAGAAGGATTTCTGAGCTATATGCATGAAGAAGATTACAGGTTTCATCTATTCGTAAAGTTCTTGTTCAGTCTGTAAGGTGTTTGTTGAAAAGTGTGAATGAAGATTAATGCTTCTTGCTGTTTCATCTCTGAAGATGTAAGGTCAATGCCATCTAGTGGAATCATTTGTTTGTTGATTGGATTGTTTGATGTTTGATAAGGCCGATGCCGTTCCTCTTTTTCTTGTGAAATTGGTTGAAATATTGAGTGTTCTGATGCAAATGCCGATGCCATTATACAAGAACTTCTGAAAGCTTATTTTCTTGGTTAATTTTTGAAAATCTGTTGTCTGAGATACTATTTTTCTGTTCAGTATTGGGTAATCCTCTTGAAACAAAGTGGTTTATTTATTCTGTCAGAAATCATGTAAGAAAATACTGTAAAATTGAAGGACTTCGTAGAATGTTGACTGTTAAACTTCAAGATGATAACTTTGTCACATGGAGTTATCAGTTTCAATCACTCTTGCGTGTATTGTTCTGTTACTGGGGAATCTCCATGTCCATCAAAATTTGTCATTAATACTGAAATTGAGGTTACAAACGAAATCACTGATGCTTATAAGAATTGGATTAAAAAAGATACAACACTTCTCAGTTTGTTAATTGCTACATTGTCTGATAATGCTATGGAACTTAATATTGGATGCGAAACTTCCCAAGAAGCTTGGAGTTGCCTGCAAGATAGGTTTGCTTAAGTTTCTGTGGCAAGAATCAATCAATTGAAAGCTGAATTTCATACTGCACAGAAAGGAAGGGATTCTGTTGACAAATTCTTACTGAGGTTAAACGCTATAAGCGATCAGTTAGTTTTTGCAGGGGAGAAAGTGTATGATAATGATCTGGTCATTGCTGCTTTGACATGATTGCCACAAGAATTTGACATGATTTAAACTGTAATCTTGGCTAGAGGGACTCTTATATCTGTGAAAGATTTTAGGGCACAACTTTTGAGTGCTGAATTACCAATTGAGAGAGTTCTAACACGAGCGATAATGGATGTAATGTAAAGTATCAAGGAGAAAGTTCTAATATAGGAGCTGACAATTATCAAGGAGGTTCTGGATTTACTGGAAATGGTCAAATGCTTCAATTCTCAGAATAGAGGGCCTTATAACTCTAAAAGAATCATTTGGAAATAATTTCTCAAGGCCATACTATGGCAATTGATACAAGGACAATAGTGAGTCTAATTCATCATATAATCATGGCAAAATTCTCATTTTGGATTTAGTGATTCTTCCTCCATTAATGGTTCTAAACAAGGTTCTAATTGGCAGAATTGGAATGGTAATACAAACTATAAATCCTTAGTTACTCTTGAATGCCAAATCTATTCAAGAAGAGGCCACACTGCTCTAAATTTCCATTTTAGAAGTGACAATGGTTAAAACTGTGTCTATATTCCTATTGTGGTTTGTCAGATGTGTGGGGAAAAATGTGACATTGCTTTGGAGTATTATCATAGGAACAACTATGCCTATTAAGGTTCTACACCACCTGCTTCAATCTTTGCAATGACAGTTCAAGAATCTCAAGGTTTTTCTCCTCAAAATGCTGATCAACAAGTACATGGTTTCTCTGTTGCATATACATGGGTGCTAG
This sequence comes from Heteromeles arbutifolia, assembly GCA_024362995.1. Taxonomy (NCBI): domain Eukaryota; kingdom Viridiplantae; phylum Streptophyta; class Magnoliopsida; order Rosales; family Rosaceae; genus Heteromeles; species Heteromeles arbutifolia. The sequence continues at coordinate 9,747,964 of JANCRC010000016.1, forward strand.
ATACTGGTGCCACTCACAATATGACAGTAAATGTAAGAAATATCAACCAAGTTGCACCTTATAAAGGAGATGAGAAGATCATTATAGGGAATGGTTAAGGTTTGGAAGTGAAACATATTGGTTCAACAATGTTATTTACTCCTGCTCATTTCTTACATTTGAAAACATGTTACTTGTCCCTAGCATAACTGTGAATTTTAATCAATTAAGAAATTATGTCATGATAATGGATGTTGGTTTATATGTGATGACCTCGTGTGTTTTTTTTTTCATACAAGACAAGGTTAGAAAGGTGATTATGTACCAAGGAAAGAGTGATGTGGATCTTTTTACAGTACTTGTGACAATATTTTCAAAGATTTTATCTACGGATGGAATTGCTAAGGAGTTGAAGGCTGGTTTTCTGGGTAAAGCTGTGAAGGTGCCAATCTGGCACAAGAGGCTTGGACATCCATGTAAGGAGGTTTTATCAGCAATGTGAAAAGCTTATGAAGTACCAATTAGTATAGATTCCTCTCAGTCAGTTTGTTCTTCATGTTCAGAGTAAAAAGTGTAGACAATCATTTCATGTAAAACAATGTAAAGCAAGTATTATGTTTCAAAAAGTACATTCAGATGTATGGGGGTCTTCTCCAAAAACATCAATTGAAGGTTACAGATATTACATTAGTTTTATGGATGAATATTCAAGGTTCTTATTGATTTTCCCTTTAGTCAATAAGTGATGCTTTGGTTGCCTTTGTGAAATTCTATTCTTTTGTCTCAAATCAGTTCAATACTTCAATTAAATGTTTACAAATTGACAAGGGAGGAGAATATACGAGTAAATGTTCACTAGTTTCTTGGAAACAAGGGGTATTGTTCATATAGTTTAATGTCTTTACACTCTTCAACAAAATGGCCGTGCTGAGAGGAAGCACATGCATCTTATTGAAACTCCACTCACTCTAATGTCTGAAGCACATCTGCCATCATCATTTTGGTATCGTTCATGTTCCTATGTAGTTTTTTTATTAATAGGATGCCTTGTAAGACTTTGGACATGAAATCTCCATACCAAGTATTGTTCAATAAGGTACCTCAGATTCAAAACTTGAAAATGTTTGGTAATGTTTACCCATTTCTCAGGCCATATAATGATCATAAACTGCAACCAAGATCAGTTCAATGTGTCTTTCTGGGATATGCTATGAGATATGAATGGGTTATATGTTATAATGTTAGAACTGTGAAGTTGATATGCATCTTTGCCTGGTGATTTACAAGAAGTGTACATGAAGCAGCCCCAAGGCTTTGTTGATGCAACTCATCTATCATATGTGTGTAAACTAATAAAGTATTTTTATGGCCTTAAACAGGCTCCAAGGTATGGAACTCCAAATTTACAAGTTACTTGCCAGCAATGGGTTTCAAGGTTTCATCTTCAGATTCCAATCTATTTGTGAAACAAGATGGTAATGATGTGATCATTCTACTCTTATGTGTATACGATATTATTCTAACTGGTTCTAGCTCTCTGAAAGTTCAAAAGATGATAACTAAATTGTATGCAGTGTTTGAATTAAAAGACATAGGAAAGCTGACATATTTCCTTGGATTGCAAGTTAAATACAAGGCCATTGGGGATATTTTTGTAAACCAGTCCAAATACATCAAGGATCTTTTGCATAAGGCTAGAATGGATTCATGTACACTGGTTGTACTCCATGTAAGCTACATAATTCATTATTGCTTACAGAAGGTGAAACATTAGCTTATCCATATCATTTAATATTTAACCTTTACAAGGCCTGATATTGCATTTGTTGTGAACTCTATCTGTCAGTTTATGGCTTCACCTACTTATATACATTTTGGTACTGTGAAAATGATATTGAGGTTCCTTCAAGGGATAATGCATCATGGTATAACATTTTTGTAGATATAGAATTGAGTATTGCTGCTTTTAGTGACTCTAATTGGGCTGCAAACTTAAACACTAGGAGATCTATCATTGGTTATGTAGTTTATCTTGGTTGTAATCCAGTGACATGGCATTCACAGAAACAAATCTCTATATCAATGAGCTTAACAGAAGCAGAATATAAAGCATTGGCACACACAACAACCGATGTTGCTTGGATTAGAAGTGTTTTAAAAGATATGGCTGCATTCTTATGAACACCTCCAGTGATCTATTGGGATAATAAATCAGCCATAGCTTTAAGTGCCAATCTTGTATTTCACTCAAGGATTAACCATTTGGATACAGTCTACCATTTTGTGAGGGAGAGATTTCAACAAGGAGATATGAAGGTTCAATACTTGCCAACTAAAGATCAAATAGCTGACACCCTAACCAAAGGGCTTCATACTCATTCCTTTCTTGGGCATTCTTACAATCTCAAGTTGGGAACCCCGGTTGAGATTGAGGGGGGATGTTGGTTGATAACAAATGATAGCTCAGCTGGCAGATCAACACAAATTAGTTAGAAGAAATGCCATATCAGGTAGGGGCAAACAGGTCCAGGACCTGCGGGGCGGGTAATTTTGGTTCGGTTCGGGTCCAAAATTGGTAGAGATGAAACTGGGAGAGATGGGGCAGGGCATGATGGGGGCGGGCACGGGGCGCATCCAAATCTGTAGCCTCACGAGGCCCCAGACCGGGTTGTTTATAAAATGTAATGAATGGTTGATATTGAATGATTACAATCATCCAATACCAAACGTTGGATGAGATTTTTTATGTGAGTTTCTCCCTCCCACCCTTCCTTCTCGAGTCTCATGTTGCTCGACGACACACATCTTTCTCACTCATCTCTATCTCTCTTGACGACATCACGGAAACCCCAGACCACCGATCCACCATCGTCACCTTATCACTGGCGCAGTGCCCACCACCACCCATCACCGGCATCGACAACGAGAACACCATCACCCATTATTAGTGTTAATCGGCGGTGAGACCACCGGATCTGGAACAGGTTGAGGTGGATCTGAAAAGGAGGCTACACTGCCCATAGCCATCAATTTAGCATCTATATTAGCAGCGGAGGATTGAATGAGCTGGAGAATAGCTTCAAGAGCATCTTCCAAGGCAGACATGCGAGCTTCCATGGTGGATATGCGAGAGTTGTGGGTGTGGTGGGGCATACAAGAGGGAAACACATGATCGACATGATGATACCAATGTCAGGATCAAAGTTCCAACTCCTAGCTCAAACTTGCAAGTAGCTAGCAACAATGGAGGAATATGGAGTGAAGGAGATGAAGGCGATATAGAGAGAAAGTCTCTGAATATTTTTGCAATATTGTTTTTCAATTCAAATAACTGTTGGCCAATTACACACACAATTGGTCCATATATACTTCCCAACCCTTACATGCCAGCTGGCTACAACCCAAAACAACTTATAACTAACCCTACAATTACTGATTAATTAAAAATGCTTAATGGTAACTAATATGTGACTAAGATAATCACAATCTTATCATTACCCTTTCCTTCTAAATCAACCTTGTCCTCAAGGTCAGGATCAAAGTGGAAAATCTGGGAGCCTTGCAGTGAAAGTAACATAGTCTTCCCAAGTTGCTTCCTCCTCCGAGCTCACTTTCCACTTCACCAAGAGTTGGACCCCAACTACAATTTCTTTCTTGTAAACCGTTCCTTTAAGTATTTCTTCTGGTTCTGGAGCAAGTAAACCCTCATCAGTGACTAAAGGCAATATAGGCACTGGATTGACATGTGTTCCTAAATGCTTTTTCAAGCAACTCACATGGAAGACATGGTGAATTTTGGATTCTAAGGGCAATTTCAATTTTTAAGCCACAATTCCTACCCTCTCCAACTTCAAAAACCCTTTCACTTCTATGTTTGTCAGCTTGCACTTTCATACGATTTTGGGCCACCACAAGGTTTGTTTTCAGCATGGATCTCGGGCTAGTAACCAATGTTCTACCATTTCCACCTTGGCAGTTCCTCTCTCATAAGAAACAATGTGGGGTGGTGAGTATCCATAAACAATTTTGAATTGGGGTGAACTGTGAAGAAGAATGAAATGAAGTATTATAGCTCCAGTCGGCCCATGGGAGCCAATTAAGCCACTTCTTTGGTTGACAGCTAGTGAAACATCTTAGATAGTTCTCCAAGCAATTGTTGACAACTTCAGTTTGCCCATCACTTTGAGGGTGATATCCTGAGCTCATACACAACTGAGATCCCTGCAACTTGAAAAATTCATTCCAAAAGAAACTCAAGAAGATGGTGTCTCTATCACTGACTATAGTGGTTAGCATGCCATGCAATTTGAACACATTTTCAACAAATTCCAGTGCCACAAGTGTAAGCGTGTCCAAGTGCAATGAAATGAGCATACTTTGACAATCTATCCACTACTACCATGATAACAGATTTGCCTCTGCAATTAGGCATGTGATAGGATTTTTAACACCTGCAAAAGTATGGATAAAAACACTTAAGAATACTTGCAAGAGTACAAGGTTATCGTAGTATAGCGGCTCAAGCAAGGTCATCCTTTATAGGGATTGATTGAATAATTTGTATTTAAACTAATTCTTAACTAATTATTTCAAATAAAGTTTGGAAAAGATTGATTTTGAATTTTGAAATAATAAAAACGAATTTTAATAAAAACAATTCAAGAAACCAATTTGAAAGAAAACAATTTTAGAAAACAATGATAAAAGGACGTTAGGGTTCTACTGTCACCTTAACAATCTTGTGTAGTTTTACCAATTACTTATGAATTACACGTGCAACTTTGAATGTTAGGTTTTCCTAATGCATATTCTACTTGTGGCATTCAAGATAGAACGTATATCAAACATGCAATCCGTCTGTGACATTTGGATCAAATATAAACATGCATGACTCATTACGTTTTGTGAAAATCCTTTGAAAAACCATGCAACCCTTAAGATGTGGCGTTTCCCCTAAGTGAACTTACAATTATTAACCACAAGAAGCGTTCCTCAATTTCAGGGGGACATTCCAACAAAAATTGCATCTGATTACTTATTAAACATCTTAATGGTCATGAATCATTAAGACAGTTAGACAGTTTAAGCACAGTGATTAATAATTCAAAGTATGCATCTATAATATCATAAGCAATTAAATAAAAACTACATATTCATATTAAGGCTCGTGGTCTCACCCCTAGCAAAAGAATTAGTTACGCATACTCATAATAATCAAAAAGAATTTTTTTTTACTAGAAAAAGAATAAAAACTAGGAGTGGGCATGGGTCAGGCTGGGCCCAAATTTGAAGGAGCCAAACCTAACCCATTTTAAACTACAACGGGGCGGGCCGGGGCGGGTACAAATATTTTGAGTTTTGGAACCGGACCTAACCCGACCCATTTGAAACCGACTAGTTCAGGCTGGGTCCACGGGTCCAATTAATTTTTTTTTCTAATAGATTATTTGGAAACACATAAACAAGGCAATACTCCGAACTTTCTCGACCTCCCTTTCTCTGCTTCGTTGCACTGAAGAAATGAGGCACACCACCACGACGGACCTCACCGCTCATGCGAGGCATATCAATAAATGTGTAGAGTTATGAAACTGTGGATGCATGCACATAAAATCATGGACTCAAAAAGTTATGGACCAATTTTCTTCTTCAATAAACAGAACTAAGACTCAAAATCATGGCATCATTGATTAGACAGACAACAAATTTCTAGAGACCAAAGTGATTCATACACAAAATCATGGCATATTGATTCAAAATCAACAAAGGATCTGGGTTTATACCTTTTTTATTTTACACTCAAAATCAACAGGTACTACCGCACAGTTCCGACTGTCGCTGGTCTGATTTCCCTTATTTCTCCAGTTCATTTTCAAAATCAACCAAGGGATCTAGGTTTATACCCTTCGATTGCAAGATCCCCTACACGGATAACAACATGCATGAGACATTGTCCTTCAAAATCTAAACATTAGAAATAAAAAATCGAAGAAGGATGAGACTAAAATTTACCTTTAGGGCGTCGGGTCCAAGAGAAATTTGAGGGTAGTGAGCACAAAGATTTTATGGCTTAGAATATCTCAGATGTGTTGTTTTGGTATGTTAAAAATGGGTCGGTCCAGGGCCCCATGATACTAAAGTTTTGGAACTGCGCCACCCCATAAATACCCACGCCTCGCCTTGCCCCGTTTCTTCTCTACTAAATTTGAACCCGCCCCGTACCCGCCTGGAACCGGCTATACCCGTCCCGCCCCGCGGATCCTAGACCCGTTTTCCCACCCCTAATAAAAACACCTTGAATGTATTAGTTTGAAAAACTCCAAGAAAACCGAACTCTTCTCTCCAAAATTGCATAGAGAAGAAGAAGAAGAGGGTCGACCACAATGGCTTATTTATACTACATTTTAAAATTCAATCATTCCTAGAAAAGGACTTAGAATAATACTAGGAAACCATATAAATTAAAATAAATTAGGAAACATAATCCTAATTTGACTTGGGAAATTCACCCAATTCTGTACAGCCACATTTTGGACCCATATCTGCTCCAAAACCAGCCTAAAGTAGCTAGATTTAAAGCTTGGACTATTTTAAACACTTCTTTAGAAGGCCACGAACACAAAAGAGGTCATCTTGGGCTCCAAAAATCGCAATTAAGCCCAAAAACGTCATTTTCCAACAACGCGCACTGCTTCTTTATTTAATCACCAGAAAATAACCGCTTAGTAGAAATCGCTGAAATTTTGACACGAACAAGCTAAGAAACACACAAACATCCTACAATTTGAATTACTCCAAATTCGTTCATTTGATCCCATTCGCTCCGGATGAAGTTGAATGTTCTATATTGAAAATATAAAGCAAAGTATCAAAATTCTACCAAAATAAAATAAGAATAGGCTAAAATATATAATATGAAATCGAATCATCAGCAGGCCAATGATGAAATCAATACTAGTATCTGACCAAACTTTCTCAGGGATAGGAAGAAGTTGTAAAAGACCAGGATGAGATATGGTCTCATATTTGTTTTGTTGGCAGATTCTGCTTTCTGAAACCCTGGCTTTGATGTCCTTTTTCATCCATCTCCAATAAAAGCTTCTTTTCAACCTGTGATAGGTTTTTAAGACACCCTCATGACCTGCCATAAGAGGCAGTGATGTTCTTCAAACAGTTTTTCCTCTAATTAGAGCCAGGGCTAATCACAAGTTTTGACTTGTACTTCAAGAAACCATTATCGATATGGTACTTAGACAATTGAGGGTCACTGTCAATGTCACTAGAGTTATCTAAGACTTCCTTAATCTTTTGAATCACCCAAGGATCTTGCTCTAGTTGCCTTCTCAAATCATCAAGCCATCCAAAATATGGATAAGTTATAGCAGTACATTCCCTTTGCTCTTCCGCAGGGTTCTCAGGTAAAATTGCAGAGTTTGGGACACTTGATAAAGCATCAGCTACTATATTGTCAACCCATGTTTATACTGTATTTCATAGTCAAACCCCGATAGCTTAGTGACCCATTTTTGCTGAAAATAGGTATTAGGTCTATGATTGAGAAAGTATTTTAAACTGTTGTGATTAGTTTTGCTGATGAAATAAAGGCTTTGTAGGTAGTTTTTCCATTTTTGGGGTGCATGAATAATGGCTATTAAGTCTCTTTCATAAGTAGATGATGCCTAGTTCCTGGGACTTAAAGCCTTGCTGGTTAATGCAATTGGCTTTCCATTTTGCTGCAAAACTGCTCCAATCCCACTTCCTGAAGCATCACATGCTAGAACAAATGGGACTGTAAAATCTGCTAAGCCTAAAAGCTGTGGTGCAGTCATAGCTGTTTTGAGTTGCTGAAATGCAGTTTCAGCCTTCTGAGACCAAATGAACCCTTCTCTCCTTATTAAGTGATACAAGGGTTGGCAAATTTTGCCATAACCATGTATGAACTTCCTGTAGTAACCAGTTAATCCCAAAAAACCTCTCAACTCTTTGACATTTCTAGGGGAAGGCCAATCAACTATGGCTTGAATCTTGGCAGGGTCAGTTGCTACCCCATATATGGAAACTATATGGCCTAGATACTCCACCTGACTTTGACCAAAAGAGCACTTCTATTTTTTCACAAATAATTGATTCTGTTTGAGCACTTCAAAAGCTTTAGAGAGATGTAATAAATGGTCATCCTATGTTCTACTATGCACCAAAATATCATCAAAGAAAACTAGAATGAACTTCCTCATATAAGGTTTAAAAATGGCATTCATGAGGCTTTGAAAAGTAGTTGGGGCATTGGTAAAGCCAAAGGGCATCATTAGGAACTCATAGTGTCCATGTGTTCGAAAAATGGTATTCTCAATATCCTCAGGTTTCATTCTAATCTAGTGGGAACCTGACCTTAAATCAAGCTCTGAGAAATACATTGCTCCAAATAACTCATCCAACATATCATCTATCAAGGGTATGGGGTACTTGTCTTTGACAGTGATGTTGTTAAGTTCTTTATAGTCCATGCACAATCTCCCTGTTCCTTCTTTCTTCTTAACCAAGAAGACAAGGAAAGAGAAAGAACTATGGCTTGGTCTAATGTACCCGCAATCCAGTAGCTCTTGTACTCCTTCTCAATTTCACTTTTTTGAACTGGACCATAGTGATAGGGCCGGATGCTAGGGGGTTTAGCCCCATGAAAAAGTGGTATATGGTGGTCATGAGCTCTAGGGGGAGGCAATTTAGTGGGAATGCTGAAAATTTCTTCATAACTACCAAGCACCTGCTGCAATTTACTCAGTTATGCATTGGTGAGATTTGAGGTTTCTAACTTGGTCTTTTCTAGAGAATAGAGTAAAACCCCTAAACTGGAATTGGTAAACTCCTTGTCAAGTTGTTGGAAAGCAATTTCAGCTATTCGAGGAGGGGAGATAGAAGATTGAGTGAGTTTGTAATGATGCTTGCCAACAGAAAACTCCATAGTGAGTAGTTGGAAATCCTAAAGAACATGACTCACTGAAGAAAGCCATTGGACTCCTAGAACTACATCACAACCCTCTAATGGTAAAGTAAATAAGTCAATGGAACAATGATAACCACCAACTTCTAAAGGAAATTGTTTACAACACCCTTGACTCCTAATTTTTTCCCATCACATCAAAGGGTTTGGTAGGTTGACACTGCCATCCAAGTTGTTTGACAAGCCTGGAATCAATGAAATTACGGGTGCTCCCTGAATCAAGAAGGATTCTCACATGGTGGTTTTAAATTAGACCATCCACCTTCATTGTTTTCACATTGTGTTTATCAATGGTGCCATAAAAAGCACAAGTGCTCAATTATATGCTATGCAATTCAGACTCAAATTCAAGTACCACATCATCTTCTATCTTAATTTCATCACAAAATTCCAACATTAGGAGTTTCTTGTGAACACACTTACATCCTCTAGCCCACTTTTCCTCACAAAACCAACACTCCCCTTTTTCTTTCTTCCTTTGCACCTCTTCTGGAGTAAGTTTCTTGTAAGGCAAGGATAATGGTTTAGCTCGGGCAGTAGGATATGGAGTTGGGGATTGGATCTGAGGCTTAACAAATGGAGGGGGTTTAGGTGGAAATGGCTTCAGATCAGCCAGTTTGGCATCCAATTGAACAACAATGGATATAGCCTCTTGCACAGAAGAGGGTTTGAGCAATTTAACATCATATTTTTAACTCTTTCTTAAGACCCCCCAAAAAATAGCTTTTCAATAGAACAGGACCATCATCAGTTGTACGATTAGCTAAACGTCGAAATTCAAGAATGTAGTCTTTGAGGGTACTTGTTTGCCTGAGCTTGAAAAGGGACTCAGTTCAATCTTCAAAATCGAACGGCCCAAACTCTTGGCAAAGTGCAGCAGTGAACTCACCCAAAATGGGAGTGGAAGGGATGCAGTCTCGCCAATGAAACCATTGAAGAGGTTTATTGGTGAAATGAAAAGATGCAGTGAGCACATTCTGATGATCGGGGGTGTTGTAGTAAGAAAAATACTGCTAGGCTTTGTAAATCCAAGCGGAATGATCCTCACCATCAAAGAAATAGGGAAAGTTGAGCCGTTGCTGCCATGGAGTCCGAGGAGTGAACCCCCCGTCGTCGAAATGGTCACGACGAGGATAGCGAGGAGTCTCGAGGTAACGAAAATCACCGTCATAACTGTTAATCGACGGTGGGACCACTGGACCTGGAACAGGTGGAGGTGAATCTGAAGAGAAGGCTACATCGCCTGGAGAATATTGTTCACGACGGAGTTGATCGACCGTGAGTGTGAATTTGGTATCCATAGCTGTTAACTTGGCATCCATATTACTTTAAGAGTAGCTTCCAAGGCAGACATACGAGCTTCCATGGTGGATAGGCGAGAGTTGTGGGTGTGGCAGGGTTCGCCGGACCTCATCGTTACCACCTGTCGTCTCCCCTTCATCTCAGGAACAAGAAACAGCTGTTGCATGCCTCGGATCGTTAGTGTTTCGACGAGGGTTTTCGAACTTAACTGCGATTGTATTTTCGATCTCTTTCTTTCTGCACTTTCGATAAGTTACAGTTTTTCACATTCTTTTGAAAGCACATTGATTTTGTGTTAATTTGAGTCTTTGTGTTATGAATTCTGATATTTTGCATTTAATTTGGGTTTTTGGAATTTCGAATTTGTACCTTGACCTTGCTCTAATTAATTTTAATTTCGTCTGTTATTGTTGAGTTTGAGTAAATTTCTAATCTTTTGTTTTCGTTCTTAAAATTTTTGAGTTCTATTTCTTAAATATTTGTTAAAAGACCCGAATTTTCTGTTCGAACAATTTGTATAGCCTATGAAAATTGAACAAAAAGTCATATGAGCCGTGATTTCTTCCTTCTTGGTTGACTAGAAAACCTTCTGGAGCTTCATGGTGGTCGCACATCTCCTCCTCTTTGCTCCTCCTCCAAAAATGTTACGATTTATTTACAGTTATTTATTTATATTTCGATAAATAATGAGTTGTCCTATTCTATAGGAAGTTTGTTGATGGAGAAATTTTTAATTGTGACGGGTACACAAATGGAACACCACGTGTTTTAATAGAAGTCGTGGAAACTTTTATTTTGTTATTAACTTTTTAGCACACGTATCCCATCATTTTGTATAGTGACACATGATGTACCACCCTGTGTACCGATCACACTGAAAAATCTCTCTGGTTGATGAAGTGGATTAGTAAATCCATTTTCTTTAGGAGTACTCCAATAATGGAGACGTGTTGTGAGTCATGGAAATAGTTGTTCCTATTTTCTTGGTCAGTTTGTTTTACGCTTTTCTATTTAAGTTGTATTTTGTGAGTTGAATGATTAAGTAAGTTCAATGAAGTTGTTTTCCCTTGCCAAATTATTCTATAATTTACTGCGATAGTTCTTTGTCATTCAACAAAAACCCCTCTGTAAGTTTCCAAACTACTGATTTACCGTACTATCGATTCTCATTAATCCATTCATGATATATCAATTTTAAATTTCATTTATCTTTTACAACCTATTGATTTGTCCATTTTACTATTCATGTTTGTCGAAAACTTGCTCAAAAACCAGACTGTCAGTCTGATTTGAGCTGATCGTCTTGGTTATGCATATGTCAAAATAATGGTATTTTTCGTGGTTCCAGGTAAGGGTGGGCAAACGGGCCCTAGGTCTGCGGGTAGGGGCGGGTATTAGCGGTTCGGGACGGGTACGGGGCAAATCCATATTATTTTATATGCAAAATGGGGCGGGGCGGGTAGGGTCCAAGTAAACTGAGGGGTGGGCCGGTTCCAATTTTCTGAAGTCACGGGCCCCCGGCCCGAACCATATCGAATAAACCTCACACACACACACACACTCAAATCTCACACACATCACATCTTTCTCGAAGACTCTCCCAAACGTCCTCCCTCTCCATCTTTCTCTCCCGGAGTCCTCCATCTCGATCTCTCTCCTAGAGTCTAGACTAACTCTTATCCCTCTCGATTCTCAGTCCCTTTTCCCACTCGAGTCGAGTCTTTCTGTGAACACCACCATCGCCATCGTCTCCTCCCAAACGTGACCACCCATCACCGCCATTGAAAACACCACCATCATCCTGCGATTCGAAATATCATATCATCTTCTCTCAAATTAAGGTAATTTCTAAGTTAGGGTTTTTAAATTATTTGGTTTTTGAGTTCAGGGATTTAGGACTTTTGAATTAGGATTTTTGAAATTTCTGGGTTACTGAATTTAGGGATATAATATCTAAATTTTCTGAATTTCGGATGAGGAAGCGAGATTGGAGTCGGAGAGCGAAGAAAAGTTGGAATTTTTTAGGGAATTGGAGGGTGAAATTCGAGAAACAATGGCAAAATCGGCGAGCATAGAAGATAAAGACGGAGACTTCGGCGGGTCGGCTCGGCCACTGATACTGACGAGGTGTAAATTGGAGCCGGCGAGAACAGCGGCGGAGAAGCTCGACCCAGAGTTGGGTTTCTGGAAAACAAGAAGGTTGGGAATTGTTGATTCATGCTCACCGAGTGTTTTGTGATTAATTATTAGTTATTAATTAGTCTCATTAGTGTTTAATTCGTTTTTTAATTTTTTGGTAGCTGAATTAGTGAATATTTATTGATGATAGTTGTCTGATACCATGATTTTATAGTGATTAAATATTGAAAGTGTGTATATTCACATCTGGAGTCGCACGAGAGAATCTTTATCGCTCTCCTCTGTAATTAGTCTTTTGTAAATATAAAAAACGTCGTTGAGTGGTAGCTGAAAGTTAAAACAGTTAAATTGCTTTTGCTCTGTGTTTGTTATACCTAGCTTTCTATCGGAAAAGCAACTTATATGAAATAGACTTATTAAAAACAGCATTTCGAATTGGACTTGCTGACAGTAACATAGCTTACTTACCCTTCTATCCAACTTAATTTTTTATTGTTCCTTTAATGTCAATCCGCTTAATTTCTGAAAAAATTTCCGTTACTTTAATCGTCTGTTTAGGAAGAACAGGAATCCACTTTGGGGGCTCGATTTGGCTTGATTTTAGGCCACTGATGACAGCAGCGGCGGAGGATGCAGTGCTGGCTGTTAGGGTTTTTTCTGTTGGGCTTGGTTTCGTTGTCCTTTAGAGGTCCATACTCCATACTTTTGTTGTTGTGTTTGTATTGTATGTGGGCAATGTAAATGGGTGTTGTTGGTAATAAAAAAAGCAGCCCATTGTCAGACCCAACAAAAAAACCGAAAAAAAAAAAGGTAATTGGACCCGTGGACCCGTCCCGAATCGGCCCGTTTCAAATGGGCTGGGTTAGGTCCGGTTCCCAAACTTAAAATCCCTTTACCCGGCCTAGCCCTTGTTCCAGGTTCCAGCCGTTCAATCAAAATAATGGTGATTTGACCAAAAAAAAATTCAAAATAATGGTATTTGTAGCAACCAATTGAGAACTCTTGCAGAGGAAGACTCGGAAGAGAAAACCCCTCTTCGATGAGCTCGAGAACAATGAAGTAGGAAATTCTGCATCCCCGTAACATGTTCATAATCGATCCACAATATTTTGAGCAATGAGCAGTTGAATCATTTCAACCTTTTGATCTGTGTCATATGGAGCTAATTAAGCCTTCTCAAACAATAAATATGTACGTATGTAAATAGCACAAGACTTGGTATAACATGAAGAGCAGCATATAAGTATGTTATAAATGTAAAAAACACTATAAATAGTATCAGCTTTTGTAATTAACACTATAAAAAATATCATCTCTGTGTGTAAACATATTTTATATATATATATATATATATATATATATATATATATATATAAAATACTACCTTAAACGATTTTAAAACTCGCGGCATCGCGCGGGATTTCAATTGCTAGTCATTATCTACAAGGAAAATATTTGCATCCATCGTCTGAGGTGACTGCCAAAATTATTTACTCTTAGTTATTTGTAAATCCCAAGTCTTAATTATTTGAAATCATAGACAAAGTAAAACTAGCAGTGAAAATTGAACAGGAAGGAGTCGCAAGTCGTATTATGTAAAAAAAAAAAACTATAGGGTAATTGTCTGGGTGATTGCAACTCCGCAGTTGTCACTCTGCACAAGCAGCTTCAAGAACACGTGGAAGTGTTTGGGTTTATATTTAACATTGGGCTTTGTGATAATAGGGGCCCAGAGGTGCAAAAGCAAAAGAAGACTTGCCCGAGCCCAGTTGATAGGCCCGAGATGAATGCAAGCTATTTTCAGCAAGGGCATAGGCCACATGCCTATGATTGAAGTGATGGGCAACAGAGAACACCTCACCACCAACCAAAAAGCACTTTTTAAGGGTATGGATAGGTAATTAAGTGATGACTCATTGCCCTCCGAAAGATATTAGCTAAAGGCAAAGAGGGGCGAGTCAGGCCAAATTGTCTATAAAAGCAAAGAGAGACACCAGAGACAAGGACACTCAACCAATCAATCAAAAGACATCCAAACTTTGTTCTCAAACAAGTTCGTACCCAGAGAGCTGCACTTTTTCCAGATTCTGTCCTCTTCAGCTGTATTTTTCCCTTAGAAGAGTCAGGCCGAATTTTCACTATCATGCAAACCTGTCACACTAGGATAACTGTTTTGGCTAAAGATGTAAAGCTGTTAGGCTAGGGTCTCTTGTAACCTTCCTTTATTATGAAATGAGATGAAAGATCACATCCTTCCTCATTTTTTACTTGTCTATTTATATTTCAAGGCTTAACTGTGTTAAATACATAAAAAGGTTTCACCACTCTTCCCAGTATTTAGACTTCATTAATATAACAATCTCTATCATCCCACAGAGTTGGGTGACATTTCTTTAAGGGTTTTTATCACAAATGGTCCCTGACATTGATCAAACACATTATTTTGGTCCCTGACATTGAAAATCAATATAAATGGTCCCTGAGATTGATCAAACACATCACAAATGGTCCTTCCGTTAAAAACTCTTTGGGCAATTTTCAAAGCTTCGTAACTCAATCGTTTCTTAACCAAATTTGACCCATAATATATCAAAATGAAGATAGGAAAGTGTAGAACGAGATTATATCATTTTGAAGCCCAATGGTTGCCGGAGATGGCCAGAAAATAGCCTCAAATGTGACTGGTCCGCGGAAAAACTGGAAAACTCGCCGGAAACTGGGTAAACTTTAAACGTTCATAACTTCTTCAATAATCAACGAAATCGAGTGATTCAAAAATGAAAATCATACTTCTCAACGATATGAAGACAATGGTATCTTTTTTTTTTTTATGGCTAATTCGTCGTAGTTTGGCCGGAAAATAGCACGAAATTGGATAACTATTTTCATGTTAGCCAATTTCGAGCCATTTTTTGGCCAAACTACGGCGAGTTAGCCATAAAAAAAAAAGATACCATTCTCTTTGTCTCATTGAGAAGTATGATTTTTATTTTTGAATCACTCAATTTCTTTGATTATTGAAGAAGTTATGAACGTTTAAAGTTCACCCAGTTTCCGGCGAGTTTTCCAGTTTTTCCGCGGACCCGTCACATTTGAAGCTATTTTCCGGCCATCTACGGCAACTATTGGGCTTACAAATGGTATATTATTGTTCTACACTTTCCTATCTTCATTTTGATATATTATGGGTCAAATTTGGTTAAGAAACGATTGAATTACGAAGCTTTGAAAATTGCCCAAAGAGTTTTTAACAGAAGGACCATTTGTGATGTGTTTGATCAATCTCAGGGACCATTTCTATTGATTTTCAATGTCAGGGACCAAAATGATATGTTTGATCAATGTCAGGGACCATTTGTGATAAAAACCCTTTCTTTAAAAACTTAGCATTGACTGGATGTAGGGGTGGGCATAAAAACCGCCAAACCGGAAAACCGAATCAAACAATGACAAAAAAAATCTTAAAAAACTGTGTTGACCAAAAAAGTCAAAACCGGAACAAAAACTGAACCGAACTGTTTCAAACGGTTCCGATTCCGATTTGGAAATATTAAGAACCGGAGGAACCGGACCGAACCGCTTTTGATATAAATTATTGTTTTATTATTATTTTTATATAAATAAGACATTTTTCCAAGAAGACCATGTGCATAAGCCCAATATTTTTCTTCACTTCTCTCCCCCTCATTTGTTGTTTTATCACTTTTCTCCCCTTACATTATTTTTCTCCATTCTTTTCCAGTATATTATGCATTATGTACATTTTAGTTTTAGTTTAAGATCTACATTTTGGTCTTGATATGAGCCTTTCTATCTTTTGATTCATATTTATATGCACACTTTCTATCTTCCGGTCACAAATCTTGTAGATCTAGTAGTGGAAACTCAAATTTACTTGAATTTGTGGTTGAAATATGTGTTTGGTATTAGAAGTAGAAAATTAGAAAAAACATATATATAATTTTGGTTAGAATCGTAAACCGGCATGAACCGAACCGTACAATTTTAGTAATAAATTTAAGCGGAACCACACCGAACCAAACTGTTGAAATTTTCCAATTTCGGTTCCATTTTGAGGGTGGAACCGGGCCGAACCAGACCGTGCCTACCCCTCACTGGATGTCTTAGCAAGTTTCCTTCTAAACCTACCAGTAGTAACCTTCTCTGTCTAGCACTTGGTTGATGATGAAAAGGCCTTCCCAAGTGAGACTCTACTTCCCAAAACCCCTAACTTGAGCTCCCAAAGGTAGAGCTGCCTTCCATACCAACTCCCATTCCTTAAAGGTTTTCAATTTTACCCTCTTGTTGTAGGCTCTGGCAACAGCCTTCTTCCCTTATTGGATCTTATTTAGAGCTTCAATTCGGACTACATCCAAATCTTCAATCCCTTGACACATGGCTTGGATGAAATCCTCACTATGTAGTCTAAATTGGTTTTGAAGCCTTACAGAACTTACATAGATTTCTATAGGGAGTACAGTATCTTGCCCAAAGGTTAACGCATAAGGGGTGGTCCCAGTTCCTACCCTCTTTGAGGTTTTGTAAGCCCAAATAGTATCTCCCAATTTCTCATTCCATCTTTCTGGGCTATCTGCCACCATTCTCTTAATGATATTCACCAAGTTCTTATTACTAGCTTCTGCTTGACCATTGAATTGGGGATAATAAGGGCTAGACTGGATCATTTTTTTCTTGAACTTGTCTCCAAACTCTTCTACTTCCTTTGAGATAAACGATGACCCTTTATCTGTAACAATTGTCTTGGGCACCCCATATCTATGTAGGATCTTGGTCTCAATAAACATCTTCACAACAGCTGAATTGATGGTCTTCATAGCTGAAGCTTCTGCCCACTTAGTAAAGTAGTCAGTTGCCACAATTATGAATGTGTGCCCCTTGCTTGAAACTGGGTATATTTGCCCTATGAAATCCATTGCCCACTCTCTGAAAGGCCATGGCTTCACTACTGGGTTCAAGGGTACTGACGGTATATGCTGGAGAGGTCGATGCCTCTGACATTCTCCACACCCTTTGGCATAAGCTTTACAACTTTTTTCCATGTCAGGCCAAAAGTAGCTATACCTTCTCAGTAACCATCTCATCTTGGTTCTAGCTTGATGTGCCCCACAAATGCCTTCATGCACTTCGACCATCACCTTCATTGACTTTTCCATGCCTAAGCATTTCAACAAAAGCCCATCTGGAGTCTTTCTTAGCAAAGTTTTGTCCCACATAACAAACTTAGTTGCTTGTTGCCTAATCTTCTTACTCGTGGGGGAAGAAAGGTATTTTAAGTACTGAACGATGGATGATCTCCAGTCCTCTATCTCAGGTTTTTTGGTCTTTACATCTAGGCTGAACCTTCTCTCAAAGATAGAAGGGAGATTTCTTCTTTGTACTCTACATTCACCTCAAACCTTCTTTCTCATACCTGTACTCCAGAAGCCATCTGTACCATCTCATTGGCAATTAAATTTCTTTCTTTGGGGACATGATTGATTGATACTTCAGTACCCCAATAGTTTAGCAACTGATAGTTGCCAAGTAATATCCTGCCATTGTGAGATGTCTGTACTTGTAGTCTCAATTCAACTAATTAATCACTAACTCATAATCACCATATATTTCCACCTCAGTTGCCCCCAACTTTATCAGGATTTCTAAGCCAATGATCAATGCCTCGTACTCTGCCCTATTATTGGTAGTATCTCAGTAATCCAGAAGGAATGAATAACAATGCTGAATTCCCTTTGGATCAATGATGACAATCCCAGCTCCTGCAGCATGTTGAGTGCAAGACCCATCGAAATACAACTTCCAGGGAATGATCCATAGGCTAGTTATTCTCCTTACTTCTTCCTGGATCCATTCTTCTTTGCTCGAATGATCTTTACTAGGTGGGATTCAAAGGCTGGCCACTTCCAGAGTTCCTGGGATGTTGACAAGTTCCTCCTTGGAGTCTTGGTGTTTAGACAGGAAATTTGCAATTGCTTGCCCTTTTATTGCCATATGAGGTACATACTGAAAACTGAACTCTGTAATGCTAGAATCCACTTCCTAATTTTTCCAATTAGCATTGATTTAGACAGCATGTATTTAATCACATCAGTTTTGGCAATTATATGGATATGGCAAGGCAACATGTAATGCCTCAATTTGCAGGCAGTGAAGTATAAAGCTAAACATATCTTCTCAACTGGGGTATATCTTGTTTCTACCTCAGTGAGGATTCTACTGAGGTAGTATATTGCTTGATCCTTCCCACCTTTATTGTTTTGTGCCAATAAGCTTCCTATTGACTTCTCAAATGTAGAGATGTAGAGTTTCAAAGGTTTCCCCCTTTGAGGGGGCATGAGCACTAGTGGAGATGCTAGACAAACTTTTACTCTACAAACTTTTACTCTGTCAAAAGCTTCTTGGTGTTAAGGACCCCACTCGAACTCGTCTTGATTCTTTAATCTCAACAAATGAGTCAACAGTTAGATCTTGCCCTCCAAATTAGTAATGAATCTCCTTAAAAAGTTGATATTCCCCAATAACCTTTGTAATTGCACTTTGTTGGTGGGGGAAGGTGATTCCATTATAGCCCGAGCTTTGTTTTTATCAATTTCCACACCTCTCTGATGAACAAGGAATCCCAAAAAGTTGCCCGATCTAACCCCAAAAGCACATTTCTTAGGATTCATCTTCAACTTGTGGGTCCTCATTCTTGATAAGGCTTGTCTAAGGTCTTCCAAGTGTTGATCTTCATCTTAGACTTCACCACGATATCATCAATGTATACCTCCATTCTATGCCCGATTAAATCATGGAAAATAGCATTCATTGCTCTTTGATAGGTAGCACCAGCATTTTTCAGCCCAAATGGCATGACTACGTATTCATAGGCTCCTACATGTCTTGGGCACCTAAATGTTGTCTTATGTATGTCTTCTTTAGCCATTTTTATTTCATTATATCCAGCATTCCCATCCATAAAAGATAGAACTTTATGTTTTGCAACTGCATCTATAGACAGGTCAGCCATAGGCATGGGGTACTCATCTTTAGGTGTGGCTTCATTAATGTTTCTATAGTCGACACAACATCAGATGGTGTAAGTTACAGCTTTTAATACAAGTACAATGTTGGCCAACCACTCAACATACTTTGCAGGCCTAATAAATCCTACATTTACCAGTCTCTCAATCTCTTCCTTGACTTTCTCTTCTATTTCTTTCGACATTCTTTTTGGTGCTGGCTTCACAGATTTGTACCCCTCTTTGATAGGCATTATGTGCTTCACTAAACTGGGGTCTAATCCAGGCATTTCTGTGTAATGCCATGCAAAACTGTCCCTGAATTCATGCAACAGGTTAACTATTTTTGCCTGATCTCCAGCCTCCAACAAGCCATTAAATTGTATTGGCCTTGGATCTTCCTCAGTCCTCAAATTAATGGTTTCCAAGGGGTCTTGTACTTCTGGTGCTGATTTATCAGGCTCTGTACACAAAAATTCAACTGACTTTAGGGCCTCGGGCTCATCATCTGTCATGTCCAAGTCATATATACATCCAGCCATACCAAAAACTCTTTTCCTTCCCTGTCCTTGGTGCCCGAACTTCCTTCTTCCCACTCTGCCACATCCTTGGCTGAGCTTTCTCTAATCTCTTTTATTTCTCTCCCATACACTAGTAGTCTTTTGATCAAGGACCTGACTGCAAGCACTTGGTCCTTCCTCTTCTGATCTGTCATCATTGGTGTTGGTGGGCTAGGACAATATAGGGCCTATCCCATTCCTCCTTGGTGAGAGAAAATCCTTGTTCTAGGAACTTTTGGGTTGTCACCTTGGTAGGGCGGCCATTCTTATTAGCACCTAAGCATTGTAAGATCCCAACACTGGGATTGTAAAAATTTGCCTCTGCAACATTGGTTATGGGGAGAAATGGCCATGATTCGGTCTCCACTATTTCCCAGAATCCTAATTCCTCAGTTCTGGCCTTATGGTAGACATCAACTTGTTGGTGTAAGGTGGATGGCATAGATAGGCTTTGGTGGATCCAATATCTCCCCAGTAATGCCCTATAGGTAGAGCTGTTGTCCACCACAAAGAATGCCAATATGATTTTCTTGGATCCCAAGTCCACTTTCAAAGGTAATATCCTATAGGTTCTGGTGATAGCTCTTGAGAAACTGGACACTATGAGATCAATGGGAATAAGATCTTCCTCACTTCTATAGAGCCTCATCATCTGTTTGAGTGGGAGCACATTGATTGATGCCCTACCATCTATCAACACCATTTTGAATGGTACTCCTTCCAGATGAGCTGTCACGTATATAGGCTTCAAATGGTTTGCTAAAGCTAGACTTGGCTTGCTCAAAAAGGAAATACAGGATCAGAATGATGATACCAATGTTAGGATCAAAGTTCCAGCTCCTAACTCAAACCTGTAAGTAGCTAGCAGCAATGGAGGATTATGAAGTGAATGAGATGAAGGTGATAGAGAGAGAAAGTCTCTGGGAATATTTTTGTAATATTGTTTTTTAATTCAAATAACCGTTGGCCAATTACAGACACAATTGGTCCATATATACTTCCCAACCCATACATGCTAGTTGGCTATAACCCAAAACAACTTATAACTAACCCCACAATTACTAATTAATTAAAAATGCTTCATAGTAACTAATTTGTGACTAAGATAATCACAATCTTATCACGTTAAATTTAGGTAATTTCTAATTTTCTCAGTTAGGTTCTTTGTCGACTTATTTGAATTTCTGGTTAGGAATCTCTGGTTCAGGAATTCTGATTCTCAGCTTGGATTTTGATTTTTTTTAACTATATAAAACTTGGCTGCTACTGTGCTAGAGAGAAGGAAGAAGAAACTCAGGAGCTAATATTGTTTTGCCTTTGCTTGTAAATTTATTGATTTGGGACATGGAATTTGGATCTTGCATCTTTTGGGTTGGGAATTGATGAAAAAGCCTGTTCGTTTTTATGTTTCTAGATCAGATAATTTATGGGTTGTTCTTGGTTTGTTGAGTATATTGATTTCTTCTTCTGGGTCTGTTAGTTCTAATTGTTTTACTTCCTGCCCAAATTTTGCATTTTTGAGAAATTTGTTATTCAAATTTCTGGAGCATTTTTATGATAATTAGTATCAACTGTGTATTTACTGTGCCACTTTAAATGGCTGATGTATTTGGGAAGTTTTCAACTCGCTTAGATACGACAACACAACAAAGACAGACTTGTTCTCTCGTTCTCTCGTTATTTCTTTCTTTCTCTCTCTCTCAACCAAACCCTAGTCGCCAACACCCCCCTCTCCGCCGCCGGCCTCTGGCTATGGCTGAGGGCCAGTGGCACCCTCTCCCTTTCTTTCCCTAGTTTTCCTTCATTTCCTCTCCCCCCTCTTCCCTACCCTCCACCCTTCGCCAGTTTCGATTGTTTCCCCTCTTCCGCACGCCGCCCCTCCCTGTGTCGCCCTCTTCCCCTACGTTTCATTCCCTCCCCCTTCCCCGTGTCCCCCCTCCCATGCGTCTCTGTTCTTCCCATGGCTTCTTGCCTCTGGAGATTTCATTTTTCTGTTTCGTGTTGCTCTTGTGTGGGGTTTGCACTTGAAGCCTTCCGACGGCAGCTTCTTGGTCTCCTGATTTGTTGGTGTGTATATTTGCCAGCTGGTTTCTCTCAGTTGATTGGACATCTGAGGGCTTTGCCCTTGGAACTATCGTTGTCCTCTTTGGGTTCGTGGTGGTGGTAAGGATGGTGGTGCAACCGCTTTCTTGCCAACACTGTGACCAACTCCGGACGGAGGAATCGCTGGCGCCTCTTGGTACTTTTATGTGGTGTTGGGGTGTGAAGCGTTCCGACGACTATGGTGGCACTGGCTGGATCTTCCTCCCCACATCTCTGAGCTCGTCCCAACTACAGCTAGCCTCCCACTCCTCCCGACATTCCTGCAGGTGCCTCTGCCTTTGCTACCCATGCCTATTGCCAACTTGCAGCTGCATCTCCTTGTGGACCCATTACACGTCACCCTGTTCTTTTGCTTCAGCAATTGATTTGTGTCGCTGCTACGATTTTGTAGCCTCGCTGTCTAGCGTAGGTTTTGGTGAGGGTTTCGGTGCTTGTTATGCCACTTATGGGTTATATCAATCTTGGGACTTCCAGTTGTAGTGGTGTGTTTTGAGTGATTGTCGTATAGGGGTTTTTAAATTATTTGTAATTTGTGCTCATTACCTCCAAATCAAGAAATTGATCACTGGAGCTTATGTACCCATCTGGCATCCTTGTAAGTGGATGACTTTGGCATCCTTATAAATGATTGGTTATTAATGAAATTCTATCGTTTCTTTCGAAAAAAAAAAAAAGGCTAATGTTGTTTTGCTTATCTAAGGGGTGTGTGCCACGAGTCTATGTTTTGTTTTGTTGATGCATAAAATCAGTGAGGACTTTGGTACAACAGAAAGTTTCAAGTTCGTGACCTTCGCTTGGTTGCTCCGGTCACTAGTGTGGATAAGTATGTAAATGGACAGAGACAGGGAAGCAAACAACACAAGATGTATGTGGTTCACCCAGATTGGCTACGTCCACGGAGTAGAGGAGTTCTCATTAATTGTGAAGGGTTTACACAAGTACATAGGTTCAAGCTCTCATTTTGTGAGTTCTAGTGAATAGTCTAGTACAAATGACATTAGGGATTATTGTGGGAGAATGATCCCTATTTATAGAAGAGAGTTTCTAGCTTTGTTCTGACATTGACACGTGTCATGCTGTGATTGGCATCTGATGTTGACACGTGTTGCCTTGTGATTGGCTTCTGATGTTGACACATCTCGCGCTGTGATTAGCATCTGATGTTGACACGTGTCGCCTTGTGATTGGCATCTGACCTTGTGGGTCCTTGACGGTATAATGTTAACCGGTTCTCAGTAGTTTCGGGATTGGTCAAGTATGGTACAAACAGTGCTCCCCTAAGTTCCCGAGTGAGGGAAGCTCCTCGGTTGGGGACTTGCAAGTTCCAAGCCACTGAGTAATCCCGAAACTTCCAAGTACTGAAGTGTGGTGTCGTTTTCACTTGCCTTTTCTGTTCCATAGGTGGAAGTGGCATCTTCTCTGGAAGCATTTCTCCTCCATTCATGAGTGGTATCTCTAGCTGATGTTGACGCACAAGGTAATGTATCATTTTCACTTGAAGCTTACTTGTAGTTTCAGGCTTGGTCAAGTGTGATACAAACACTATAGTAGGAGTTCCCCAAGTCTCTGAGCGAGGAGATCTGCCGAAAGATGTGACAGACAAGGTAAGTAATCAGAGTTCCAAGCAATCAGGTCTAGGTCGGAAGCTTGACTTCGGGTTCCGGCTAATTATTCTCCTTCTCATTGTCTCTCATTCAGCAAGAAGGATAAAGAGAAGAAAAGGGAAAAGAGATGATATGAGATACTTTTGCTTTTGAAGAAGTAACTTTCCACAGGCTTATTCTTGAACTGGACTGGAGGGTTTTCTAGTTTCCTCCAAATAAGCGAGCCAACTCAGGAATTTAAGGGTCAAAACAAGTCCGTCAAATCTAGAGTACGTTTGACCCTGATGATATGGGATACTTTTACTGTTGGTATGGCGACGGTGCCAGCGAAAGGTTGTTGAAGCTTCTCGAGCTCTTGGATTCAACTCAGACTTCTTCTGCTGAGTTATATGATTGTGCAGGGCAGGGTGTCATGCCATATCGATCTGTTACAGCTCATCATGCTGCATTCTTCTCTGCTTGTTTCTTCTGAACGGCAGGCAGGCACGAGGTTGAGGTGATGGTCTGTTTCTTTGTTCAATCTTTCCAAGTGCCGACCGATTGCTTTCTTTCTCCTTGTCCCGTAGGCAAGAGCAAGGGTAAAGGAAAAGCATGCCATGAGATATTTTTGCCTTCGACTCTGATGATATGAGGTACTTTTGCTTTTGAAGAAGTATCTTTCCACAGGTTTATTCTTGAACTGAGCTGGAGGGCTTATTAGCAAGGAATATGAGACTTGATCTTGAATTGGACTTGTAATTTCTTCAAGGGCCGTTGGTGGCTTGATTTTTGAAGGAAATCGGACCATGAGTAATCTCACATGGCAAGTGATCCTCAGTTTAGTTGAGGATGAATTAGCACGTTGTCTCCACATGCTTCAAGGTATCAATTTCACTTGCCTTCTCTGTTCTCCATGCAGATGTGGCATCTTCTCTGGAAGCACAAAATGTTGAAGATGAGTACTCGAGAGCAATGCTAGGTAAGCAATCAGGAAGGGGTTCCAGGCAATTGGTTCCTGACTGGAAGCTTAATTCCAAGTGCTGGCTGATTGCTCTCTTTCTCCTTGTCTTGCAGGTAAGAGCAAGGGCGAAGGAAAAGACAGGGAAAAAGCATGATATGGGATACTCTTGCTTTTGTCCCTGATGATATGAGATATTCTTGCTCTGGTGTGGCTTGTTTGTAGAGGTATTATCGGGGGGAAAGAAAGCTAAGTATTTCGAGAGGCTTCGTTGGGAGTGTCTTCTCGGGTGTGAAGATGAGTTGAACATTTTTGCAGATCTACCTGGTTATGGAGGATGGAGGTCCACATATATTAGGAATTTCCCTAACAGCAAATGGGAATGTTGTTCCTTTACCTTTATCGGTCATATCGATGTAGTGGGAGCTGCGAGATTCACGTGTTTTAACTTTGTCAGAGATCTTTTGATAAAGTGTTACGTGATATCCGGAAAGCTGCTGTTGCTTGTGAAAAGTGCCGACAAATTATATCCGGGAAAATCTGGCTCTTCGAAGTTCGAAGAGAGGTGCCTCTTCGATTTTTGAACAAGCGGGTATGTTGAAGATCTGGCTCTCGAAATGCGAAAGCGTTGCCTCTTCGATTTTTGAACCAGGCAGATCTGTTGAAGATCTGGCTCTCGAAATTCGGAAAGCATTGCCTCTTCGATTTTTGAACCAAGCAAATCTGTTGAAGATCTGGCTCTCGAAGTTCGGAAAGCGTTGCCCCTTCGACTTTTGAACAAGCATATCTGTTGAAGGTGTATTCTCAGAGATGAGGAAAAATTAGGCATTCTTGTGGGTATGCTTTGCCATAGAGGACATATTTGACTCGTATAGTGATTTCCCAATTAGCAAGTAGTGGTGCTATTCCTTTACCCTTGTGGGTAATAGTAGGGTAGCTGGAACTTCGAAATTCTCGGGCCTTAACTTTGTCAGAGCACTTTGAAAAAGTGGTCCGTGATATCCGGAAAGCTGATGTTGCGTGTGAAGATTGCAGACACATTTTATCCAAGGAGATCTGGCTCTCGAAATTCGAGGAGCGGTGCCTCTTTGATTTTCGAACAAACGGCCATGTTGCCTTTTCTTTTATAGGGGCACCAATTGTGTTCAAGAAGTACGCTCAGAGAGTTACTGCTTGTAGAAATCTTCCCTTCATTTTTGTGCTTCTGAGATTTATTGGACCTCATTTTTCCTTCGTCATTTTTGAAAATGTGTGGCCCATCCGACCGTCGTTTTGACTTGAATGTTGAGGAAGAGGCAGTCAGGTCTCCTCAAGACAACATATGGCGTCCGTCTTTCTTATCCCCTACTGGTCATCTTACCGTTGGGGATTCTGTGATAAAGAATGACATGACCGCTGCGGTGGTGGCCAGGAATCTTCTCACTTCCAAAGATAACAGACTACTTTCCAAACGGTCCGATGAGTTGGCTGTTAAGGATTCTCTGGCTTTCAGTGTTCAGTGTGCGGCTTCTGTGTCTAATATGGCCCAGCGCCTATTTGCTCGAACCCGCCAGGTTGAGTCCTTGGCGGCTGAGGTGATAAGCCTCAAACAGGAGATCAGAGGGCTTAAGCATGAGAATAGACAGTTGCACCTGCTTGCACATAGCTACTCCACGGGCATGAAGAGAAAGCTTGACCGGCTGGAGGAATCTGAGAGTCAGATTCTAAGTGATCATCAGAGGTTTGTGGGTTTGTTGCAAGGGCATCTATTGCCTTCGTCTTCTGGAGCTTTACCGCGTACTGAAGCTCCAAACGATCGACCTCCGGTGCCTCCTCCTTCTGGGGTTCTGCCCAGTACAGAGGTTCCAAATGACCACCCTCTGGTGCCTCCTCTTTCTGGTGCTTTGTCGAGTACTGAGGCTTTTCCTGGGCAACCTTTGTGAAGGTTCCCTCCTGTTTGTTTGTTTTGATTCTTGTGTATGTACATATATGTAATTTATCGATGATGTCAATAAACAAGCTTTACTTCATTCAGCGTATTGTGTTAAATACACTAAGGCATCCTCCACTAAGTTCTTTGAATTATTTCTTTTGTTGAAATTTGCATGTTGAAACTTCATGGGTGGATCCTGTAGGTTGAAATAGTGCTCCCCTAATTTCCCGAGTGAGGAAAACTTCTCGATTGGGGACTTGAAAGATCCAAGTCACTAAGTAGTAACGGAACTTTCGAGTAAGGTGTAGTAGCATATGATAGGAGTCCCCCAAGTCGTCGGTCGAGGAGAGTTGCCGAATGAGGTGTCTTGCTTGTTACCAAGTTGTCAGAATATCGATGCCTTGCCTTGCTTCATTTGGTGAAGCACAATTCTTTCTTAGTGAAGTACAATTCTTTCTTGCTTCATGTTTGAGAGGTAGGGAAATAATAAAAATGAGACCCAAGGTCTCATCCCTTTGCCCATTTCTGCTTCCCCTTTTGTGGTGGAATTGCTTTTCGTTTCCACTAATCAGCCTGAGTCGCTGCAATTATAACACCCTTCTCTGTAGCTCAAATCGCAAAGTCGTCTTCATGAAAGTTGTTCCTCAACTTGTGATCTACAACATATCCAAATTTGAGATCCATCGGAGTAGTACAACTCCAGACATTCAGGTATGATGAATAACTGTTCATGATTTGTCTGTCAACCCATCAGACCTGTTGTTAGCTTTGTAACTCCATTTTATCTTGCTCAAATCAATATACTTTCTTCATCGAAGTTGTTCCTCATTATCTCTTCCATAACATATCAAAAATTCAGAATGAATTAATGGTTAAATACTTCCAGATCTTTGAAACATCACAACAGCTTTGGAATCGGCAGGAATCTGACTGTCATGTTTGGAGCTTTAAAACTCTAATTTCCTTCGCTCAAACAGAAATATTTCCTTCTTGAAAGTTGTTTATCTGTTCAAGAACCATAAGATATCCAAAATTCGGCTCCATTGAAGAAGAGCAGAAGTTGCGGAAATTTGATAGATGAAAGGTGACGGAAGAGGGAGAGAGGGAAAAAGGCTTGACTAGTTAAAGCTATTTTTTGGACACAAAATTTGATTTAGCTTCACACTATCTTGATCAAGAGTGTGTGAAGCTCTTGCATGTTTTAGTGTTGAAATTTTGTAGTGAAGCTTTGTTGTTGAAGCTTTGTAGGTGAAGCTTTGATGATGAAGCTTTGTTGGTGAAGCTTTGATGTTGAAGCTTTCTAGGCACCATAAATTGATTTTGCTTCACACTATCTTGATCAAGAGTGTGTGAAGCTTTTGAGAATTGTAGTTGCACTCCATTGATGAAGCTTTGTTGGCACCATAAATTGATGTTGAAGCTTTGTAGGTGAAACTTTGTGGGGTGAAGCTTTGTGGGTGAAGCTTTGTTGGGGTGAAGCTTTGTAGGGTGAAGCTTTGTGGGTGAAGCTTTGTGTGGTCAAGCTTTGTAGGGTGAAGCTTTGTGGGTGAAGCTTTGTAGGTGAAGCTTTGTATGGTCAAGCTTTGTAGGGTGAAGCTTTGTGGGGGAAGCTTTGTATGGTGAAGCTTTGTAGGTGAAGCTTTGTATGGTCAAGCTTTGTAGGGTGAAGCTTTGTGGGTGAAGCTTTGTGTGGTCAAGCTTTGTAGGGTGAAGCTTTGTGGGTGAAGCTTTGTAGGTCAAGCTTTGTATGGTCAAGCTTTGTAAGGTGAAGCTTTGTGGGGGAAGCTTTGTATGGTGAAGCTTTGTAGGTGAAGCTTTGTAGGGTGAAGCTTTGTGGGGGAAGCTTTGTATGGTCAAGCTTTGTAGGGTGAAGCTTTGTAGGGTGAAGCTTTGTAGGGGAAGCTTTGTATGGTGAAGCTTTGTTTGCTTCATAAATTGATTTTGCTTCACACTATCTTGATCAAGAGTGTGTGAAGCTTTTGAGAATTGTGGTTGTCCTCCATTGATGAAGCTTTGTTGGGTTCCCCCTTCCATTTTTTTTTTTTTTTTTTTTTCGGAATATTTTTTTTTTTTTTGGATTTTTTTTATTTTTTTTGGATTTTTTTTATTTTTTTTATTTTTTTTATTTTTTTTTTGAGTGGGGGAACTAAACATTTGAAATTTGAAACTCTCTAGCTTGTGTGGAAGTTGAAGATTTTCCATGTGGGGCTTTCTCATGGTTTGATCTTCACAATTGTCAAACCTTAGCCAATATTGGTTATTCCTCCATGCTAGTGGGTGATGGGGGTTGTTTGTGACGCCATCCCCATAATTCGCTCTGAGTTCCAAGCAGACCATTTAGAAAACAACTTATTAGATAGCGAAAAGCAGCTTGAGGCCCTAAGGCAGTCATGTAGTATTAGTGTAGGAGTGCGCTTGGTGCATCATTAGGAGTTGTCTTTTGAGCCGCCCATGGGTCATGTTATGTTCTACACCCCGATACTAATGACCTTAGGGGTGAAGCTGCCTTTGCACCTGTGGTTGCAGCAGATGCTATCTTTTATTAGATATGCGTCTGGCAACTCAACCCTGGTTTTTGGGATACCTTGATCGGGTTTTATATTATTTGGATGAAGTGTGGATTAGGTGAGCCCTCCTTCCATCAGTGGCACTACTGCTATAAGATGCGCCCGGTGAAGTCATGCACTGGTTATGCCGAGTGTGCATGTTGGAGTGAGAGAGAGCATATTGCCAAATGACCTTCATTACATAGGATTCTGAACGGCTATAGCTCAACACTTGTACATTGTGAGTCTACTTGTAGTAGTACTTCAAGTGATTAGCGTTCCATGGATAGCCAAGGGTCTTGCCATCGGAGCTTCTGAGTTTGTAGGAGCTAGGGTGACTGATGCCAATGACTTCAAACGCTCCATCCTAGTTTAGACTAAGTGTGCCTTCGCTCGGGACTCTGTCGCAAAGTAGTCTTTTCTTTAATACCCAGTCCCCTACTTTGAAATAGCGAGGTTTGACCCTACAGTCATAGTAGTTGGAGATGTGCTGCTTGTAAGCCATATTCCTCAAGTGAGCCTGAATTATGTGTTCCTCGACTAGATCCAAGTTGAGGGTGAGTTGTTTGTCATTTTCAATTTGCATGTAGTTATGGACTCGGAAGGTAGTTTGCTCAAGCTTAACTAGGACAACTGCCTTTGTGCCAAAGGCAAGTGAGAATGGAGTTTCTCCTGTTGAAGTCCGATATGAAGTGCGATATGACCAAAAAAAACTTGGGGTACAAATTCAGGCCAACAACCTTTAGCCTTGTCCAAGTTGGTTTTCAAAGTGCGCTTGATTATTTTGTTGATGGCCTCAACTTGTCCATTTAGATTGGGGATGAGCTGGAGAGGCGAAGCATAAGTTGATGTTGAACTTAGAGCAGAACATCTTGAACTTCTTGTTGTCGAACTGTCGCCCATTGTCAGTGACTATCGCATTAGGAATGCCAAATCTGCAAAGGATGTTCTTCCACACGAAGTCTTCTATCTTTGCCTCAGTAATGGTTGCCAAGGGTTCTACTTCGGTCCACTTTGTGAAGTAGTCAACCGCAACGATTGCATAACGGACATTGCCCTTCCCTACAGGCATTGGGCCGATCAAATCAAGCCCCCACTGGGCCAAGGGCCAAGGGCTGATTATGGGAGTGAGAGGTTCTGAAGGGGAGTGAGGAATAGTCGCATAGCGTTGACATTTGTCACATGCGCGGGATACTTTGATGGCATCCTGGTGGAGTGTTGGCCAGTAATATCCTTGGCGAAAAGTCTTATGTGCTAAGGACCGAGATCCAGCATGATCTCCACAGACTTCCTCATGTATTTCCCGGAAGACAATCTCTGCCTCAGCAGGCGTAAGGCACCTTAAGTACGGCAAGTTAAAACCTCGCTTGTAGAGTTGATCGTTGATGATCAGGTAGCGGGTAGACTTGAATCGAATTTGCTTAGCCTGGACTTTATCATTTGGGAGGAAGCCATGAGCAAGGAATTTATAAATTAGGGTGATCCAACTATCCCCTGTTGTAAGTTGCACACTTCGGCGGCTGTGGTGCTAGGAGCAACCAACAGTTCAACATGAATTTTTCTCCCAACTTTGTCTTCCACTGCTGAGGCGAGGCCAACCAGGGCGTCTGCATGACTATTTACCGCTCGAGGAGCTTGAGTGATCTGGTAGTGGAAGTGCTTGAGCAAAAGTTGTGTTTGCGCAAGGTATGCTACCATAAAGCTATCCTTAACATCAAAGTTGTTGGTGACATGGTTGACCACCAATTGGGAGTCACTGAAGATATCAATTTGTTTAACCCCAAGGTGTTTGGCCAAACGTAAGCCTGCTAGAAAGGTTTCATATTCGGCCTCGTTGTTCGACGCCTTGAATTTGAAACGAAGAGCATACTCCATCGCCACTTTGTCAGGGGTTCGACTTCAGATGAGGATGACTAAAAGTGTCTTCACTTTCTGCATGTACTCTGAATGTACTAGTTTGTTGTTTGTATGGCGTGTGCCATGTTATAAGCCTGAGAGCTTTTTGGTTTTTGAAGCGTTGTAGCTTTGAAGCTTTGTAATTGTAGCTTTGTAATGAAGGCTTTGTAATTGTAGCCCTAAGGCTTTGTAATTGTAGCCCTGAGGCTTTATAATTGTAGCTCTGAAGCTTTGTAATTGTAGCTTTGAAGCTTTGTAATTGTAGCCCTGAGGCTTTGTAATTGTAGCTCTGAGGCTTTGTAATTGTAGCTCTGAAGCTTTGTAATTGTAGCTTTGAAGCTTGAGCTTTGTAAATGAAGCTTTTGAAGCTAGAGCTCTGTAAATGAAGCTTTCGAAGCTAGAGCTCTGTAAATGAAGCTGTCAAAGCTAGAGCTTTGTAAATGAAGCTGTCGAAGCTTAAAGCTCTGTAAATGAAGCTTTCGAAGCTAGAGCTCTATAAATGAAGCTTTCAAAGCTGATCGACATGAGTGATGCTCATGAATGTGCATGTTGATTGACATGAGTAATGCTTATGGATGTTGACATGAGTGATGCTCATGTATGATTGACATGAGTGATGCTAATGTATGATTGACATGAGTGATGCTCATGAATGTTTATGTATGATTGTCATGAGCGATGCTCATGTATGATTATGTATGATTGTCATGAGTGATGCTCATGAATAATTTTTTGGAGTACGGGTTGTACCTTTCATTACCTGGTTGGTGATAATAGCGGCAAGTTTGTCAATAATTTTTGGAGTACTGGATGTACTTTTGATCACCTAGTTGGTGGTAATAGCAGTAAACTGCCGAATGATTGTGGAAACTTGGATGTACTTTTGATCACCTGGTTGGTGGTAATAGTGGCAGGCTGTCGAATGATTTTTGGAGTACTGTGAATCCTTTTGAAGCTCGGTTGGCTTATGCATACTAGGTCTCTGAGTTGGTAGACCTCTTTTTTTTCTTCAGGGTAGAAACATTTTGGATCCCAGTTAGGCTTTTGATACTTGCCTCCCCTGATGTCTTCCACGTGAAACACTTGGTGACCAGGCCTCAAAGTTCGTTCACTGTTTTTCATGGCCCTGTTGGAAGATTCAGATATGGGTGTGCCGTCGCTTATGGAATATATCACATTCACTTGGCGTTGGTTACAGTTATCCCTCGGAGAGTGAAGGAGAAATTGATCAATTTTTTTCTTCACGTGCCAAAGCTTCAATATGATCACGGAGGATGATACACTTCTCGCTGTCATGACATACCCTGGACTCGCCGTACTGACTTCTAGGGTATGTCCGTCGGAACACCTCTGAGTCCCCTATACCCTCATGTTTCTCTAGGACTTGTTGCCCATTCCCCAAATTGGTAGCCGGCTTGGGCTGTGGTAGGGGACCGAGTCTTTCAGAAACCCTTGGGTCATTGATCTTTGAGTTTATGTGGATGGGGTTCTCTCGACGTTGCTTCAGGAAGTCTCGACAGTCACGATAAACAGCTTTCGATCCTTCCGCTCCCTCTACTAGGAGGTGTCTTCCTCCACTTCTCCTGCTTCGGGTTGAAGCAGCTAGGTTGAGAGAAGTTTCATGTTGATCGACATTTTGAGGAGTAGCTTCCTCCTTATCAAGAATACCCATATTGAAAGCAGGTGACCCTCCGTGTTGGAAGACATCCGATTGATGGTTGACGTTCACAGGGGCAATGAGCTCGTGTGTTTGAGCATGCCTAGCTTCGTGGAGCGTCTCGAAGAGCTTCTCGTATTGCTCTTGAAGGACCTCATTTTTCATTGCTATCTTGTTGTTCTGAGCTTCTAGCTCATCGACTTTAGCTTGAAGAGAAACCCTTTTTCCTTCCTTCTTTCGTTGCTTCGCACTAGGTGCGAGAGGGGTGTCATTCTGTGAGGTGTGGCTTCCTTCGCTCCCCATGTTGGAGAGGGATGCTTAATCAAAAGAGAGTGTACGAATGGTGGAAACCAACTTGACAAAGCTGAAGAGAGTGGGAATAAGTGTCGATTTCCCACAGACGGCGCCAAATGTTGATGCACAAAATCAGTGAGGACTTTGGTACAACAGAAAGTTTCAAGTTCGTGACCTTCGCTTGGTTGCTCCGGTCACTAGTGTGGATAAGTATGTAAATGGACAGAGACAGGGAAGCAAACAACACAAGATGTACGTGGTTCACCCAGATTGGCTACGTCCACGGAGTAGAGGAGTTCTCATTAATTGTGAAGGGTTTACATAAGTACATAGGTTCAAGCTCTCATTTTGTGAGTTCTAGTGAATAGTCTAGTACAAATGACATTAGGGATTATTGTGGGAGAATGATCCCTATTTATAGAAGAGAGTTTCTAGCTTTGTTCTGACATTGACACGTGTCATGCTGTGATTGGCATCTGATGTTGACACGTGTCGCCTTGTGATTGGCTTCTGATGTTGACACATGTCGCGCTGTGATTGGCATCTGATGTTGACACGTGTCGCCTTGTGATTGGCATATGACCTTGTGGGTCCTTGACGGTATAATGTTAACCGGTTCTCAGTAGTTTCGGGATTGGTCAAGTATGGTACAAACATGTTTAATTCCACTCATCAATTATTGTTCTTCGACCATGATGACAGTAAATACGGTTCTGGAATGCAGCTGCACTTTTTCTCTTAGGGCTGTACATATGGAGAGAAACTTGAGGAATGATGCTGGATGTGATTTCGGATATTAATTTGGAAGTTATTACAGATGTTTTATGTCATGTTTATATTATTTTGGATGTTAATTTGTTTTTTGGACTTTGGGATTTTGATGTCTCTCGGATGTTATTTTAGACGTTAATTTGATCTTTGGACATTTGATTTTATTTTGGATGTTAATTTGATGTTCGAACCACGAAATTTGGATGTTATTTGGATAAAATTTGTGCTTTTGTATTCTGTAATGTGTGCTATTGTGCACAAAGCCACAATATATGCTACTTTTATTGTGAAAGGGTTGTGTTATCCACACACTCATTTTTACTTCTTACACACTTTGTTAATTTTGTCCTTTGATCTTCTTGAATACATCTGATAAGGCGGCTAAAAATTAAAAGGTTTTGTGAGAAGTAAAAAAGAGTGTGTGGATATCATATCCCATTGTGAACTATGTTATGTGCTAATGTGTTGTTGCAGCATGTGTTGTGCACTGCAGTTTAAAAAGAAGAAAGATAATTGGATCAGTGGACCCGGCCCGTTTAAAACTGGCCAGGTTAGGTCCGGTTTTAAAACTCAAAATTTCATAATCCGAACCAGTCCTTCCAAATTTGGCCTCGGTCCAGCAGCTTGTGCCCACCCCTAATGTCAGGTTGAGACTGTTACGAAGAAGTTAGAGAGATAAAGGAGTGAGTGAGTTTTGTTACAAGTGTAAAGAGTATAAGCTACTCTCTATAAATACTGTAATAAAAATGTATTACATTCATCAAGTCAGTAATACAAGATCCAAATATTCAGTCTTTCTTTCTCTTTCTCTTTCTCTCGATTGCTTTTGCCTTCATTTTTTGTTCTGCAAAGCTTTGGTTTTTCTGCATTTCTTTATTTTGTTCATACTCTTCATCTCTTTAGCACAAAAATAAAATTAAAAAAAGCCAAAAACAAAATGAATACGGTCTTAGTTTGGCTTGTATTACAATGGAAGTCTTCATTTATCTAACAAAAGTAAAAATAAATTCTAATACTATTGAATCCTTAATCTCAAAAATGGAACTTGGTGAGAAGCTACCATTTTATAATTAAATTGTTGAATGGTACTTTTCTTATTTCTTGTAATAGTTTACTTACGGTCCATTTGATAACAATTTTAGATTTTTGTTCTTACAAAAATTAATTTTTAATGTTTAATTTTTGGGATTGATTTGCTAACTTTAGACTTTTGCTTTTTACATTTGGGTGTTTTGTGCTTGAGATGTAAGACTACATGTAGGAAGGAATTGGATAAATAAGAGGGGTAGTTCGGGACGGGATCTCGAACCGTAAAAAAAGCATAAAAAAACATAGAGAATTAAAACAAGACGGCACTAATCCCTACAGGTGCCCGTAGTAGGACGGCCGCCCTACCTAAACCAATTATCATATCGATCCCTAGGCCCCATTGCTGGAAAGGCTCGGCTTGAAAACCGTACGTGGAGCTTCCGTAAAACGATAACAAAAACTTACGACATTCCCAACACACGCGAATAAAAGTCGAGACTCGGATTCTTGTGGATGGAATGCAAGAATAAAACTCGTATTTCGCATAGGCATAACGACAAGCGAGATATATCCATTACTAGTCAAATACTGTCGGCATTATTTTGACGTAGCACTCAATTGGCCATCTTTAGCTATTCTTGTTTGTTCATGCAAACAGAGATAACGAGGAGGGAGAGAGGGAGAGAGGGAGAGAGAGAGAGAGAGTATCAGGGCATGAACCGAGTTGAGAATATGCTAGAGTATCAGGGTATGAACCGAGAGAGAGGTCATTTGTACTGTGAAGGCCTCTTTGCTTTATGTTTGAAAGTCAATATGCCTAGAGTCTAGGTGCTAGCAAAGAGGTGGAAGAAATATGGCTCCAGACATAATGTTGATAGCTAAAGATGTAGGAAGGTTGAAGTCACTGAGGAAGTGGGGTGACAGAGAGCAACGAACTGTTGAGATTCAATCTCAACTAAATCTAACGGCCGTTATTAATTCAAATATATATAAAATTGTATTAAAAAATTTATCGGTTTGTTTCGGGATTCCCGAACGAAGTCACATGAGATTCCAAATTCCGTACCGAGCTTTTTGGGATTAGTTCAGGATCGGGTACTGAATGATTCGAAATTTTCGATTCGAGACGTTTTCATTCTAATTTTGAGATTTTTACGGTTCAGGATTTTCAGGATTTTTTTTTCCATCCCTAGATAAGAGTGGGTGGGAGAGAGGGGAATATATAAATAAAAATGAATGATAACAAAAAAAAATCAAAAAAAAATTTTTTTTTTTTTCATTTTGTATTCCTTTACTCTATATATTTCTTGAAACATCTTCTTCGCCTATAAAAAAAAATTCAAACATATTCTTCGACCGTTTTTTATATCTCTAGTTTCTTCTATATATGTATTTTCCTTCATCAAAAACTAAAATAAAAAAATAGCTAGACGTGGATGTGCAGTTGCGGAGTCATTATGGGGTCATTGGTTATCCTTGATCCTAACAACTTTAATGTATACTTGTTTGCGTATTATATTTGACCTCTATAAACAGCAAAGGCAAACTAAATTACAACTGCCTTCTCCTACTTCTATTTTTTGTATCTTATTTGCCTTCCTTTTTTCTATTCTTGTGTGTGAATCTATTGTATGCGTCATCTGCTCGATGAAAGGCCTTAGTTGACGAGTCTCGACATTCTTCAACAGTACACCATAGATCTTGCATCCACCCTCGTTAATCCTCTATAAATAATAGTAGTTGTCAACTTATGTTGGCATAAGCTTTCAGCATATGTTAGCAGGAATTGGTAGTTATTTACTAGATGCTCAACGAAATGTCTCAATAACGCTTTTTAGGTTGATTTATAACACCATTATATGAAAATTCTAGCTCCGCTATTGTAGATGTGCTATAATACATGCAAATTTCGAAGAGTGATGTTAATTAGAGAGACTAGATAGTTATACTAGATTGGTGCAGTATATATGATGTAACAAGTGATACGTACAACCATTATCTAATGAGCTAAACTCATTAGTTACTGTGACATGTACAAGATACGCAAGTTTTTTTTTTTTAATATTCGATATGCATATTTCCCTCCTAAAACTTGGCCAAAAGCTTAAAACATAAAACTTGCCCAACACATCTTCAATTTTGAGTAACAACTATAACAAGAAAGAAGAATGAGATCGTCATCAATACCCCAAATCATTCCTCATTAGCAAGGGAAACTAATTATTGAATTGTAACTTCTAGTTGTACCATCCTTTTATAATAGCAATTCTCAGGGCCTCCTCACTTGTGAAACCCTGAGGCACTCTTGCCACAACATCTTGAAGCATCAACTCTTTTACACTTGATATGCTTGCATGATAAACTTGTAACTCCAGGTCTTTGAGTGCATTCATCAATCTAGCATTAGGGTAGTCGCAGTCCGGACACTGAACTTGTATCATGGCTTCTGAGCCTACGATCTTCACATTTATTTTCATAGCCCCAGCAGCTCTATTATTATAACTTGATGATTGCCGTGGCCTTGTTTGATGATGATCAACTATGGAGCTAGTGGTTTGGCCTCCAATGTCAACAACGGGCTTTCCGGGTTGTGCTTGGATTTTAGCCTCCAGTTGCGCAACCCTTGCTTTCAGCTCATTGATGTATACAACTGCATCAGAAAGCAAAGAAGCTTTGTCCATTCTGGACACATTGGGAACGATGGCACGGAGGGCATAGAATCGACGGTTAAGCTTCTCTCGCCTTTGTCTTTCTGCCTCAACATGGTTTATTGGTGTTTCTGATCTACCAGTTTCACTGTTTGATGATCGTCCTCTCTTTTTCAGTCGTATGTTCTCCATATTCTCAGAGGTGAAATTTCCAACAGAGTCGGATGATGATCCACCTATAGTCACAGGACCTACTTCTTTTGTACCACCTTCACGTCAAAATATAAAACATCAAAGCAATGAAAATTTTGGAGGAGTGTACAAATACACAAATATCAACAAGATATCGGTATTTAGAGAAATTAGCTGAATATTTTAAGTAAAATGCCCTAAAATCAAATATCGGGAAAATGTTTTGAAGTGAAGGAAGAAAACACCCGAGATCTGTATATTGGTCTTTGGTATTGGTACCAACCAAACACTCGTGGTATTGAAAATTTTCGGACCAATTTTGTTACCTTGTGTTGTCCACTCTATTTGTTCAGCTCCTGAAAACATTCCACTTTCTAGTAGCGGAACAAGTACATGGTCCCCACGGCTGCTGCTCAGCTGCTTTGAGACCATGTTGTTGTTCTTTGATCCGAAAAGCGATTTTGATATCTGCACAAGACCCCAATCTACTTTGATCACATCCAAAGAAGCGAGTTCAAGTACTCCGCATGAAGTTGCAATACAAACCAAAGTGTAAATTCCATGCATTCTTGCTTCCTTCACTCTCTCACACTCATAGAACAGAAGCTCATGATCACCTGCCAGCCAAACAAAATCACCAGAACAAAACGTACGGCCCAGAATGTTACCGTGGCCGGCAGTAAATGACTGGGTAAAAGAGGCAGTGTAAAAGTAAAACCACTCAGCGTCGGTAACGTCTCCACCATCCAAATCCATATCTTCATATAAAAGAGCTTCAACTTCTCTGCTAATCCCATTCTTCCTCCCCACAACATCGAAAACATTGGCTTTGTTGTAACTTTGTTTGGAGGCCAAGTCCCCAGAGCTTCGAAAATGGCCACCAGCCCACGACAAAGAAACTAGGTCATTGCTGTCTTTTGATGAGGCTTGCCAGAAAATTGAATAGACCCAGCGTTCGGGCCTATTCTGAATTATGAACTGGAGACGTTGAAGTGTGGGTGAGTTTTCTTGACCAAAATTGTATGAAGAACAGGAGGAATTAGTTCCCTCCATGGCTCTCTGGCGCTCTCTCTCTCTCTCTCTCTCTCTCTCTCTCTCTCTCTCTCTCTCTATAAAACGAATATTAGGTAAGGCGACAAAGCCAGTCAGAAATGAACGGTAAAATCCAATATAATTTCTTTATATAAGAAATTTTGGGGGTACGAGTAACTCTTATTGATATTGAAAATAGAATTGAAGCAAGAGAATAAGGACCAAAGGTAATACTAAAGAGATTAAATTTTTTAAATTATATTTGCAAACTTATTGCATGCACTTGTGTCATCATCATCCGATTCTGGAAACTTATTGCACTTGAATTGTTTGTCACCATGTTATTTGTGGTTCCTTCGTGAACTCGTGTCATCATCTGATTCTGGAAACTTATTGCACTTGAAACTCGTGTCATCTCCAATATAATGTGTGGTTCCTTCGTGAACTCGTGTCATCATCCGATTCTGGAAACTTATTACACTTGAATTGTTTGTCACCATGTTATTTGTTCGATACAAAGTATTTGAAAGATTGATAGAAAGTATACTCGTTTTCTCCATTTCACTATGTGAAAGAAATTTTAGAACAGGAACGTGAAACAGTTCCCTTTTGGATATATATCTGCTAGGGTGAAACAATGGCACTGCTTATTTTTTGCATTTAAATCAGCATGAATTCTTTCCTTTGTTTTACATGTCACCTACGAGAGACTAGAAAGGTTATCATGTGGACTATTGGCTAGGGTTTAAGGTTGGTCAAATTCATATTGGGAAGGACTAAAGAGGTTATTCATTGTCGCTGAATAAATATAAATTTTGAAACTTGTGCAGCATATAGAGAATCACATTCATCCAATCACAAATATGTAGTTGTAATGCAATGCAATGATATTGATGCGCCTATCTAATAGGGATGTTAGAGCCAGTTAGGAATCGCTGTGTGTTTTTTTTTTTTTTTTTTTTTTTAAAAAAAACCTATTTTTGGTATATTTTAAAAATAATTATCTGTAAAATAAATCAGTTGAGTGTTTGATAAACTATATTTTAAAAAATGATGTGAGTATGAGAAGTAATGTAAAAACGTTTGGTAAATTTTAATGCAAAAGTGACATAATTTTATATAACGACAAAAATAGACATAGTAGTAGGGGTGTGGCAACGACAACGGCGGCGAGGTTAGTGACGGTGATTGTAGCGACAATGGTGGGGGTCTATTGGTTGGGGTGAAAAGGTAGCAGTGGTGGCAACATCATTGGCGACGATTGCAGTGTTGTTGGCAGTCACAACAATGGTGGTGGTGACGGCAACACTATTGTAAGGTTGGTGGTTGCAGTTGTAAGTGATGGTGATGATGTGGTGGGTGGTGGCATTAGTAGTGGCAGTGGCAGTGAGGCCGATAATGGTGATGGTGATGGAAACAACAATTGGAAAGGTATGGTGGTGGTGCCAATAATGCAGTGTGGTGGTTGTGGTGCACAAGTTCAAATGTTGGTAGAGGCGTTGGCAGCAACCGTGGTAGTTGTGGTGATGGCGGTTGTGGTATTGTTGGTGGTAGTGGTGGCGATGGTGATGATTATAGCGGGGGTAACAACAACGATGGTGGTGATAATGGAAGTTGTGGTGCTAGTGGTGGTGGTGGTGGTGACAATGGTGGCGGCGGCGACGGTGGTGGCGATTGTGGTGGTTGCAATGGTGGTGATAATGTTAGGTTAGTGGCTGTGGTAAGTGGTGGCAGTCACTTTGTTCTCGAAGGGATAAAATATATGTAGAAGGATAAATAATGTCATTTTTAAAACTTAGTGAGGGTATTACAAGAATGAAATATTCATTAAAGGCTTAGCTCCACTTTTTATAAAATGAGCTTTTAAAAACAACCTTTAGACGCCACTTAGTACTACGGTTAGTATTCGTCTTCACTTGTAAATGAGAGGTCTTAGGTTTGATGTCAAAGACAAATTTGAACCACATTATTGCTGCTAGCCTATTGTGAGGCTTAACCCACTCCTCCACCCCCTTAGCGTAGATAATATCATTTGTTTCAAAACAAAAAGCAACCTACATACTGCTTATAAAAGTTGCAGCCTAGAAACCATTGCTCTAAAAATATGCAGGATATTTATTTTACCAAACATTTTTTTATTGCTTAACTAAAAGATATAGCAGTTTTTAGTTTAAAAAAAAAGGAATTGTTATTGGCACTCCAAAATTCTCATTCTATACTCCAAAGTTTCTATATTTAAAAAGAAAAATATACTTTTGAGGAGTATAGAATGAAATTTTTGAAGTGTCAATAACACTTCCCTAAAACAATAGCAATACTATACGGGGCCTTAGTCGGCTTGAAACTGTCAGTAGTAATCAAATTTTCATTTGATCAAAATAGATTTTTTATGTAAGATTTTACTATAGAATCCAGTCTACATATAGTTAGAATCTGATCCAGTTTGATATATACATGTGTTCTAGGATCCAATCCAATCCAATTTTGACCCTTTCTCTGATCGATTGAGAATGATGCAGGTTGGCTCGAGTACGAAGCTCCAACCCCATCTTCTATAGATCCGTTATCGAGACTTTTTCTTTGCCTTTTCCTTAGTTGTTGATGGCGGCGATGATGATTTTTGTGGCGGAGGAGTAATTAGGGTTCCTATGGTTTCCTTAGTTTTGATTATTTTGTTGTTTGACTAGTCCATCTCTTTTATTAGTGCTTAATTTTGTATTTAGACCACTTTATGTATCCTCGTTTAAAATAATGAATTATTATATCCATAAAAAAAACATTGACAGAAAATTATCATCAAATCGGATGCAAGACTAAAGTTAAATTTTATAAAGTTAGATGTGAAACCATTTGTTTATAAGACTCCAAACATAATAAAACTTAAGAACTTTAACGAAAAGCTTCCGGTAATATTTACTTTAACGAAAAATCACATTTTTACACTAAAAAGTCAATCCTGATACATTCATTTTACTCTTTATTTTGTCATTATCGTTAAAACTCAAAGTTTTCAAGCCATTTTCATTAGTTTTCCTATAAAACTAAGGGTTAATCTCAAATTACTACTTTGAAGTTTCTTGGTTTTCAATATTTGGTACATGAAGTTTTTTTCATCCTAGTCTAGTACCTAAAGTTATAATTCTGGGCCACTTTCATAGATCTGTTAAGTTTTCCGTCAGAACATCCGTTAACTGATGACATGTCACCCACGTGAACAATAATTAGATGCCACATGTCAGAATGAGCCCACATAGATATTAAAAAGTTCATAAAAAAATGGACCCACCCGTCTCCTACCTCACCCCCACCCCCTTCCTCCTTTCTCTCCTATGCAAACCCGCAGCAATCCAACCATGGCAGCCAAGCAGCACCGGCAGCAACAAAGGAGAAATTTCTCCTTTCGCCGTTCTCAACCCGTAGCCATGACCTCTAAAATCAAGCCGAAGACGAATAATCGAA
Source organism: Heteromeles arbutifolia (assembly GCA_024362995.1). Taxonomy (NCBI): domain Eukaryota; kingdom Viridiplantae; phylum Streptophyta; class Magnoliopsida; order Rosales; family Rosaceae; genus Heteromeles; species Heteromeles arbutifolia. The sequence continues at coordinate 9,790,041 of JANCRC010000016.1, forward strand.
GTCCAAACAGCCTCTGCCACCTCCCTTTGCTTCCGCAGCCCAACACCATCTTGAAGCCCAGCAAAATGCAGCAGCGATCCCGCGCCCACCATCGCTGCCCAGCCACTTGCACTGTTTGATTTGAGGTTAGACAATTAGAGTTTAGGGGTTGCTGGGTTTGCCGTGGAATGAGGCGCGAAGATAGAGATGATGGTTGTTGGTGGATGGAGCCGACGATGAAGTGTTGGGCTGATGGGTCGTAGGCGAGGCTTTTTGTGAAGGCTGGGGATCAGAATTTGACGACGGCGAGGAGTGACGAGCGACGGAAGTGGAGGATGGAGGTGATCTCGCGGCGATGTTAGTGATGGAGGGATAGACTGTGGGTACTGTGGGAGAGAGATTGGGATGGGGATGAGAAGGGGCTTATGGAGGAGGGCGAATTCGAATTGCAAATTTGCAGTCGGGGAAGATGAAGCTTCAGTCAAATTGCAGATTTGAGGGGTTTAGTTTTAGTTTTTTTTTTTTTTTAACTTTAATCTTTTTTTAATTATTTAATATCTACGTTTTAACCAAAAAAAATATTCACGTGGGACTATATTGACACGCGCCGCCTAGTCATTGTCTATATGGGCGCCACATCATCAATTAACAGAAGTTCTGACGAAAAACTTAACAGATGTATGAAAGTGTTCTAGAATTATGACTTTAGGTACCAGACTGGGACGAAAATAAATTCATGTACCAAATGTTGAAAACTAATAAACTTTATGATAGTAAAATGAAATTAACCCTAAAACTAAATAGGGGATTTTATTTAGGCCAGTAAAAAATGAGAGTTTTAACGAAACACCACATTTTTTAACTAAATATGGGATTTTATCTAAATGATGGTCATGGTTAAGTCACGTCAACATTTTATATTGATTTTTTTATAAAAATAATAACACAAAAACACGTAACTTAACCATGACCACACAAATAAAAGGATGATGGAAGCGTATGGATAAAAGGAGGAGAGAATCCTCCTCCATTTTGATTAGCTATTTTGTGGATATGCATGTTTCACTGCCACATGTTTGCCCTTCAATGTAGGCTAATTGTCTCCTCGTACAATCGAGATTCTTCTGTCCCAAGTATCTGCGGCAGCTCACAGAAAAGTCTCACACATTATTGTCCTTGGTGCCACGCCGACAAAGCAAACAAATAACGTTGGGCGTCATTTATGAAAAGTTAACAGTTGCAGGGCTTCTTTTTTCAAATTCACGTTCTCAAACCCAAGACTTTGGCGATCACGGTGACTGGAGATTCCTTTTTCAAAATAAAGCAATTGTTGTTGCATTGATCGATCTAAGAATGATACATCAACCAGTGGTGGTTGGTCGAAGCTCCAGTAGGTGGCCACTTCTTTCTCAAGGAACCGTACGCACCAATCTACACCATGCAAACCGCCAAACTCCGTGTTGGCATATGTGATGAGCTTGACACAACCAATAGGAACTTCTATAATTTTTTAATTTCTTAGTTTCACACTTTGCTATTTCTTACATTGCTTTTTTGGGACCATCTAAATGATGTGCTCGGTACAAAGGCCTATCAATCAGGTAAGCTCGGAACTCTTTTGATTCATCATAGGAGGAGGATTGTCTGCTTTCCCAGTTTTGGTGCCCTCACATGTTTTCCTGTTTGTGTGGTCACGGTTAAGCCACGTCAATATTTTATATTACTATTCATTTTTGTCTTATTATCTCTATAAAAAAATAATATAAAATGTTAATGTGGCTTAACCCTGACCACGCAAAACAGGAGGGCATGGGAGGGCACCGGAAATGGGAGGGCAGACAATCCTCCTCCTTCATCCTATCGGCTCCCAAATAGATATTATATCTTCTAGATTTTGTAAATTGATTTATATAGTACTGAAATATTATTATGGTGACGTTTTATATTAATAAAATAAAGACGTATGTATATTTTTATCTACATGCTTTTATTTCATTAGCACATGAGATGTCACATAGCTATACACCAGTATCAGAGGACTCAATAATCAAACCTTAGCTCTCGGATTTGACCAATAATAATTAAGGAAAGGCAAAATTTTATGTTACATCCAGTTGTTGAAGTTAGAGAAGTGGATGATATTATGTATAGTTCAATGTACATATATACGTAAGGTTACTTGATTTACAAAAATAAAAGCGTGACAAGTCCAAACCCTAATATAGAGATATTTTTACACTAAAAGTGGGTAATAAGTTTAAATCGAATTGCGGACAAAATTACATGTAAAGCAAAATCCAATTGTGGACAGGACAGGACGGGACGGGACGGGATGGGACGGGACGGGATGGGACAGGACGGGACGAGACGGAACAGAGGTTCCGTGTTATGTTTGGTACACGCAGGATATGTTTGGTACGCGCATGACAGAACGAGATGGTGTTCCACTTTGTGTTTGGTAAGCGCAGGACGGAACGGAACCAAAAGATTAAATGACTAACTTACCCATATTCCGTCTATTGTTTGGTACAATGTTTATGCGTGGGACGGGATGGGACAGTTTTTTTTTTTCTTTTGAACTTGTTCATATTTGAACACATCTATGCTTATCTATAATATATTTTTTACACTAGCACATGACTAAAGATATGTTATGCCATGAATTCCATCTTGCTGACCTCAGGATCATGGATAATTGCTTGAAGGTTACTAAGAATGTTGAACCATTTGATCTTGATGTGAATAAACAATTCAAGGGGACTTGGATCCAAATCATATGATTTTAATCCACATCATTCGAAATCAAATGCAAGCACAAATAACAAAACTGCAATATGGTATCGGAAATAAACAGCAATGGAAGCATCTCTTTAACTTGGATTACTTAAGTTTACAAACTATAAAATTGATGGGTTCAAGAAACAAATCCCGCAGTTAGCAGATGAAAATCTAGACCAAAATCCTTCCAAAATGAAACCCAACACGCATCATGCTCTCTATTTCTTCTCTTCCTTCTCTGCCTCTGCTGCCTTCTTGAGCCTGGCACCAATATGGTGTGTGTTCATCCTCTCCACGCGAAGTTTGTCATATGCCTTGAACGATTTCAACTCATTGGTAACCTTCACAAGCTCAACTGTGGGCTTCTCACGTGCAATTGGAAGGTAGGGGCCTTGGAGCTGGGTGGCATTGGCAATTTCCTCTGCAGGAGAATCACCAGCCTGTAGCTTGAAGACCCTCTAGAGAACGATTCTTACTACGATGATCAACAGAAATTCCAATGGTTGGTGCAAGTTTCTTTGGAATCCCACCCAGCAGACTGGTAAGCAAACAAGGTAAACAACTTGTTAAAATCATCACATAAAAGCTCATGTGTTAAACCAGACGCAAAATAAAACACAAAAACTGATCTAAGAATTCCAAATTTAGGATCATGTTTATATTTTTATGGAATCTGGCGACCTGCAAATGTTTCGAAACTGAAAAACAATCTGTATTTTATTTATTCTTATAACACTTCGTCCTGTAATCAACTTCAATAAACTCGTACAATAAAAGCTGGATCAATTCCAACACAAACAGACCACTTATCAAATACAATTCCCAAGCACAAGTTAAACCAGTGAAACCAAGAAAACTAACTTATTTTCTCCATTCCCATTCGAACGTAACTACTTGCACATTTAAAGTTCATCGAACCAAAATTTAATAAAAATCCTTAAAACCAAGTCCCCAAATCTCCCAAACCAAATAAAGCATAAACATTATTTGAAAAAGGGCTAGCATTTGTTACACCAGTTTACAGAATAAAGGCATGTATGGCTGTACCCGCTCAACCATCATGCCATGGAGTGAGTAACTAGCTCGCCTAACCACCAAGTCGCCCCTGCACAAATTCTTAATAAAAGGGGAGCCCTGCGAAGGGTTGAGATTAATCTTAAGACTGGCACTAGATTGCTGGAGGGTGTAGAGATGGGAGAATAGTTAATATAGAGATGAAAAAGAGCCAGCTTTCAAACTTGTTTGGAGAGGTGGCTTAACTTAAGACAAGAAAGCAGAATCAAAGCTAAACTCAAACCTTTTCATTGCTACCTCAGGAAAGGCAGAAGTTAAACCAGAGAAACCAAACCACAAACATACCATTACTCTGTGTAGATTTACAACCAAAACACGAACATACCGCTAATCAAATACAATTCCCAAGCACAAGTTAAACAAGAGAAACCAAGAAAACTAACTTATTTTCTCATAATCATCCAATTTTCCATGGAAAAATCAAGAAAACGAAAAATTAAAACCCAATCAAAAAAGCAAAATTAAAGATCTATAGAGATCAAGATCGAACCTGGAGATGCAGCGTCTACGGGAGAAGATCGAGATCGAACCTGGAGATGCAGCTGCTACGGGAGAGGATGAGGAGGAAGGCTACGGGAAAAGGCAGCGGCAGAGAAGAGAAGATGGAATTTTAGGGTTTGTTGATGGTGTAAATATTGGAAAAGATAAGGGGCATTTTTGTTTTAAAATGTTATAATTTTGTGTTCCACGGATGTGGAACCAGTCGTTCGCGGAGACGGAAAGAAAATTCACCTAAAACTCATCCCGTGAAACAACGAGTTTTACCTATTTTAGACTCACCAAACGTAAGATGGAACGCTTCGTCCCACTTCATTCCGTCCCGTCCCACGCACCAAACGGTAAGGACTTTAGAATTCGTCGGACTTAAGACGACATGTAGGAGGAGAGGCAAAACTATAAAAGTAAACCACAGCAGTGAGCAAATGTGATATACGCAATTACGCATACACAAAATCAAAGCTACAAATGGTCAAGTCTATATTATGATTTATATAGAAAAAGACTATATATATAGGGACACTTTAGATGCAATCCCTAACTACTAATGTTCTTTGATTGAAATCTTTGTGGTTTTTAGTTTTTTATCGAAGTCCCTGACATTAATATAATAATGTATTTCTATGTGGGCTATTATATTTTTAACTTAAAAATGAAATTTGTAGTTATTTATATTAATGAGATTTAAAATAAAACTCCATAATTTATGGGATTAAAAATAAGGAAAACTAATGAAAATGGTTTGAAAACTTTGAGTTTTAACAATAAGGACAAAATAAAAGGTAAAGTGAATAGTACCAGGATTGACTTTTTAGTGTAAAAATGTGGTTGTTCGTTAAAGTGAACAGTACCATGAACTTTTCGTTAAAGTTCCCTTAAAAATATTAAAGATAAATTATACTCTCCAACATATTGTGTGTATATATATATATACAAATGGTTACATTCATAAAAAAAAAAAACTAACCAAAAAATCATTGTACCAAAACATGGGTACATTTTTCAAAAAAAAAAAAGGAAGATATTATACTTAATAACATTATTATATTTCTTCTATTAAACTTGACATAGATACATTCTCAAATCAACGAAATAAAATGTACCCATATAAATTTAAAAATGGATTAGAGAAAAGATTGAATGAATTTTATATTAAAAAAATGGGTACATTTTATATTAAAAAAAGGGTACATTTTTCATATGACAAATTAGTATATTAAAAAGACGGGTACAGATCAATTTTTTTATAAAAATTTAATGGGTACAAACTTATTCTAATTTATTTATTATATTTTAGAAATGTTTGAACTGAAAATTAATTAGGAGTTTAATAAGGGTATGAGTATTAAAATTCTAAATCAATTACTAATTTTTATTATAAAAATTATGTAACTTACATGTAATTCATTAATATATTAATTGTGACATCCCACATCGCCCAGGGGAGTGATCCTTAAATGTATATTTCCATCCCTACCTAGCACGAGGCCTTTTGGGAGCTCACTGGCTTCGGGTTCCGTAGAAACTCCGAAGTTAAGCAATAAGGGGGCCAGAGCACTCCCAGGATGGGTGACCCACTGGGAAGTTGCTCGTGAGTTTCCAGAAACAAAACCGTGAGGGAATGGTAAGCCCAAAACGGACAATATCGTGCTACGGTGGTGGAGCGGGCCCGGGAAGTGATCCGCCCCGGGCCGGGATGTGACATTAATGATAGGAACTTTGTTCAAAATCTAAAAACTAATAAGGTCTTAATCAATGAACATTAGAAACTAGGAACCGGATATTAATTTTTCCTATTTAATTTCAAAGCACGACTCATATCTAATTAATATTCAATACAAATCCTAGCTGATGATGCGATCAATGTCTCCTTCTTAATGAAGTTATCACCCACTAGTTAAAGAAACTACTAGCATGACTATACTTTAGGCGACGAAGCAGATTTCATTACCCAAGTGACCTTTACACGACAAAGTAAGGATATCGTCATAAGACGACTTTGCACAACGAACTGGATAATTCGTCTCGCAATCTATAGGAACAAACGCGGTAAAATGAAGATTTGGCACCAAATTATTGTGCGACGAATTCAAACTTGCGCGAGAAAAATATCTTTTGCGTTGTTGATACTGCGCGACAAAGACTATCCTTCGTCGCGCAATGCATTTGAAATGGTCGGTGAAACATTTTAGGGTTATGGTTTTTTATCGACAGTATATGTATAGTATTAGCTGTCTCTCCCTCACTCATCTTTCTTCAAATTCCTCCTCCACTCCCTCCATCTCTCTCCACCTCCATCTTCACCTCTATCTTCTCTCCTTCCTCGATCTATCCCTTTCTATCCGATAAACGATTTGATTTTGTATTTAAAATTTTCAATTGTGAATTCAAACTAACAAAATTAAATTTGTTTTTTTACGATTATTGACGAAGAACGAATTTGAAGGTATTTTATTCGCTAATTTATTTCTTATTAATTTAAGTTATTGAATTTATTTTTTGTAATTTTTGTGATTTAATTTATTTGTATGTTAATACTTTTGTACATCATGTACAAACTGTTTTGTGTTGCACGAAGTTAATAGTACTTCCCTTGTACGCTTTTGTTTAAGAAAAGCTTAGTTTTCCGTTTGAGAATTAGTTGAATTTCGCGTATGGATGACAAGCCCAGAGCCGGCGTTCGGGGAGTGCAACCGGTTCTATTGTACAGGGCTCCAAATTTTTGGTGGCCCCCAAAAATATTTTTTTATTGAATATAATAATATATAAAATAATATTATATAAAATTAATATATAGAAATACTAATCAAATCAAAAAATATATATAAAAAAATCTGAGGGGCCCCAAAAGCCATTAGACTACTACCTAACATCTGTACGCAAATTATATAAAATAATAATTAACAAAGGGCAAAGCTAATCGAGCAAAAAAAAAGGGCAAAGCTAATCGAGCAAAAAAAAAAAGGGCAAAGCTAATCAATTAAAAGTGGAGAACTCCATTGATCGAGGCAAACAATTCAGAGACTCAGACTTCTTCTATCACGCCAAAGTCTAATCACTACTTCCCATTTTTTTTTCTTCTTTCACACCAAACTACCAGAGCACCAGAAGTCAGAATCCCAAACGTTGTCGCCAGTGTCCTTGTCTACTTCCCATTCTCTCTTCGTCCCATTGTTATATTTCCCACAAATTATTAAACCCTAATTTATAAATTTATGAAATTGAGAAACTTCTGAATTATGAAGACAATTCAACTGATATATAGACTTCGATCAAAGTAACATATTTACTAATTTAAGTATATTGCCTTGAAATTTGAAGATTTGGGTATTTTTCTCATTTATAATGATTTTTTTTTTCTTTTGTACTTTTCAGGGCAAAATCAAGAGAAGATGAGTCACAAAAAATCGCTAGACGCACAATCATTATAGACTATCAGGTTTCATTATTCATACTTACTATAATTTTATTGTGATCTTATTTGAGATATAAAAGATGGCTTATAAGAAGGGCCCCTTTTATGAATTTTGCACAGGGTCCTGGAAATCTCAGAGACGGCCCTTGTCAAGCCATGATTGCAGTCCAAGTGTTTTTTTTTTTTTTTTTGTAGTGTAATGAAATTATCACCTTTCATACCATAAATTTTATCAAATTGTCACACATACACTTTTAGATTTAAGTGACTTTTTATAGAAATGATTTTTAATGAAATACCTAAAACTAAACGAATTGAATAGTAAAATACATCTTGTTGTCCCTGAATTAATTATTTAAAAAAAGGAATTTTTATCACCAATGCTCATTGAGATTGACCAAACTCATCATTTTGGTCTCTTACTTTCAAAATCAATCAATGTCGTCCCTGACATTCACCATTGCACATCAATTCGGTCATTCCATTTAGATTCTGTCAACTATTTCTGTTAGTTTGCATGTGGGACCCACAAATCCAATAAAATAGTGACACATGGATTACACAAAAGAAGGGTTTTTATCACAAATGGTCCCTGACATTGATCAAACTCCTCATTTTGGTCCCTGAGTTTCAAAAATAAATAAATTTGGTCCTTGACTTTCACTATTGCACATCAATTTAGTCATTTTGTTAAAATTTCGTCAATATTATTTGTTAATATGGTCCTATTGGTCCAATCATATGGCGCCACATGGATTAATTATAAAAAAAAATTTAAGATTTAAAACTAAAAGTAGTATAAGAAATTAAAAACAAAAACTAAAAGGAAAAAAGAAACATCATCATCTTCATCTAGGTATGCTCAAAAAGAAAAGGAATGCACCATGACACCACTAAAGCTCTTGTCCTCCGTGAACTCACTTCTCATTCTTTCTAGTTGGTTATAATCCTATCAAATTTGAATTGAATTTGGATTCAATTTTATTGAATTTAGATTGAATCTTATTTTCCAATCGGGATTGTGGGATGCGAGAGAAATGTCAGCGCAGAATACTCACCAGTTGGTTCACTCTAAAAAAAAAATAGTTTCTTATAGTTAATTCATGTGGCGCCATATGATTTGACTAGTAGGACCATATTATCACACTAACAAAAAATATTGACGAAATTTTAACGGAATGACTAAATTAATGTGCAGTAGTGAAAGTCAGGGACCAACTTTATTGATTTTTGAAACTCAGGGATCAAAATGAGGAGTTTGATCAATGTCAGGGACCATTTGTGATAAAAATCATTCTTTTGTGTAATCCATGTGTCACCATTTTATTGGATTTGTGGGTCCCACATGCAAACTAACAGAAATAGTTGACGGAATCTAAACGGAATGACGAAATTGATGTGCGGTGGTGAATGTCAGGGATGACATTGATTGATTTGAAAGTGAGGGACCAAAATGATCAGTTTGGTCAATCTCAGGGACCATTGGTGATATAAACAAAATAAAAATAAAAATATTTCTTCGATTTCCTAAAACAGTACTGATAGCGATTTTACCGTCTATGTAAATAGGGTCAAAATCATATGAAATACTTGCAAGAATACAAGGATGTTGTAGTATAGATGCTCATGCAAGGTCGTTCTCCTCAAGGACTATTTTAATAATTTATGTAAAAACAATTCCTAATTAACTACTTGGAATTAAAAATTGAGAAAAGAGATTTTGGAATTGGATAATATTAAAAACGAATTTTAATTAAAAATAAATATGATAAAAGAAAAGAGTTTTAAATACCAATTTATAAAAGCACTAGGGTTCCACCATCACCTAGCAATCCTATGAATTCTTACAAAATTACTTATGATCTACACATGCCACTTTGAAGGTTAGGTTTTCCTAATTTATATTATACTTGGAACCTCCAACATCGAATGCATATCTAACATGCAACCCGTCCGGATGTTCGGATCAAATCTGAACATGAGAGACTCATTATGCTTTATGAAAACCCTTTGAAAAACCATGCAGCCCTTAAGACGTGGTGTTCATCTTAAGTGAAATTACAATTATTAATCACAAGAAGCCAACGCCAATTTCAGGGAACCTTCCGACCAAAATTGCATCAAATTACTTTTCTAAAGATCCTAATGGTGATCAGGCATTAAGACAATTAGATAGTTTTAATCACGATGATTAATAATTCAAAGTATGCATGCAATCAATCATAAGCAATTAAATAAAAATTACACATTCATGCTAAGGCTCAAGGCTTCGCCCTAGCAAAACGAATTAGTTACGCATATTCATAATTAAAATCGTAGAAAATATTATTATAAAGAAAATGATTGAAAACACCTTAAAGTAGAAAATCTCCAAGAACCCTAGCAATTCTCTATGTCTCCAAAGTTTCATAAAAGCAAGCGTATCTAAAACTGAGAACGGCAAAGCAATATATGTTGCTATGCCATCGCACAAACCCTAAAATGTAGTCTTTTGTTCCAACTAGGAAACTACATAATAAAATAGAAGAACTTAGAAAATAAAATCCTAATTAAGTTAGGAGAATCTGCCAAGTACTTGTCCAGCCACGTTTTAGCCTCAGATATCCTCCAAATCTGACCCATGATAGCTTGTTTTGAAGATCAGGATGTTTTGAACACATCTCCAGAAGGCCACAAATCCATCAGAGGTCATCTTGGGCTTCAAAAGTGCAATTCAAGCCCAAAATGTCATTATTCCAACACCGCGCATCGCTCCTTTATTTTATCGCCAAAAATTAACCGCTTGGTGGAAAAATTTGATATTTTGACACGATCAAGCTAGTGACTCACGAACGTCCTCCACCTGGAATTACTCCAAAATTCGTCCATTTGACCACGTTTTGCTCTAGAGGAAATCGAAAGTCCTATATTGGAAATACAATTCAAAGTATCAAAATTCTTCCAAAATATTAATCAAAATGTATTAAGAATAGGGTTAAATATATAGTATAAAATCTACTCATCAAGTACCCCAACTATTCTTATGGGCCAATGATTTTACAAGATATCTAATATAGTCCCAATTGGAAAGATCCTAATATTGTGCTAAGTGGTACATGTTTGCACTTCAATGTTGGACATGCATGTTTCACTCCCACATGTTTGCACTTCAATGTTGGCTAATTGTTCCCTCGTACAACAGAGATTATTCTGTCTCATAGAATTTGAATGGGACAGTATGAATTAGCATGCATCACAGCGATGAATTATTCAGCGGAACGTACTACATTATTTCGGCGCATCGGTTTGAATTAAAAGAAATTTTGTACCTCTTGACTCTGATGAATTTGTCGAGCGCATGCAAAGTCAGATCATATGTGAATACACCTAAACGTGAACCCTCAGGTCACCGCCCACTCTTAATTCTTCTTGTTCGTCCAAAAGCAAGACGAGAAAAGATGTGTTGTCTGCATAACTGCAAAACGTTTTGAGTGCAGTACCTGCATGTTGCAATGGTGAAACTGTCGGGGAAGTAAATTACAAATATGGGATTTTGGCAAAAGTAATCGGTATTTGCCTAACTCAATTAAAAAAAGGCATATTTGTCAATTTGTCTCAAACTTGTATAGAATTTTCAATTTCTCCCCTGAATTTTAATTTTAACCGATTATCTTCCTAAACTTTTATAATTAGCCAATTTTCATATTGAACTATAATTGTAAGAATTACTCTCGTGAACTTTTATAAATAACCAATATCTCCCGACGCTAGATTTTATAAATTTTCATCCAATTTTCCATCAATTTTGATCACACAAACAACATATAACAATTGTATGGGATAAAAAGAATAGAAAATTGAATGGATGAAATTTGGATGAAATTTTTTTTAAAAAAAATCTAACGTTGAGGGAATTGGCAATTTATGTTAAAGTTAGATTTCATGGGGAAATTAACTAATTAAAAGTTCAGAGAGGTAATCGGCTAAAATCAAAGTCGAGAAAAGAAATTGACACCGTAAAAGTTTGAAGGGCAAACCGACAACCTCTAAAAAATTGAGTACTCAGATTTTGAGGTTCAATCAACCGGAAAGAGATCCAGAGAGGATCTCTTCCACCAAGATCATCGGATCAAGTGATTCAGGCATTTGAAATTTGATCCAACGGCTAAAAATAGAGATCTCTTTTAAAAGTTATAATAAATTTAGCCATTTGATCAAATTTCAAAGACCCGGATCAATTGATCCGATGTTCTTGGTGGAAGAGATCCAGAGATTATCTCTTTCCCAATCAACCATACTTACTTTTTTGTGATTTTACTATATTGCCCTTTTTAGAGATAGTGCTTTATTCATACATTTCCTTGCACATCAAAGTCAGAGAAGAAATTGACACCATAAAAGTTTGAAGGGCAAACCGACAACCTCTAAAAAATTGAGTACTGAGATTTTGAGGTTCAATCAACCATACTTACTTTTTTGTGATTTTACTATATTGCCCTTTGTAGAGATAGTGCTTTATTCATACATTTCCTTGCGCATCAGCAAAATGCAGAAACCTCTGCCACCTCCCCTTCTACCTCTCATGCACCGCCCACTTCTCGAACGCAATCGATAGCCACTTCTAAAACCCAAGAAGAATCAAAGGCGAGGATAAGTAGAATACTTAGTCTTCATTCTCTCGAAAGGTCGGGTATCACATCAGAAAGCCTCCCTCTGCCAGATCCATAAATCATAAGTGCTTTCATGTCTATGTAAATATACTGCAAATGAGAAATCGATTGGAAGGAAACAAATTTTGACCGGACAGGTTGAGTTTATAATAGCAGTTGAATGTGGAGAAGACAGAAACGGTTTTTTTCACAAACCTACTGGATTGCATTTTTAAGCTTCTTTCTGGGTTTATTTATTTTATTTTTTTCATATTGTAATGGAGGAAAATGAGGAAACAGAAAATAGCAAAGGTGCTTTGGGCGCGAATCTGCTGTTGCACATGCGCTGGGAGGGCTGAATAAAGCCCTCTCTACAAAGGGCAATATAGTAAAAGTAAAGGACAATCGAGTAAGTTAGAATGAATTTTCAAAACCTGAGTATGTTTTATTGAGCTAGACAAATACCGAGTATTTTTGCCAAAAACTCATTGCAAATCCATACTTGTTTAATCTCATTTCTTCAACTGTTATCGTGATCGAAAACAGATTTATAAACCCATGGTGAAACATGGTTGAGTTGAAACTCTTTTCGAAAGCCAGTTGGAACTAATGCTAAGATTTTCGAATTGGAAGCTCCACAGAACTGATGTCTTTTTTTGAAAGCCCCAACCAGCAAAACTCTTCTTATTTTCAATTTCTTTTTCTTCTAGTGCAACGGTAGTGTTGACCCTAAAAACTACCGAACTTACAAGAAGCGCAGGCCAAATAGTTAATGAGCTAACTACGTCATTCAGTTGAATGTGGGACATGTCAACTCAACGACCGAGCTCGGTGGGTGTGTAAATGAAATGTGGTGTGGTGATGTCAAACGCTTTGCTGACCTTTTATTTGAGTGATTGCGGCCGAGGAAGAAACTCGCCTCAACCTTTGGATTATAGAGTCTGAAAACAAGACTGCTAGTTACGTCGAAGTACAAATAAGGTTCGACTTTTTCGATGTGTGGACGATGTAACCTGGTAACACCTCACTCTCGAAAAAGCTAATGAGATGACCTCTTTCCACAAGAACTCAAAGATTTCTCATCGAGAGAGAATTGGATAGATAGTCAACCGAACTAGAAGTAGTGTTGTCTCTACAAACCATCTATCAATCGAACTAGAAGTAGTTTTTCTACAAAGTGCTCTTCCATCACTGACTCTACGACTTCAGTATTATTTCTACAAACTCTACGATTTCGGTGTTATTTTTACAAATTATGTGATGTGGTCAGTTGTCAACTACATAATTGTTTATACAAATTAAAAGGTGAAGTAGAGCGAAAAATTGCGCACGGCAATTTGTGAGTGTGTTTGAAGGTCCCTTAAATACTGCACGGTGTCTTCCATTTATAGAGACGAGTACACGTTAGTTGATAAGCTCTAAAGCTAATTGAAGTTCTACCATGCTACTAAAACTCTTCCACCGTTCAAACTTCGGTTAAATCCTACCAAATTACCAATCCCAAGATTATGAACTTAGTAAAAATGCAACCAAATTCAATCCTTGTGCATAACCTTATCACATCGAATCCCAAGATGATGTACGTGCCTTATCTATTATCACATCAAATCCCATGATAACCTGCATGCATGGATTTGAACAAATAAGGTTCATCCAAACAGCCACCACCCACGTTCACCACCATGGTTACTTTTTGGAGATGATTATCACTAAACTTGCGTAGTCAACTCCCATCTAATCCTTTAAATATATCCCCAAGTTAGACTCTAGGATTTCCACAGTACATGACTACATGGGAAGTAGCCTGTCAATCCTCCACGCGTATGCAAGTGCTGATCACCAAACAATCATATGGTTATTTTTATAACCATCCATATTGACTCTTATCTCATGCATGCACCACATAAAGACGTAGCTGGTCCCGTTCTTCAAACAAGAAGTTAGGATGATGACTTTCTGAGAAGTCCTCGTATAGCATCCTCTAACCTTACCAGTTGTTCTCCTTTTGTTGGAAAAAAAAAAAAAAAAAAAAGAAGAAAAAAACTAGATAGGATATAGATCTTATTAAGTTTGGATAACTTAATATATTATTAAAAGATAGGGTGAAGTGCCGATTTAGTCCCTGAATTATCACCTCAGTGAAAATTAGGTCCCTGAATTATTTTTTCGGTAAAATAAGTCCTTAAATTCATTAGAAATTGCTAATTTCATCCCTACTATTCTATTCAAAGCTATTTTATCCAATTTTTCATCAACTTAAGTCACTTGATACACTTTAGAGTGTAATACCATCATTTTCTCGTCTATAAGTGCTTAATATTTCATATAGGTTCGGAATTTAATGTCTAATTTACCCTCAAAAGTTAACTTACACTATTTCTTTATGAAAAATTACCAATTTCTCCTCCAAAGTTAACTCCATACATTATTTCTTTATGAAAAACTACAAATCTACCCTCCAATGTGTATCACATGCAAGTAACGTGACTTAAATTGACGAAAAATTGAATATAGTAACTTCGAATATAACATTAAGGATGTAATTGGCAGATTTTTATAATTCAGGGACTAATTTTTCTGAAAAAATAGTTTAGGGACCTAATTTTCACTAAGGTGATAATTCAGGGACTAAATTGGCAGTTTACCCTAAAAGATAATATCATGATTAAAACCACAATATATAATAATTCAAAATTATCACAACCACTTTGTCATCCAGCGGTCTATGACTATGCTCACTCAACAACCTCGATTGTACATATCGATGATATAATTTTGGGTAACAAATAGGTAGACATCCATACTAGACCAACCATAAGCAGCCAATGTTTGTCCAAATCAAGTCTCATCATCAAATCTGTCGACAATTACCAAACTCAACGCGTGGTGATTAATAACTACCTAGACCAATCTTAGAACCCCATTACTCTTGGTTTTGCGCCAAGTCTTCTGTTAACTCCAAGTACTCTATGTCTTTCTTAAAGTCTCTTTTCATTCAAGTTTTCCTAGGTCTTCTTTCACTCCCCTTGCCATGAGTCTCTGTCTCATAATTGAATTTTCTAACCATAGCACATGTAGGTCTTTGTTTCACATGTTCAAATCACCTTAACCGATTTTCTCTCATCTTATCTTCAATTGCTGCCACCCCTACTTTACCTCGTATATTCTCATTCTTAATCTTGTCCTTTCTCATGTACTCACACCTCCAACGAAGCATTCTCATCTCCACTATACTCATTTTTTGCACATGTTGATGCTTGATTGCTCAACATTCCCTGTTGTAAAGCATTGTTGGCCTTTTGTCGTCCTATACAATTTTCTCTTGAACTTTAGTGGCATACAACAGTCGCACAACACACAGTCAATGCACTTTTCCACTTCACCATTGTGTTTGTATTCTATGGTTGAGATCAATCCAATTCTGTGTTTTTTGCAAATAGATCCAAGATAACGAAAGTATTGGTACTTTCTAATCTCCAATCCAGTAACCTATCCATTTGGAACCCCAAAGGTTAAGCTTTGACCTAGCTTATTTGCAAATAGATCCATTGAATTTGCACTTCATATACTCTATTTTTGACCTACTTAGGCGAAGACCTTTAGATCCCAACACTTCCAAAGGTTAAGCTTCACATTTACTCCCTCTTGCGTTTCATCTATCAACACTATATCATCTGAGAAAAGTATACACCAAGGAATATCATACTAATACATGTCTCGTTAACTCATCCATTACTAATACAAAAAGGTAAGGACTTAAAGCTAAGCCTTGATGTAAGTTGTAACCCTATGGTTATAGAAAAGCTTTGATCAGTTTACCCTTCATAAGTCCTTACTGCAATCTTTGCTCCATCCTAAATATCCTTTATTGCTTAAATATATGCTACTCGTATTACCTAGACCATAAAACCCGTTTTCCTATCTACTTTTTCAATACCAAAACCGTTTTTCTTTTCCTCTTCTATTTTCTCCCTGGCAGCAGCAATAATTGCATCTTCCTTTTTTCACTCATTTTTCTTTATGGTAGTGGAAACCACTAGTACAAAAAACACTTTGCGTGATGCAGGTCCTTCGTCACGCAAAGTCAAAAAAACGTTGCGCAAAAATTTGCCCGACAAACCTTTGTCGCGCACCAAACGTCGCGCCAAGCCTGTGAAAGCAGGGTTTGCACGACGAAGAAGTTCCATAAGTCACGCAAAAACACTTTGCGTGACGCAAGCCCCTACGTCACGCAAAGTGGGTTTGCGTGACGCACGTCCCTGCGTCGCGCAAAGTAACTTTGCATGACGCAAGTCCCTGCGTCGCGCAAACCCACTTTGCGTGACGTAGGGGCTTGCGTCACGCAAAGTGTTTTTGCGTGACTTATGGAACTTCTTTGTCGTGCAAACTCTGTTTTTTTTTTTTTTTTTTGACAAAAATATTTTTTATTTAATTTTTAATAAATATTGTAATTCAATTCTAAACAATAAATAATAAACCAAGAAAAAGTATTTAATTATAAACTATATGAAAATGTACATACAAGATGTCCGAACAAAAAAAGAAAAAACTACAATAAGTAGTCTTCTAGGTTTGATACATCAGACTACTGAGTATCGGCTAGGCGAAGTGGCTGGGAAGTCGAAGGTGGAGTAAGATCAGATGCTGGTAGTTGGATTTAGAGACCGGACATCGCTAAGGCATGTACAATCATACTCATCTGGGCCCTCATCTTCTCGTCCTGGGCTGCAAGTTGAACCGACACTGATGACGTTGATGATGTGGGCACCTGGGACGCTGTAGGAGTAGCCTCAGTAAGGGGTGTAGGCTCCCCAATCAATGGAGCACTCACGCCTGGAGCAGTAGAGGCTGATAATGCGAGAGACGCATTGGTCACACTCCGACGACGAGTGATCAACTGCAACATCTATACACTTTTTCAACCATAAAAATATAACATTTTTTCTTGCATTTGAAACTAATCAATTAGCATCCAAAGTAATAGCATATCGTTTCTTGCATTTGTTCACATATATATAAAGCAGTAGTGCAAACATCCAGAGTGTCCAAAACACCAACACAGAAAACACGTGTGTGAGCCTGTAAATTGAAATTGAGATCTAAATAAATCAAAACTATCTTCGGAACGTGTATAATCACAAGATTGAAAGAAAACCTATATATGAAATAGAAAAAATGCACTTAATAGCGAAAAGTTTAAATATGAATCTATGATAAAGGCTACGTTGAAAAGAATCTCGATGGTCTGTAATACCAAAGAGATTTCTTTAAAACTAAAAAACATGACCAAGATATGAAGAATGAATGTTGCAGTAGCATGCATGGCTTAATGTCTGGGTTGTACTGATAAAATGAATAAAACAAAAAGTAGGGGCTTATCTAGTTATTATATGGGGAAAAAAACATAAAAAGAATATACTAACAATGTCATAGGGAAATAAGCTTACAGCTATATATCCACTGTGGTCGTGGGCAAATTGGTTATGAACTTATGATCAGCCATGGAAACAAAATAGATTAACTCTGCTTTCTTATATTACAACGATGCAATTACATTAACATCAATTTCAATATTGATTCCCCAATCTTTAAAGATCTTCAACAAATATGCTCAAGGTATGTTAGAAAAATATGATCTAATTGCTATATTAAGTAAAAGAAGAGGGAAATGATACTGAGATGCCATGACTCCTGTAGGATGTTAGATAATTTCACATGATTCCAGTAGGTTGAATTATACTTTTTGTAGTTCTCTTCACAATGCATTGTGTCATTATGATGAAGCATGAACAAGATTATAAAGAAGTCGGGGCTGTTTATCGGTTTATGGCATTCACTGCTGCAAAACAGATTTATATTAGTGACTTTAAGTGACCTAAGACTGTTTAGTGATCAGAGCTTGAGAAAAGATAATAATGTCTGAATTTTTGTTGATTGTTGCTAACTGAAACAGACTTGGGTTATATTGAAGCCTCACTTCGAATTTTTATTGATTTTCACAGATTTGCACCCACTACAGCACAGATTTTCACAGATTTGCACCTACTACAGCACTACCAGTGCATACTGCATTTATGCAGAGAGCGTCGTATTCTCTGATACCTTGCAATGCTTTTAATACCAACTGTAGTAGTGTTATATTACCCCAAAGACTAACAAAAATTCAAATGATAATGTACCTATCATATAGAAGAGAAGCTCTTCTTAAAGCATGTCCAAACTTGAAATTCGTCAAGTAGTTACCAATAGTTACGTAAATAATCAACATATACATCAGAGATCAAACTTATCTAGGACTAAAAAGAAGAAAAAGAATAAATACACAACTGCCAATGCTTCATTGTCTTATTGTTTGATAAGCTATTATGCTACAAGAAGATAAATGGATTTATCTTCTTATCAGTTTGTTTGATAAGCTATTACGTTATCTATCCCTGTTAATTTAGTGCATTTGTTAGCGAGACAGGTAGGAGGGAAAAGATTAAAGTGCACCAGTCAAGTCTACATAAAGCCAACCTCAAGATCAAATGCACGTCAAGTCCACTCCAAGATACGTTCATGTTGAGCAATCACCCAATCAAGAATGAGAGGTCTAGCAACTTCACCAATCTGCCCAAAAACAAAAGGGCAAACAGATTAAAATATGAAATCAGGCAGTACTTTCACTGTCTTGCCGAAAACAGGAGTATGATCATTCAATTATTAATTCAATCAAAGCTTTGGTGGATAAAAGCACAGCCTCTATCCATCACGATACATTATACACCAAAATAAATTATGTTTTCAGGTTAAATCCCCATCCTTTTGGATTGCCACTAAGCAAGCAAACTGACATACCAAGTTTGTTTTGGTTTAAAAGCCAAACACTGTAAAACTTCTATTCTCAACCATTTATTTATAAGCAAAATGATGAAGGTGAATTTTTAAGTGGGGCTGCATGTGGTATGAAACATGAACTCCCAATAAACAAATTCTTCTGTACCCGAACCTATCAGATAACATGAACAAAACAAAAGACTTCAGACAAATATTAGGCAAGAATTGAAATAAAATCCACATTACTACAATAACAATTGCCGACCCAATTCAGGAAAACAACATACAAACATAGTCAAATAAGCATAATTTACATATATACAACCTAGCAGAATAAGCATACACGAAACCCTAACAAAAACTAGAAGGAATAAAAAAAAACCCCAAATCTGAAAAACACAATTCTTCATTCAAATTCCAATTAGATTCAAATAAATTCAAATTCCAATTAGATTCAAATAATTATCAACTGAACTGAGATTAAGCAAATAAAGCTTCAATTTTTAGGTTTAAAGAGGAAGTGGGGGGTTCAAAGGCTTTTGATTTTGTTGAGTGATAGTGAATTTTGGACTGGTTGGAAGAACCCTAGATTTGGGGATCAGAGGGGAAGCCTTTACCTTTTATCTCCCGTGCGATGTGAAACAGGAAGATGTGATCGAGAGGGAAGAGAGAGATTTGTTTGCAGATGGGCTTTTGATTTGGGGATCAGAGGGGAAGGCTTTTGATTTTGTGGAGGGGGCAAGGGAAATTTGTTTAGCAGATGGGCGAGAGGGAAGAGAGACCGAGTGACATTTGTTTGCAGATGGACGAGAGGGAAGAGATCCACGTTTTGTCCAATAAAAAAATTAATTTGGGAAAATTTAAAAAAAAACGCTTATTATTTACAAATGTGCCGCCAAAATTTTAACACTTTGCGCGACAGAGGTATAGATTATGACGTCGCACAAACATACTTTGCATGACGCATTTGTTGAAGCGTCGCGCAAAGTATTTTTGCGTGACGTTCCTACTGTGGCGTCGCGCAAGTTATATTTTTAAAAAAAATTATTATATAAAATGTGACTTTACTCCTTTCAAATTCAGTTTTTTTTACATAAAACACAATAATATATATTTCTAATAAAAATCTGATGCGAACTACAATAATAAATTTAAAGTTACTTAATAAATATATATATCATTCAATTTCTTAAGTGTTATAACAAAATAAATAAATTTAAAGCTACTTAATATATATATATATATATATATATATATATAATTGAACTTGATGGGAGCATTCTACGAAACTAGTTTCAACGAACGAACCGTCAAATTTGTTTATATATACTTCGAGATCGGATACGCCGAAAATCGCAAAAAACAAACATTCAGAGATCAAATAACTGGACAAAACTTTTTCGACGGTTATAAACGAAAAATCATGATTTAACGGTTATTTTAACTCCGATTTTGATAATTTTTTATAGCTACACTCCTTGACCCTATATGAATACAATGAATGAATTCGATCTTCAATTTAAAATATTTACACTATTGAATACCGCAAAATCTTACGTTATATTTAATGAAAGTATAAATAAACTCAAAATGTTAGTGAATCTATTGTTTTGATGGGATATGCATTTTACGAAATTAATTTCAACGATCCAACCGTCAAACTTGTTTGTATATGCTTCGAGATCGCGTACGCCAAAAATCGCAAAAAACAAACATTCGGAGGTCAAGTAACGGGACAAAACTTTTTCGAGAGTTAAAACAAAAAATCTTGATTTAACGGTTATTTTAACTTTGATTTTGATGATTTTTTACAACTACACTCCTTCACCTTATATGAATACAATGAATGAATTTGATCTTAAATTTCAAATATTTACACTATTGAATACCACAAAATCTTACGTTATACTTAATGAAAGTCTAAATAAACTCAAAGTGTTAGTGAATTTATTGTTTTGATGGGATACGCATTCTACGAAACTAATTTCAACAATCCAACCGTCAAACTTGTTTGTATATGCTTCAAGATGGCGTACGCCAAAAATCGCAAAAAACAAACATTCAGAGACCAAGTAACGGGACAAAACTTTTCAATGGTTATAAACGAAAAATCACAATTTAACGGTTATTTTAACTCCGATTTTGATGATTTTTTACAGCTACACTCCTTCACCCTATATGAATACAACAAACTGATTTGATTGTCAATTTAAAATATTTACACAAGTGGATACCACAAAATCTAATCATGTTAACAACTCAACAACTTAAAGAGTTGTTGTATCATTAGATAACACATGGCGCACTGTTATTTTATTTGCTCGAAAGATATGAATTGTATTCTTTAGCATTACACAGTGGGTTTAGTATGGATGTTGCAGCACATTAGGTCTGTTGGGATTGTAGGGATATAAGTTAGTTGGTTAGTAGCTTATGAGTGAAGCAAAGAATACTTGTATAAATAACAAACACCTCTCTCTCTGTAATTCATTCATTGTTCAAGGAATACAATCTTTAGTCATTCACTTTCTCTCTCTAAATTCTCTGCCATTGTTTTTTGTTTTGCTTCTTCTGCAATCTCCAAAAGCTAATCATGGTATTGTTATATGTGTTCAAATATGAACAAGTAAAAAAAAAATACACACACACACACACATTGCAATTTGCAAGGTTTTTGTTTGTGCAGCACAACATTTAAAGTTCCAATTAAAAACAGAAACAGAAAAGAACTCCGTAACAATTAGGCTAATAGTTCAACATCACTGAGTTGTTGCATTGGTACCTTCCATATTTCTCTCTGGGTCAAATGATTTTGATCAAGATAAAAAAATTTGGCATAGTTTACATTGCCCTGAGCAAAAACCAATAGATTGACTCCCCAAAAATTTTGCGTGACAAAGGCTAACGTCGCGCAAAACAGTTTTGCGTGACGTAGGTTCATCTTCGTCACGCAAAATAGCTTTGCATGACGTAGGTGGTGTCGCACAAAACTATTTTGCGTGACGTAGGTGCACCTACGTCACGCAAAGTTGAAAAAAGGGTAAATCATTCTTCGTTTGGCGCCAAAATCTTGCGTGACGCATAAAACGTCGAGTAAAGGGCCTTTGCGCGACGTTTTGTGTTGAGCGTCGCGCAAACATACTTTGCACGACGAATTTTACTGCGTCGCGCAAAGCTGTTTTTGTACTAGTGAACACTTTATCTCCTTCATTCAATCTTCCTCCATCTTCTTTTTCTAACGATCGTAACAATCTTCACTCTTAAGTCCATGGCTTGTGCGTGCACGATGAAAGGGAAGCGCTCATAATAAAGTCAACCAAGAATCGAATTCTACTTTAATACTAAATTGAAAATAAGTGTCTAGGATAGACTTAGAATTCTTTACAATCTTACAATTCTCACATACAACTTTGGTTTTTTATTCTTCTCCATATGGAGGTATAATCAAAACAATCTTAAGCCCACAAGGACAAGAAAACCTCAATTTTGAAGTAATAAATATAAAAGCCCTAATTAAATCTCCACCCAAATAATTTCTTTAATTAAACCAAATCTCGAAAATAATTTCTTTTTATATTTTCCAACAAGTTGAAATTTCATGACAAATCACGAAATGGACGAAGAACTAGAGGAAACAATATAATATCTTTCATGGAATTTGTTTTGATACATAATATATTTACGAAATAAGCGGATTAGAGAATAAATTGGTTACGAACTCATCACTTTCGAGATTCGAATCTAAGATCTCTCACATATAATGAATAAAACTATCACTAAACTGTAATATTAAGTGGCTTTCACGGTTTAATTTACTTTAGTGGCAAAATGAGTAAGCAACAAGTAACAATTATCTAAGAGGCCGTTTGTTAAGGTTTTGATATTTCATTTTTTCAAAATTAAAAATTTATTTGATAATTGTTTTCAGTTTTTTAAAACTTGAAAGCTACGTATTTTTAGTTTTCCAAAGTTGGTTTTGTAACAGCCCGTCCCGGAGATTTCGTACGATGGATGTGAAATGACGGAAATGCCCTTGGGCGTTAATTAAGGTACGTGTGTGAATCTAAGTTTGGGAGTGTTTGGTTGGTGGTATTTGGACCACACACACACACACACACACATTCACACACTCTTTCTCTCTCACTCCCGTACTCTCTCTCTATCTCGCAGACTCTCTCTCTCTCCCTCTTGGCTTTTGTACGGACACACCCATAACCCTTGCAAACTTAACAGATCGAAGGTGTGAAGCACCCTATTGTGTTCCTGAGGTCCAAACGAACACATTGGAACCCATTTTAGGTAAGGATACCTTCGAAAACCCGAGTTCTCATAAGCTCCGATTTGAGGTATTATTCATGCTCACGTAAAATGTTGTGTTTTTGGAGATTCTAAGTTCATAGGAAGCTTAAGGAGGTCTTTACGAAGCTCAGAGTGCTTCGTTGGAAGAATTTGGACGTCGGAATCACGAGATCGGGGAGTTTCATTTTGGCCGGAATTATCGAGGTTTTTTCCGGCGAATCCTTAGCGATTTGGGGGTCGAGTCAGGTATGGTTGTGTTCATCTTTGTGAGATCTTCATTTTGGTATAAAGTACGTACAAAATGGTGCAAAAAAGAAGGAGAAACCATAGTTGGAAATTTTTCCAGAAACCGGCAAACAGTCGCCGGCGACCGGCGATTCGCTGGAGAAGACAGGGAATATTCCGTCAGTCTTGACAGAATATGTTGACGCCGTCAGTCATCTTTAACTGTTACAGTTGGGTTTTAACGGAATATTCCTGACGGCGTTAACTGACGCCATCAGGTGCAGATCACGTGGCCACGCGTGAAGGCACATCTGGCCGTGCCTTGGCCGGGGCGTGGGTGGTCGGAAAATTTTTCTAAAAATATGGGGATGTTCGTGAGGTTGTGTAGATCACGGTGGTATATTCATATACCCAATTTGAGCAATCTATGAGAAGTTATTTCTAAGGTTTCAATTATGTGCGTTAATTAACGTTATTTCAGTTACTTCTCATATAAGCGAGACCTATCCGGAGGACGAGCGTAGCTGATGGGTGCATATTTTCATATATTTTTATCATATACTTTCTTTGGATTTTGTATATATGAATGGGTTAAATGCACTAATTTATATTGTTTTAATTTATAGGCATTCAATACGGGAGTTATGTGAAAAGAAGTGAAAAATGAGCTTTTTGGGTGTCTAGAGTAATTCCAGTGGAGCACGGAGCTAATTAACTACGACAAGGCATATGCATTACAATAAGAAGCGGAAACCGAGCGGTTTTGGAGAACAAATGGACATGGAAATGCTACTGAATGACTTTTAGGAGAGACATAATTACTAGTTTTTATTATTTCCGTTTATTTTTCTTTTCTTTAATAAGGACTTGAAAGTCCATTATTCTAGGATTAATGGTCATTTTAATTGGCCTTTAGTAACCTTTGCCGTAGGTTTTATATATGGAGATTGAATCTCCATTGTGAAGGGAGAATCCACAAAAAAACAAAATCACATTTTTCATAGGGGGCTGCGGAAGGAAAAAGGAAAGAGAAGAGCTACTGTGGAGTTCTTCTTTGCTAGGGCTACGATGTAGCCTAATCATGAATACTTAATTGCCTTGTGGCATTGTTGTTATCGAGTTTTTCTTCCTTATTGAGTATCTTTTGCTATTCGTAATGCGCTTGATTTTTATTTAGATGCTTGATCACCATCTAGGTTTAAATTAGGTTGATTTGATTCAAGTTAGAGTAGATGCCATACTTAACTTGGGTTTAGTTTCTTGCAATTGATACCATAAACACCTATTTGTAGATGCCATGCAATTAGGGTTTATGTGATTTTCCAACGATTTCCATAGAACTTAATGGTTTCTTACTTGTTTAAATCCATCTAGATGCCATAGAGGGTTAACATGTAAGGATACTTTTGATGCAACCAGATGGCATGACCATTGAATAATTTAGGGAAAATCGATCATTAATATTGGAGAACTACTTGACCATAACATATTAAGGGAATTAAGTAGAATTGGTTACGGTGAATTCGGATGCCCTAGGTTTTATTTTCTTATGTTTTTAATTTTATTATTTCATGCATTTTATTTTAAAGTCATATTTCATTTTTAGCTTAATTCAAATCTCCTATCTTTTCCGTTAAAGCTTCTCCACTATAATTTGTTTCAATTTGATTAGTAAGACTTTAGAATCAATTCGATCTCTGTGGGACGATATCCGTGCTTATATGCTATACTGTCATTTGATTCGTATACTTCCGAGCACAAAAATTCGAGACTTAATGAGCCTAATTTCGGTTATCTAATTTTCGCAACAAGTTTCTGGCGCCGTTGCCGGGGTTTGAATTTGATTCTATTACTTACTTAATTGGATTGTTACATTTTTTTTTAGTTGGTTTAGCTTTAATGTTTATTTTTAGTTTTTTTTTCAATAATAATTTATTTCCTAACTCTCTTGCTTAGCTTACCCATTGTTTTCTATTTTTGCAGAAAAATGTAGCCACTTTACCTTGTTGCCAATACAAAATTCAAGTTTGGGGGTGGATTGCCTTCTACATCTTCGCTTGCCCGTCTCCTTTAAACCCGGGAAGTTTCTTTGTCCAAGAGTTTTATTGATTAATTTTTCTTTATGTACCTTTGTTGTCTATTTTCTTTACTCTTCTCTTCATTTTTTTTAGTCTTCTTCATTTTAGTTGTTGAAAAATAATATAAAGAAATACATAAAAAAAATATAAATTTCTGAAAAATCCAAAAACATTTTCTTTTTCGTTGAGTCTTGTTCTTTTTGGCTACTTTCCAATTCACTGATAAGATTTGGTCTAATTTCCTCATAATTTTCAAGAGATTTAAGTTTGGCATTAGTTCTTTACATTATCTTTGTTTTAACCATATTTTTTTATGAGCATGACTTGGAAAATATATATGCACATAGCCTTGTTGATGTGAAACTAGACCATGATTTAACGCTTCATATGTGAATCGAGTGAACTTATGTAATCCTTGCGAGCTTGTGAGCCTAAAATAGATTGAACCATTATGCATCAATCTCATTTATTCTTGTGCGCATGATCTCATTTTTACATGTATCTCTAGAACTTGCTTTATACCTCTCGTTGCATTCATCAATTCATGTAAAATATTGGAAGTGATTTAGGCATTTGTTTCTTTCGTTTGAGCCTTTCTAGCCAACCGTTATAATTATTTTTCCTAGTTAGCCCCGTTGAGCCTTTATGTGAGCTTTTTCTTGTTCTTTAACCTAAATTATCCCTACCTAGCCTCGTAAAAAAAATAATTCATATCCATCTAATGGCTTGTAGAGTAATTCTTTAAGAGAAGAGAGTTCAAAGTTTTGGGGGCTAAATATTGCTATGGACAAGAAAAAAAAGAAAAAAAGAGGGAAACAGAAAAGAAAAAAAAAATCGGCTGCTTATTATTAAAAAAGGGGGAATGTTTCAAAGATCAATCAATGGAAATAAGGTTCAAGTTATGTGCTTACGTTTTGATGAGCTTCATGAGTTTAAGCATTTATCTCTAAAATTCAATTGTAAAGCTCTACAAGCTATTTACACTTCATGTTTTTCCATAACCTTCCTTTCATTAGCCTATCATCCTTAGCCCCATTACAACCTTAATAAAGTCCTTTTGATCCAAGGAGTTACATGATATTGATAGCGGGATAGGTGGACAAGCAAGCATATGGTGGCATGTTTTGTGAGATCATTTGAGTGAAACACATTAACCTACAAATATGAGTGATGAGTGTATGCCTTGTGAGAAGTTCACTTGTTTGCATATGATGATTTTAAAAAGCTTGGAATTGCATTGGCATGGCTATTACACACACTACACTCCAAGTTGGTTTGATTAAAATTTGGTTAAATCTTGGATAATGTCTTGAACTACTGTTGTTTCTTTCTTGAAAGTTATATCACGGTTGGTGTTATCTTAAATATTAAAATTTGGGAAGTTAGCTAAAAATTTGTTGTCTTTTATTTTACTTTGTTTTGTTTTGCTCGAGGACAAGCAAAATCTAAGTTTGGGGGTATTACTTAATTCCAACAGTTAATTATTAACGAATAATAGAAACTTGTTGCGAAAATTAGATAACCAAAATTAGGCTCATTAAGTCTCGAATTTTTGTGCTCGCAAGTATATGAATCAAATGACAGTATAACATATAAGCACGGATATCGTCCCACAGAGATCGAATTGATTCTAAAGTCTTACTAATCAAATTGAAACAAATTATAGTGGAGAAGCTTTAACGGAAAAGATAGGAGATTTGAATTAAGCTAAAAATGAAATATGACTTTAAAATAAAATGCATGAAATAATAAAATTAAAAACATAAGAAAATAAAACCTAGGGCATCCGAATTCACCGTAACCAATTCTACTTAATTCCCTTAATATGTTATGGTCACGTAGTTCTCCAATATTAATGATCGATTTTCCCTAAATTATTCAATGGCCATGCCATCTGGTTGCATCAAAAGTATCCTTACATGTTAACCCTCTATGGCATCTAGATGGATTTAAACAAGTAAGAACCCATTAAGTTCTATGGAAATCGTTGGAAAATCACATAAACCCTAATTGCATGGCATCTACAAATAGGTGTTTATGGTATCAATTGCAAGAAACTAAACCCAAGTTAAGTATGGCATCTACTCTAACTTGCATCAAATCAACCTAATTTAAACCTAGATGGTGATCAAGCATCTAAATAAAAATCAAGCGCATTACGAATAGCAAAAGATACTCAATAAGGAAGAAAAACTCGATAACAACAATGCCACAAGGCAATTAAGTATTCATGATTAGGCTACATCGTAGCCCTAGCAAAGAAGAACTCCAAATTAGCTCTCCTCTTTCCTTCTTCCTTCCGCAGCCCCCTATGAAAAATGTGATTTTGTTTTTTTGTGGATTCTCCCTTCACAATGGAGATTCAATCTCCATATATAAAACCTACGGCAAAGGTTACTAAAGGCCAATTAAAATGACCATTAATCCTAGCATAATGGACTTTCAAGTCCTTATTAAAGAAAAGAAAAATAAACGGAAATAATAAAAACTAGTAATTATGTCTCTCCTAAAAGTCATTGAATAGCATTCCCATGTCCATTTGTTCTCCAAAACCGCTCGGTTTCCACTTCTTATTGTAATGCATATGCCTTGTCGCAGTTAATTAGCTCCGTGCTCCACTGGAATTACTCTAGACACCCAAAAAGCTCATTTTTCACTTCTTTTCACATAACTCCCATATTGAATGCCTATAAATTAGTGCATTTACCCATTCATATATACAAAATCCAAAGAAAGTATATGATAAAAATATATGAAAATATGCACCCATCAGTAGCCAGGCTAGGCACGGGGGTTACGACCTGGCTACTTATCAGTGAGTGGGCTTTTGTTTTCCGTATATACCTATATAAATGAGATTTTTCCCAGAAAATCAGTTTAAGTGAAATGTGATATGAAATATGATATGAAATGCCATGCAGAGTATCTATTTATTTTATGATGCGTTATTGATTGCATATATTAATGTTGGTGCTGCGGACGCACAGGTAAGTGACAGGTAAGTTTATATTCTAATTATGCTGAGAATGAATGATGTGATGTGATGTGAAGTGATATGATTAGAGCTCATAAACCTACACACTGATATTAGTGCTCCCGCCCAGAGATAGGGGCTCAATCTTTCACGTGATGTTCACCTCCCGCACCGCATGCTGGCCTTGGATCCAAGTTAGGTGCTCAGTCCTGTCGAATAGACCACTATAGGTGGGTTCGACTCGTAGGTGACCCGTGATTTATCGCACAGTCTTCACGTGATCGTAGCACTAGAGCATATTAGTTTATATTGAGTGATGTTGTGCAGACCACTAGAGGTGGTATTGATGTGTGTGCAGGATATATATATATATATATATATATATATATATATATATATATGATATGATTGAGATGATTATGAGCTATATGATATGATGAGATTGTTATGAGCTATATATAGCCGAGGGCTGAGATGATATCTAGTATTTAATCACATTCACAGAGTTATGATTTGGCATTCAGTTATGATACTTTGGCATGGCATACATTCATTCATACATACATATTTTCCAGCAAGATTTTGAGAATTTTATATATTAGTATATACTTTATTTCTGGGAAATTATACAGGTTTTACGGCGAGGGGTTATAACTTTTGAGAAAAGAAAAGTTTTGAAAAGATTTGTTTCTGACCCACTCAACTTTGTTTTTCGTCCCTCCAGGTATTAGGTAGTGTTCGTTGGTGGCATACGAGGAGCTCATCGGACGTTCTAACATAATTCACTTATGTAGGACCACCTTTGGGTGTTATCTCTATTTTAGTACTTCTGCTTGACTGCACGTAGACTTTTATGCTCTGTATTAGTAGAATTCACACTTCTTTTACACTAGTATTACTAGTGTTTTGGTTTTAATTGATCCGTAAACTTTATTCTTAATCTTGTTTCCGCACTATGCACATGGCTACGTCACTCTCACGTGACGGCCAGCACGCCTCCCTTTCGGGTCGGGGTGTGTCAATTTGGTATCAGAGCATAGGTTTAGCAGTCCTGCATATCTTGTGAATATTCTAATTATCTTGATGTTTCTGTCAGAACTATACCGCCTCGTAGAGAGCCACGTCGTTCAACTGAACCTAATTTCCCTGACATAGCTCAGTTAGGGGAAGCTATAGCGAATGCTATTCAGTCAGTTATTCGGCCGCCTCAACGGACCCCTCTGGAGTCGGTTCATAATTTGAAGATAACCACTTTTGTGGGGAATGAAGGTCCCGAGGGTTCAGAGAAATGGTTGATGCATATTGAGAAGACTTTCAGGCTAATGTAGAGTCAGTGGAGTCTATCTCCGGACATATGGGTCGAGACAACTTCATGGTTTTTGGGTAAGGAACCAGCTTTATGGTGGGGACAGTTGGCTGATGAGTTACCCTATGAGGAATCTAGAGATTGTGAGGTATTTAAATAGTTATTCTATAAGAGATTCATTCCTCCTGCATACATTAATCGTAAGAAGCAGGAGTTTACTCGTTTGAGGCAGAAGAAGCTGTCAGTTAATGAGTACTACAGGAGATTTACTGATCTATCTCGTTATAATCCGGTTGAGATGCTACGTCGTTTTAAATTGGGCACTAAGAAGAAATGGCGTACCATTGCGACTGCGATTCCTTGTACTACTTATTATGAGTTTTATGAAGCTTTACTTCAGATTGAGGATTCTGAGAATTTGCCTAGCGACAGTGAAGAGGAAGAGAAAAATGGGAATCAGAATAAGGATAAGGGTAAAGGTCATTTTTCACAGGGGCCTCGCCAGACTAAGAGCTTTAAGCGCAGTAGGACTAGTTTTAGTTCTTCCAGTGGAGGTTTCAGTTCCGCAGGTCAGAGAAGATGTGGTAGGTTCTTCAGAGATTCCAGATCCCAGAGGCAGGGGAATTTTGGTAGAGGAAATGCACCCTTTTGCCGTAGGTGCAATAGTCGACATTTCGGGGAGTGTCGAAGAAGTAGCAGTGAATGTTACACTTGTGGTCATGAGGGACATCTAGCTAAGTTTTGTCCTCAAAGCCAGTAGAGGCCTCAGTAGCCTCCTTTACCACTGCTAGTTCCAGCTCAGCAGTTCTCAGGACAGGGTGGTTATACCTAGATGGGTCGTGGTGGTGCATACCACTATCAGGGGGATTTCGTTCCCTATTCTTCGGGACAGTACCAGTATCCCCAGGATCCCTATCAGCAGGGCAGTTATGGACAATATTCAGGAGGATATATGCCTCCACAGCCGTACTATGGAGGATATATGCCTCAGCAGCATTATTCAGCTGGTGGATCCCAGTGGCATTCTGGATGACAGTCTCAGCAGGTTGATGCTACTACCAGTGGAGTTGGGTCTTCAAGACAGTATAGTCAGTCAGGACAAGGGCGTAATTCTCAGAGGCGAGGAGTTCACGCCAACAGAGGCAGAGGAAGACAGCAGACCCAAGGACGTATCAACAACCTTTCGCTGCAGGATGCTCAAAACATGGACTTGATTATGGGTACGTTAAATATTCTTGGTCATTATGCTAAAGTGTTGATTGACTGTGGTGCTACTCATTCAGTAATTTCTCATACGTTTGCTCAATTGACACAACCTCAATCTTCACCTCTTGGGTATGAGTTGGAGTTTGCTATGCCTAAAGGGGAGAAGTGTTATGTAGATTATGTTTACCCAGGTTGTCCCATATTAGTGGAGAATGTGGTTATGCCTACTAACCTCACTCCGCTAGACATTGTGGATTTTGACGTTATCTTAGGCACAGATTGGTTGCATTACAATCGTGCTAAGATTGACTGTTACGAGAAATCAGTGACCATCCATCGTCATGGATTACCTGAGGTTACATTCTTTGGTGAGACTAGTGGATTGAGGCATGGTTTTATTTCAGTTGTGAGAGCCAAAAAGTTGCTAAAGAAAGGTTTTCAAGGGTACTTGGCTCACGTGGTACTAAATGATTATACTGGATTGCCGCCAGACAGAGATGTGGAGTTCGTTATTGATTTGCTTCCAGGTACTGATCCTATTTCTTTAACTCCTTATCGTATGGCTCCTGCGGAGTTAAGATAATTGAAGATTCAATTACAGAAATTGGTTGATAAAGGTTTCATTCAACCTAGTACTTTACCTTGGGAAGCTCCAGTTTTTTTTGTTCGGAAGAATGACGGTACTTTGAGGCTTTGCATTGATTACAGGCAATTGAATCGGATGACGATTAAAAACCGTTATCTTTTGCCTCGTATTGAATATCTTTTTTATCAACTCAGAGGTGCCTGCGTATTTTCTAAGATTGACCTAAGGTCTGGTTATTATCAGTTGAAGATTAGGAGCGACGATGTTCCTAAAACTGCTTTCAGGACTAATTATGGTCATTATAAGTTTCTCGTGATGCCATTTGGAATGACGAATGCACCAGCAGCTTTCATGGGTTTGATAAATAAGGTGTTTCAGCAGTATTTGGATAGATTCGTCATTGTCTTTATTGATAACATTCTGGTGTATTCTAAGTCAAAAGCATATCATGTTCAACATCTTACTTTGGTGTTGAAGAAGCTGAGGGAACAAAGATTGTATGCTAAGTTCAGTAAGTGCCCATTCTGGTTAGATCAAGTTGTTTTCTTGGGGCATGTTGTTTCAGCTCAGGGTATTCAGGTAGACCCTCAGAAGATAGCAGCTGTGGAGAATTGGGAGCAGCCACGAACCCTTACCGAGGTACGGAGGTTTTCTTGGCTTTGTAGGATATTATCGACGATTTGTTAAGAATTTCTCAGTTATGGCCTTACCACTAACAAGGTTGACCAGGAAAGAAGTTAAATACCAGTGGGATGATAATTGTGAGCAGAGTTTCCAACAGTTGAAGTATTATCTCACTCATGCTCTTGTTTTGACTCTCCCTGATGATAGTGGTAATTTTGAGATTTACAGCGATGCTTCTTTGAATGGCTTAGGATGCGTGTTGATGCAGCATGGTAGGGTAATTGCTTACGCTTCGCGTCAGTAAAAGCCTCACGAGATGAATTACCCTACGCATGATTTGGAATTGGCAGCCATTATTTTCGCTTTGAAGATTTGGAGACACTATCTCTATAGTGAGAAGTGTAGGATTTTCTCAGATCACAAGAGTCTCCAATATCTGTTCATGCAGAATGACTTAAACCTTCGTCAGCGGAGATGGATTGAGTTGCTAAGTGACTACAATTGCACGATTGAGTATCACCCTGGACGTGCTAATGTGGTGGCTGATGCTTTGAGTAGGAAATCCCAAGGTCGGGTTAATGCTTTGTATGGTTCTCGTGTTCCTCTTCTTGTAGATTTGAGGTCTACTGGAGTGAAATTGGAATTGGAAGAACAAGAAGAAGCTGTGGCAGAACAAGAAATAGCCTTACTTGCTAGTTTCCAAGTTAGGCCTATTCTGATTCATCGTATACTCAAGACTCAGATGAATAATGAAGGGATTCAAGAGCTAATTCATTTGAGGAATCAAGGGAAAAAAAAAGATCTCAGAGTTAGAGAGACGGATGGCATGCTTATGCAAGAAAATAGGATGTACGTGCCAAATAATGAGGAAGTAAATAAGGCAATTCTTGATGAGGCACATATTTCAGCTTATGCGATGCATCCAGGAGAAATTAAAATGTATCATACCATTAGGCCATTTTATTATTGGCCAGGTATGAAAAAGGAAATTGTTGAGTATGTAAGTAGGTGTATCGTGTGCCAGCAGGTTAAAGCTGAAAGAAAGAAGCCGTTTGGTTTGTCATAGCCACTTCCCGTTCCACAGTGGAAATGGGAAAATATTACTATGGATTTTGCGTACAAGCTTCCTCGTACACAAAACGGCTATGATCGAATCTGGGTGGTTGTAGATCGGCTTACTAAGGGCTGGTTTAGTATTGCTGTGCTTTTAAAAAAAGCTGCTTCTGCTGTGCTGTGAGAATAAGCAGCTCTGAAATAAAGCAGCAGAGTGTTTGGTAAACTTTTTTGTAAAAGTGCTTTTGAAAGAAAAAAAAGCAGTATTATAGTGTTGGGTAAACTTTTATGTAAAACAGATGTGAAAAAAAGCTGGTTTTTCAAAGCTGGGTTTTGCAGCTTCTTGTTTTTGGCTTTTTTTCACCCAAAACTGTGAAAAAAAGCTGAAGCTGAATGTTTACCAAACACCAAAAACTGTCCCAGCTTTTTTTCATAGTAGCTTTTTTTAAAATCACCTCAACCCCAAACTGGGGCTAAGTCATCGCACTTCATTCCTGTGAGGGAAAAGTATTCTTTGAACAAGTTAGCCGAGTTGTTCATCACGAAGATTGTGAAGTATCATGGAGTTCCTGTGAGTATTATTTCAGATCGAGATCCGAGATTTACTTCTAAGTTTTGGATGGCATTCCAGGAAGCTTTGGGTTCGAGATTATTGTACAGCACGGCATATCATCCTCATACACACGGACAATTAGAGATGACGATTCAGACTTTGGAAGATATGCTACGATCTTCGATGTTGCAGTTTGGCGATGCTTGGCATAAGCGGTTGAATTTGATGGAGTTCGCCTACAACAACAGCTTTCACTCGAGTAATGGTATGGAGCCATTTGAGGCACTATATGGCAAGCCTTGTTGTACACCTTTATGTTGGTCAGAGGTTGGCGAACGAGTTTTAGTGGGCCCTGAGTTAGTGGAGGAGACTACTCAGAACATTCAGGTTATTAAGTCTAATATGAAAGCGGCCCAAGATCGCCAAAAGAGTTTAGCAGACATACATGCCACTGATCGACTGTACAAGGATGGTGATTGGGTATTTCTAAAGTTATCGCCGTGGCGAGGTGTAGTACGATTCGGGAAGAAAGGCAAGCTAAGTCGTAGGTTCATCAGACCTTATCAGATCACTGAGCGAGTTGGTGAAGTTGCTTACAAACTTGAGTTGCCGTCAGAGTTGTCTAAGGTACATAATGTGTTTCATGTTTCGATGCTTCGTCACTATATCTCAGATCCTTCTCATACGATACCTCATCAACCATTAAAAATTAGCCCGGATTTGACTTATCAAAAGGAGCCAATGACTATCTTGGATTGGAAGGAACAAGACAGTGCATTTGGTCAAAGTTTTGTGGATGAACCATTCAGTGGAAGAAGCAACATGGGAGACAGAGGATCAGATGAGGGTGATGTACCCGAGGTTGTTTTATGAGTGCTAGTGGATGGTTTTGGTTATGTAAATTTTGGGGACGAAATTTTATAAGGTGGGTAGATTGTAACAGCCCGTCCCGGAGATTTCGTACGATGGATGTGAAATGACGAAAATGCCCTTGGGCGTTAATTAAGGTACGTGTGTGAATCTAAGTTTGGGAGTGTTTGGTTGGTGGTATTTGGACCACACACACACACACACACATTCACACACTCTTTCTCTCTCACTCACGTACTCTCTCTCTATCTCTCAGACTCTCTCTCTCTCTCTCCCTCTAGGCTTTTGTATAGACACACCCATAACCCTTGCAAACTTAACAGATCGAAGGTGTGAAGCACCCCATTGTGTTCCTGAGGTCCAGACGAACACATTGGAACCCATTTCAGGTAAAGATACCTTCGAAACCCCGAGTTCTCATAAGCTCTGATCTGAGGTATTATTTATGCTCACGTAAAATGTTGTGTTTTTGGATATTCTAAGTTCATAGGAAGCTTAAGGAGGTCCTTACAAAGCTCGGAGTGCTTCGTTGGAAGAATTTGGACGTCGGAATCGCGAGATCGGGGAGTTTCATTTTGGCCGGAATTATCGAGGCTTTTTCCGGCGAATCCCGGCGAGTTGGGGGTCGAGTCAGGTATGGTTGTGTTCATCTTTGTGAGATATTCATTTTGGTATAAAGTACGTAGAAAATGGTGCAAAAATGAAAGAGAAACCATAGTTGGAAATTTTTCCAGAAACCGGCGACCGACGATTCATTGGAGAAGACAGGGAATATTCCGTCAGTCTTGACAGAATATGCTGACGCCGTCAGTCATCTTTAACTGTTACCGTTGGGTTTTAACGGAATATTCCTGACGGCGTTAACTAACGCCGTCAGTGTGCAGATCACGTGGCCGCGTGTAGAGGTACGTCTGGCAGTGCCTTGGCCGGCGCGTAGGTGGTCGGAAAATTTTTCTAAAAATATGAGGATGTTCGTGAGGTTGTGTGGATCACGGTGGTATATTCATATACCCAATTTGAGCAATGTATGAAAAGTTATTTCCAAGGTTTCGATTATGTGCGTTAATTAACGTTATTTCAGTTACTTCTTATAGAAGCGAGACCTATCTGGAGGACGAGCGTAGCCAGGCTAGGCACGGGGGTTACGACCTGGCTACTTATCAGTGAGTGGGCTTTTGTTTTCCGTATATACCTATATAAATGAGATTTTTCCCTGAAAATCAGTTTAAGTGAAATGTGATATGAAATATGATATGAAATGCCATGCAGAGTATCTATTTATTTTATTATGCGTTATTGATTGCATATATTAATGTTGGTGCTGCGGACGCACATGTAAGTGATAGGTAAGTTTATATTCTAGTTATGATGAGAATGAATGATGTGATGTGATGTGATGTGATATGATTAGAGCTTATAAACCTACACATTGATATTAGTGCTCCCGCCCAGAGATAGGGGCTCAGTCTTTCACATGATGTTCACCTCCCGCACCGCATGCTCGCCTTGGATCTAAGTTACGTGCTCAGTCCTGTCGAATAGACCACTATAGATGGGTTCGACTCGTAGGTGACCCGCGATTTATCGCATGGTCTTCACGTGATCGTAGCACTAGAGAATATTAGTTTATATTGAGTGATGTTGTGCAGACCACTAGAGGTGGTATTGATGTGTGTGCAGGATATATATATATATATATATATATATATGATATGATTGAGATGATTATGAGCTATATGATATGATGAGATTGTTATGAGCTATATACAGCCGAGGGCTGAGATGATATCTAGTATTCAATCACATTCACAGAGTTATGATTTGGCATTCAGTTATGATACTTTGGCATGGCATACATTCATTCATACATACATATTTTCCAACAGGATTTTGAGAATTTTATATATGAGTATATACTTTATTTCTAGGAAATTATATAGGTTTTACGTCGAGGGGTTATAACTTTTGAGAAAAGAAAGGTTTTGAAAAGATTTGTTTCTGACCCACTCAACTTTGTTTTTCGCCCCTCCAGGTATTAGGTAGTGTTCGTTGGTGGCATACGAGGAGCTCATCGGACATTCTGACAGAATTCACTTATGTAGGACCACATTCGAGTGTTATCTCTATTTTAGTACTTCTGCTTGACTGCACGTAGACTTTTATGCTCTGTATTAGTGGAATTCACACTTCTTTTACACTAGTATTGCTAGTGTTTTGGTTTTAATTGATCCGTAAACTCTATTCTTAATCTTGCTTCCGCACTATGCACATGGCTACGTCACTCTCACGTGATGGCCAGCACGCTCCACTTTCGGGTCGGGGTGTGTCAGGTTTGGTGTTGTTTTTTCAGTTTCACTTTTTTTAAAACAACGACCAAACAAGTTTTTAAATAATTTAAAATTGAAAACTAAATATTGAATTTGAACTCTATTGCGAAAATTAGATAATCTCATCAAGTCTCGAATTTTAGTACTCGCAATTATAGGAATTGGATGATAGTATAGCATTGAAGCATGTATATTGTCCCACAGAGGTCGAATTAATTCTAAAAGTCTTACTAACTAAATTGAAACAAATTATAACTAAGAAGTTTTAACTGAAAATAGATATGATTTGAATTAAACTGAAATAAAATAAAGCTTGAATCTAAAATGCATGTAAATAATAAAATGAAAACATAACGTAATAAGACTTAGGGCATCTGAAAAACCAATTCTACTTAATTCTCTTAATATGTTATGCGCATGTAGTTCCACAATATTGATGATCGATTTTCCCTAAATTATTCAACTCCATGGCATCTGGTTGCATCAAAAGTATCCTTACATGTTAACCCTCTAGGGCATCTAGATGAATTTAAACAAGTAAGAACCCATTAAATAAGCTCTATGGAAATGGTTGGAAAATCACATAAACCCTAATTGCATGGCATCTACAAATAGGCGTTTATGGTATCAATTGCAAGAAGCTAAACCCAAGTTAAGTATGGCATCTACTCTAACTTGCATCAAATCAACTTAACTAAAACTTAGATGGTGATCAAGCATCTAAATAAAAAACAAACGCATTACGAATAGCAAAAGATACTCGATAAAGATAAAAACATGATAATAACAATCCCCCAAGAAAATTAAGTATCCATAATCAGACTACATCGTAGCCCTAGCAAAGAAAAAAAAAACCAAAGGAAGAACTCTTACCCCTTGCCTCTTGCCGCAGCCCCCGATGTAGAATAGGTGATACTTTGTATTTTGTGGTTTACTTACTCACAATGGCGAATCAATCTCCATATATAAAACATATGGCAAACAAGGGAATTAAAGACTTTTTTTTTTTTAACAAACGATATTATCCACATTAAGCGGATGGGCTTAGTCTTACAATGGACTAGCAATAATGTGGTTCAAATTCGCCTTTGGTGAGAATCGTACCTAAGACCTCTCACTTACTAGTAAAAATGATTACTTCTAGACCATATAATACTAAGTGGCTGGAATTAAAAACTAATTCAAATACCTTTTAAAACCCACTAAACTCCTAAGCATAATGGACTTTAAGTCCTTATTAAAGAAATGAAAAAATAAACGGAAATAATAAAAACTAGAAATTAAGTCTCTCCTAAATTTCATTAAATAGTATCCACATGTCCATTTGATTCCAAAACCGTTTCAATCTCATCTTCTTACTATTATGCATGTCTTTGTGCGGTTAATTAGCCTCTTACTCCACTGAAATTACTCTAAACACTCAAAAAGCTCATTTTTCACTTCTTTTTCGCATAACTCCAATATTAAATGCCTATAAATAAAACAATAGAATTTAGTGCATTTAAAAATATAAAATCTAAAAGAAATATATAATAAAAATATATGAAAAATGATCACATCAAACTCCAGTGCACATCTAAGTTCACCCCATATATGTTTTTATCATCTTAAAATTCTTTTATCACTGGTAGGGATTTTTACCACCTGTCAAAGTAGGGATAAAAACACTTAAAATACTTGTAAGAGTACAAGGTAATTGTAGTATAGCAACTCAAGTAAGGTCGTTTTCCACTGGGATTGAATGAATAATTTGTGTAAAATCAAATTTTAATTAATTATTTAAAACAAAATTTGGAAAATATTGATTTTAGAATTTAAAATTAGAAAAAAAAAAAAGGAATTTAAAATAAAGACAATTAAATAAATCAACTAGAAACCAATTCAAAGAAAATCAATTTAAAGAAACACGCCGTCACCTTAACAATCATATGTAGTTCTTCCAATTACTTATAAATTACACATGCATATTTGAAGGTTAGGTTTTCCTAAAGTATGCCCTACTTGGAACCTCCAACATAGAATGTATATCTAACATGCAATCCGTCTGTGGTGTCCAGATCGAATATGAACAAGCAAGACTCATTAAGTTTTGTGAAATCCTTTTGAAAAACCATATAACTCTTAAGACGTGTCGTCCATCCTAAGAAGTTACACATATTAACCACAACAAACCTTAGTCAATTTTAGGGACATCCCTCCGCCAAAATTGCATCAAATTACTATTCTAAATATCCTAATGGTGGTCAATCATCAAGACAAATAGATAGTTTAAACCGATGATTAATAATTCAAAACTTGCATGCATAATATCATAATTAAATTGAAAATAAACTAGATATTCTTGCTAAGGCTCGTGGCCTCGCCCTAGCAAACGAAAATTAGTTACGAACAATCATAAAATAAAATATTATTAAGAACATGGATAGAAAACACCTTGAAAATAAACTTGAATCTTCCAAAGTAGTGCGTGCGTAAATTTTATGCGTTCTCCCTCCTATTCGTAATGGCTTAATAGCCTTATTTATACTAATAGAAAATAAAACCCTACCTAGAAAAGGTCTTTTAAAAACTAGGAAACATAATAGAATAAGATAATTAGGAAATACATTCGTATTCTAACTTTGGGAAATCTGTCCAGCCACAAATCAGCCACGTTGTTAGACTTTCAGGGCTCAAAAACAGGCCCAAAATTGCTAGAATTAAAGCTTGAGATGTCCCGAACATAATTATAGAAGGTCTCGAACCCAAAAGACATCATCTTGGATGCCAAAAAGCCGAAATAAGCCCAAAACGTCACCTTAACAGCACTGCACGCTGCTCTTTTATTTCTTCATTATAAATAAAATGCTTGGTAGAAAAATCTGAAACTTGGATACGATCAAGTTGAGAGACACATGAACGTCCTCCAATTTGAATCACTCCAAAATTCGTCTGTTTCATCATGTTTTGCTCCAGAGGAAGGCGAATGTCCTACATTAAGAATATAAATCAAAGTATCAAAATTCTCACAAAATAACCAATAAATTATAACTAAGAATAGGGTAAAATATATGGTATAATATCGACTCATCAAATACCTCCAAACTTAACTTTTTGCTTGTCTTGAAGCAAAACAAAACTCAAAAACAAATATAAGAACTAACAAACTAGAAACTTATACAAAACTAACTAAGACACAAAAATTTCACCTTCAAGTTGCCAGCCGAAGAAAACGTTAAAAATTAGAACATCTTTTCAAAAGTTCCAACTAATACCACCACAGGGTCTAAGCGATTTAGAATCAATTAAAAAAGAATTCATGAACTTCCTTTAGTGTAAAGTGAACCAACATGGTTAAGGAGACTTTCGTCCTCTTTATTTAACACTTCACACATAATAACTTGATATCTTTTTTTTTTCTCTTTTCGCTTTTTTTTTTCTTTTTGTTTTCTTTTTTTTAGTAACAGCAGTGGTTGTGCAATACCAGTTCCCTTAAGCTTTCGATCCAACCCATGTAGCAAGTTTTAGGTCAATGACTCCCAAACCACAAAGGCTTTAAGGTACTAGGTGTAGAACACCCTAAGGACTTATTAACTCGAGCTGAAAAGGTTGCGAAAGCAACTAACCACCATGCCGCATGCCAAAACTCTACCCATTGACGTGAGAATCATTGCCGATTAGGCAGGACTAACCCGGTTACTAAGCAAAGTCTTGGATGGAACAATTATTACTTTATTTATAACAAGAACTAAACTTTACTTTACTAAGAACAAAAATTAAAATACACTAAGACTAAAAGTAAGTGTTTTAATCTCACTTTCCACAAACCATGTTGATGTGAATGTGCAAATTTTCAAAGTATAACTCATGAATTAGTACCTAATCAACAACAAATAGAAAAGACTCTACTATAAGATTAATCTTCACCATGTCCATTTGTTCTAACATTTAAAATAAACTATGGATATTAACTTAAAATTTGAAAATTTTTATTGATACAAAAAAAATAAAATATTAAAAATTCTTATTTCCCACCCCCAAATTTAAATCACACATTGTTCTCAAGGTGTGGAAAATAAAATAAACATGACAAAAATAAAATAAAATTATAAAAAGAAGTCAAATGACTAAGACTAACAAAGAAAACGAATAAAAACTAAAAATAAATAAACAAACAAAAAGAAACAAGCAAATAAAAGAAATTATCAAACAGAAAAAAATAAAGAAAAGAAAACAGAGGCACCTGGAGACAAAAATGCATCACGCTGGGATCGAACTCATGAGTTACAGGAAACCGCAAGATCGATGCGCAGAGCCAAAGTGCCAGCCACATGTGCGAAGCCTTCTGATGGGAATCCTAACAGATGGCTACATAAACGAGTTTCAGCTCTCATTTGTCATTTCCAACAAGCTGCCGTTGGAGAGCCTCTCTCTCATCTTCTCTCTACCCTCCTTGCATTTATCTCGGTTCTCTCATCCACAACACAAACAAACACCCTCTAGCTCCTCCGCGAGTCCCATCTTCTTTATCTGTTCATTGCCCTCAAGGCAAAGGTTCTTTGTTTCAATTTCGATTTGTGCATTTCAGGAAAATAAACCAAAACTAACACATGCATGTGGTCTTTCTCTGTCCAAGGAACTTTGAGCTGACGTCAGTACCATGGAAGAGACAACGGAATTGCTACATCATCTCAGATCCGGGGATGCATTGGAAAACAAAATAACAAGTGCTCGGATCCAAAGCCAAAGGTATAATTTCCGACTCCCTCTTCTTTGATCTGTTCACGCATGTGTTGGATCAGTGAATTTCTATATGCTTACGTATTGCTTTCCCATGTGCTTGCATGAACCGTGATGAATGATGAGTCAAAATGGTGTGCACAAAACTGGATCTTTATCTTGACTGGATGAGCCGTGCTCTCTGTGCAACATGGATCCCTCCCCCAAACTTCCGATCATGGTGTCGACCCACTCAGAGGTAAAAATGTCTGATCCTCTAATTCAATTTCAAGCCTAAGCTTAGATTAGGGAAAATTAGAAGATGAATGTCTGATGTATGTGTGCTCCCTGTGTAGGAGCTGCAGAATGCCGACCCAACATAGCAAACAACGGTAAATGTCTGGAGCCTATCTGATGTAGAAAAGAAAGGTATAGATATGTATCCCTTCAACTCTTATTTGTGTGTCGTAGGAATATGATTTTCGTCTGCTCATAATTGTTCTCTGTGTTTTTGCATTTCTCCATTGATGTATGTTTGAGCAAAAATATATGCATATGGATGGCCCTGATGACTCTGTTCTTCTCTGTACTGCTTAGACCCCCAAAATTGTATGTAATGAAATTTATGTAAGTGAGAGTGAGCGAAAGGTTCCAAACAGTGCAGAGAGTAGCACAGTAAACCCCCACTGTGAGTATTTCACAACTGATTTCCATCCGTTGAGGTCTGATGAATGTGGATGAATGATGAATGCATGAATGCTGCTGAATGCATGATTCAGTTGAATTTTGCGCGCTTAGTGGATATTTACGACCCTTTGAATCCAAATGCAACCTGCAAAAACAGAGATTAAAAATCTAATTAGAATAAGTCCCAAAATAAAATACTGATTAACTAAAAACAATGGCTGTTTTTGTGTTTTTCAATTTTCTGATTTTTTTTATATATTTTTTTATTGTTGTGATAATGAATAAAAGAAAGAAAATAAAATCAACGACATAAAGAAGAAAAGAGTTTTTAAAAAATTGGGTTGCCTCCCAATTAGTGCTTTAGTTAACGTTTATAGCTAGACGTAGAGGAACTGACGATCACGTTACTTGTCCTATTAGAATCAACCACTCTTTTGCAGCATCATAGGGCAATGGTAGGTAAGGATTGACTTGAAATGTGCATTTAAATTCACTGGTTGAATCTTTCTTGTCCATCCTTTTTGGTGAATTAGTCTTTGAAGGCAAATAAGGTCCCTTCCGGCGAGGCTTGTGTCTTCATTGAACTGACTTAAATCTTGTATTTAATACCCACAATTTTTGCACTGGACGAATTTCGTGATGAAGAATTGGGCTGCCACTAAGCTTTTTCTTCCATCCCTTGTAGATCTTAGTTGCTCGTAGGACTCGCCTAGATTTTCTTTAAATTTGAATGCTTGTACTGCTGGACTGTCCAATTCAACAACATAAATTGTATAAGTAATCATCTGCCTTGTATCCAAATCGAACAGCGTGTTAGACAGCTGATCATGCGATATATTAGATGTTAAATTTCTGTGAACCTCCCCTAACATATTAACACTCATGTCTTCCTACTAGCTTTGTGGGAAAGGTTTTGGTGGCACATGAACTCGGGTAGCCAAAGGATCTGGGAGGATTTTAGGAATAGCATGTGTTGTTTCCTCCCCTGGGGTTGAATAAATGGTAGATTGCTCCTTAGAGCAGTTCCACTATGGGCTATTGCCCTGTGGACTGGCGTTGGAACAGGGCCAGATAGCCCAAGAGACTTGGTCCAGCGTGTGCTGGCGATGGAGCCCAATTGGGCCCGAGGGAAAGGCCCGGCACAAGTTGCCAGCCCGAGAGCCCGAAGGCAATGTGACGTGGGCTGACGTGAGGGCGATGTCAGCCATAATATAAAATTAATAAAAATATAAAATATTAATAAAAAAAAAGTAAAATTAAAAAAAATTAAAAAAAATTGTAAAACCTAGGCTTCGAACTTAACAACTATCGCCGGAGTTCGTTGTTGAGGCTGATGAACACCCACAGACAAATGGCAGAGATCCAGTCCCTCCTCCACTGCAGCTGCCGCCGCACCCCACACCGCCTTCGCCACCACGCACTCACGATCCCCCTCCTTCCATTGGTGCGCCCAAATCGCATGATTTGGGATTTGTTTTTGGAGGAAAGAGGAGAGAGAGAGAGAGAGAGAGAGAGAGAGAGAGAGAGAGAGAGAGAGAGAGAGAGAGAGAGTTTGGTTAAGGAGAGGGGAAGATCGGGACCGTTGATGGAGGCTGAGGTGGGTAGGATGGTGAAGATGGAGGAAGAGAGGCGGCGGTGGGATGGTGAAGATGGAGGAAGAAAGACGAGGAGGGTTTGGGTGCGTTGGAAGGGGGATAGGGGTTGAAAATCTGGGTGTGGGTGTT
Organism: Heteromeles arbutifolia; assembly: GCA_024362995.1. Taxonomy (NCBI): domain Eukaryota; kingdom Viridiplantae; phylum Streptophyta; class Magnoliopsida; order Rosales; family Rosaceae; genus Heteromeles; species Heteromeles arbutifolia. The sequence goes on from JANCRC010000016.1 coordinate 9,834,439, forward strand.
TATTTTGGTTTTTTGTTTTTTTTTTTTTAAGTATTTAATTAATTAATTTTTTAATATTTAATTAATTTTTTAATAGAAAGTGGTACAACGAGATTGATTAAAAATCATATCTGAAATTACAAATAAAATTATTTTGTATTATTTAAAAAAAAAAAACTAATATTTTATTGTCTATTGCCAGGGCTATTTTAGTGTAGGGGTAGAGATACAAAAAGCAGTTACTGTTCATTAAGGGCAGTTACTGTTCACTGGGTGGATAGCATAGTGGATAGCCCTATGGGGCCTTAGACACGGTGGAACTGCTCTTAGTTGTTGTGCCAATCTCTTCTTGATCATCATAGTTTTTCTCACGGTTTAATGCTTGAATCTGAAATCTTTGATTGGTTATTTCAATGTACAACTCAGTTTATTCGAACAATTTAATGAGTTTGTCCTCCACTGAAAGTTCTTGTGGCACATTAGAATGCTCAAAATAGTGCTCAAGATGCTTTTTCAAACTTGGAGTGTAGAACTCTAAATAAGGATTGTTCCAACTCCATTTTGATTTGTTTCTCATATTGATATGCTCCTGGACATAATCTGGAAAATATTCTCTCTCGGGACATTGCCAAATATCATGGGCCTTCAAACAGCAAAGTGCACAAATTGTAGGTTTAAATCCATAATAAACCCATTCTGCAAAGTTGTCCCATAAGGGCGGTCATCTTGGTTGTATATTGAATCTAGGAGGAGGAACAAAGTCCATTCTTGCACAAATTGTAACCTAAAAAAATAAAATAAAATCAAGTAAATAAAAAGATATATACAAAAATAATTAACTAAGAGTTGATAAACACAAATTATTTAAAACAATCCCCAACGGCGCCAATTTCTTGATAGGGATTTTTACCACCTGTCAAAGTAGGAATAAAAACACTTAAAATACTTGCAAGAGTACAAGGTAATTGTAATATAGCAACTCAAGTAAGGCCGTTTTACATAGGGATTGAATGAATAATTTGTGTAAAATCAAATTTTAATTAATTATTTAAAACAAAGTTTGGAAAATATTGATTTTAGATTTTAAAATTAAAATAAATGAATTTTAAATAAAGACAATTAAATAAATCAACTAGAAACCAATTCAAAGAAAATCAATTTAAAGAAACACTAGGGTTCCGCCATCACCTAAACAATCTTATGTAGTTCTTCCAATTACTTATGAATTACCCATGCATATTTGAAGGTTAGGTTTTCCTTAAAGCATGCCCTACTTGGAACCTCCAACATAGCACGTATATCTAACATGCAACCCGTCTGTGGTGTCCAGATCAAATGTGAACATGCAAGACTCATTAAGTTTTGTGAAATCCTTTTGAAAAACCATATAACTCTTAAGACGTGTCGTCCATCCTAAACAATCTTATGTAGTTCTTCCAATTACTTATGAATTACCCATGCATATTTGAAGGTTAGGTTTTCCTTAAAGCATACCCTACTTGGAACCTCCAACATAGCACGTATATCTAACATACAACCCGTCCGTGGTGTCCAGATCAAATGTGAACATGCAAGACTCATTAAGTTTTGTGAAATCCTTTTGAAAAACCATATAACTCTTAAGACGTGTCGTCCATCCTAAGAAGTTACACATATTAACCACAACAAGCCTTAGTCAATTTTGGGGACAACCCTCCGCCAAAATTGCATCAAATTACTTTTCTAAATATTCTAATGGCGGCCAATCATCAAGACAAATAGATAGTTTAAACTGGTGATTAATAATTCAAAACTTGCATGCATAATATCATAAGTAAATTGAAAAGAAACTATATATTCTTGCTATGCAAACGAAAATTAGTTACGAACAATCATAAAATAAAATATTATTAAGAACATGGATAGAAAACACCTTGAAAATAAACTTGAATCTTCCAAAGTAGTGCGTGCGTAAATTTTATGCGTTCTCCCTCCTATTCCTAATGGCTTGATAGCCTTTATACTAATAGAAAATAAAACTCTACCTAGAAAAGGTCTTCTAAAAACTAGGAAACATAATAGAATAAGATAATTAGGATATACATTCCTATTCTAACTTTGGGAAATCTGCCCAGCCACAAATCAACCACATTTTTAGACTTCCAGGGCTCCAAAACAGGCCCAAAATGGCTAGAATTAAATCTTGAGATGTCCCGAACATAATTGCGGAAGGCCTTGAACCCAAAAGACTAATAACAGAAATGTTTAGTAATAACAGAAATGCCACATGGCATTATTCTAATGGTTGAGTTTGTTAATATAGTTAAAAGGGTATCATTGTAATTGGGATATATGGCTATATAAGGGATTGTATAGCTATCATTTCTTTAAGTTCATTTGTATACATTTTCTCCATTCAATCAATACAATCTTTCTAGCTTTCTCTCTATCTTCTTCCTCTTTCTCTGTATCAATCTTTAGTCTTTGTAATGTAGTTAATAAAGACATCATTTCAGATGCCAAAAAGCTCAAATAAGCCCAAAACGTCACTTTGACAGCACTGCACGCTGCTCCTTTATTTCTTCACCATAAATAAACTGCTTGGTAGAAAAATCTGAAACTTTGATACAATCAAGTTGAGAGACACATGAATGTCCTTCAATTTGAATCACTCCAAAATTCATCTGTTTTATCATGTTTTGCTCCAGAGGAAGGCGAATGTCCTACATTAAGAATATAAATCAAAGTATCAAAATTCTCACAAAATAATCAATAAATTATAACTAAGAATAGGGTAAAATATATGGTATAATATCGACTCATCAATCTCCGTTCGACAAATCCAACACACCTGTTGAAAACTAAAATTTTTTTTTTATATACAACCCAAGCACTAACACACCCCGACCCGGAATGTCCACTTGGACTTCGAATCAAGTTGTGCTAGCCAACACCTGAAAGGTGACGAAGCCATAAAGTGTAATGTGGTGGAATACGTGAATAAATTTAAACCTAAAAGTGCCTAAATATAAGAGTGCGCTGGTGAGCGAGAATGAACCCATTTCACACGTGATGACAGAGCATAAGTGAAGTACAGTAAGGTAGGATAAGGATTATACCATCATAGGTAGCCACCTATACTGGGATTTACCAAGAATCCTCGTCGATACGAATGCTCAGCTACTAAACCTGGAGAAGCGCAAAAACAAGGGTAAGTGGGCCTAAAAAATAAAGTTTTATAAAAACCTTTTTGAAAACGTTATAACCCATCTCCGTAAAACCAGTATAGTTTCCAGAAAATCATACTACGTATAAGTATGAAATCAAATGCAAATCAACAATAATTCCAGAAATATGCCAACCACAATATCTCAATAGTAGCGTAATGAAAACAGGTTGCTCGTCAATCTATGCTAGCACACGAGTTCATGCAGATAGTTTCTGACATGAACATGACTGTGGTGTAATGTATAAGTACACTTTAGTGCTATAATCACGTAAAGACTGGCGCTAATCGCAGTCACCTACGAGTCGGAGTTGCCTAATGCAACCTGTACAACAGGACTGGCACCTACTTGGATCCAAGGCGAGCGTGCGGTACGGAGGTGAACATACACGTGAAAGACTAGCCCTAGCCTAAGGCAAGCACTAACACCGGGGTGCAACAATGATGAGCAAACTATAAAAATATAAGCATGCCATACCAATTCAATAATTCTAGTCAACATAATAAACGTACATGTGCATCCCGTAGGATTATTTTGGCATTTCACAGCAATATAACATTTCTTATAACATATTTAATCGTGGCATTCTTATAGCAAATTCATCATTAGATGCATATATGGAAACTAAACAAACATATATATATATATATATATATATATATATATATATATATATATATATATATCAAAGAAAAGATCTACTCACAAATCATGTCATCGAGTCAAACCCGCCTCGTAGCATCGAGAGTCCTTGCAATGCGTTTCGCCTAAAAACTAAACCATTAACGTAAATATATTACGTACTAACGAATAAATACATTTTTCGTACAAAGTATGGCTAATAAAGAAATTATTTTAAAACAGTCGAGTTTCGAAAAACAGAGGGCGGATTCAGGTCCAGCACGTCAAGAAACCTAATGAGGGACGTCAAGTTCCTCCCAGCGCCTCTGCACTCGCCGCCACAAGGGCAGCCACGCGCCGTCACCACGATTTTCCAGATTTTTACAGATTTTTCCCTTGACTTTCAAATCTTATTTTGAGCTCGATTCTCAACCAAATTCAGTAATTCAAAAGCCAACTAGAAGCTAGGAATGTGGGGAAGAGGTTTATACTAGTTCGGGGTCCAATTGTGGCTGGAGTTGAACGGTGGAACAGCCTAAAAGTAGCATGATGATCACGGCCAAATTTTCCAGAAATCTGGAAATTTCTTCCCAACTTTCATAGCTAATTTCTAGTTCAATACTTATCCAAACTTGATGATTCAAAAGCCATTTTGAAGTTAAAAATATAGAGAACAAAACCATATCAAAGTGGAGCCAAGTTAACGTCGGTGTTGGCCTGAAAATGGCTCGACGGCCACAGTTTCTTCCTTCCAAAAATCTGGGGAAAACTCCCCGCGATGTTTCTTCACAGCAAAGGCGAGATTCTCACTGGAAAACATGGCACCGATGTGGTTTGGCCAGATTTACAGAGAAAAGAGACGAGAGAGAGGTGGGCGAGCTCAAGGCTCTGCCTCTCGTCTCTGGTCACACAAATGAAGTGGTGATGATCGAGTGGCTGCAATGGTGATGATTTGCCGGTGACATCAGTGAAACCGAGGGTTTCACTATGAGAACAGATGGCATAGACAGTGGTCCAGATGGGAGGAGTATTGCAAAAGGAAGAGCATTTGTGATGGTGTGGTTTCGTCCTAGCTTCCCTGTGTTTCACAGAGAGAAGAGAGTTTAAGAGGGAAAGTTACAAGAGATAGAGATATAGGGAAAAGAATGGCAGAAAATAGGAGGGACAGATGAGAGGGAAACACGAGAGGAAGGTGAAGGAATGGGGTGTATGGGGTGTGGGCCCCACTGGATCACAACACAACACACACACAAAATATCTCCTAACAGGAAATTATCAAATTGCCCTTCACGTTCGTAAACCCGTAAAATCTTCATTGTAACTCCGAATTCGATTATGTGTGCGCCTACGCATACGTATCATTGAAAACTACGTAAATACGCTAAAAGAATGAGTCATTCGTCTCTCTAACCGATGGTCAACGAAAGTCAAAATTCTTGCCTCTAAGGTTATTTTTGTCAAATCACACTTTTAAAAGTTTCGTAGAACTAGGGACGGGTTATCACAAACACTCCTCACCGCCACCTTAATCGTTGGGATTCCTTGCAACAACCACCCTTTCGTAAACAATATTAAATTTTGTTTTTGGGTTTATAGAACTACTGGCTGGCTTATGTTAATGTATTTTCTCTAGTGCACACCTCATTCAGCTGTGTACATAAAATATGCACTTTTTGGTACTTAGTAGTACTACTGTCTAATGGTATTCCTTTTCATTTGTAAGTGAGAGGTCTTAGATTCGATTCCTTCCAAATGCGAATTTGAACCACATTATTGCTAGCCCATTGTGAGACCAAGCCCACCATCTACCCCTTAGTGTAGAAAATGTCATTTGTTTAAAAAAAAATGCACTTTTAATGTGCAATAGAAAAAGTCTTCATGAGTTAAAACCTCACATGCATGTAATTTTCCTTTGGCTCTATTAATTTTTTTTTTTTTTTTTAGTCCAAAGATAGAATTATATTGATCAACAAATACGAATGGAAACATTTGCACTTCTGCAAAGATATTAAACAAAAATTTTAGTCCTAACCTAGACTCCCACCATGCTTATGAACGCATCCCGCCACCATATGGGATGCACGATTACATTGACGAGGAGTGAAGATAAACTTCACCGACTGGAAAGAAAGCATCATAGCCCAAATATCAACCAAATAAATCTCCATTGACACGTCCGCTTGAATCTCCTTATTGAGCATTTGAATCAGCCCCTTCGAATCGGTTTCCACTTCTAGCGTCACCCCTGACTCCGGAAGACCACTTTGAACGCACATCTCAAGCCCCTGACGAATCGCCACTGCTTCAGCCATAATAGGCGATAAATACCTATCCCCACCCTTCCCACCCGCCATCTTTGGAATCCCAGCAAAGTGCCGTAGCACCCATCCCACACCACCTATCCTTTATTCTTTCCTCCAAGCCGCATCACAATTCAATTTTAAGCTTCCAAAGTCTGGCTTTCTCCATCCATTCACAACCCTCTCAATCTGAAATTTTTTCACGGCTTCCTCCTGCCATCTCCTTCGGTCTCCTGCTCCATCATCTTCAACCGTAGCCGCATTAAATTCCGTAACCTGACGCTGCCACAAATCGACAGCGATGTGAGGCAAAATTCGATTACCGTTAAACACAACTTCATTCCTGCATTTCCAGATACGTCATAGACCAAACGCAATCTGTTGAAGTACCGAATTCTCATTCATCCCTTGTCCCACACGGTCTAAGAGCTTCTTCCATCCCACCATAAACTCTTGTGAGCCAAGTGATCCCATATCAATCTGCAATGAAGTACCAAACCAGAAGGCTCGGCTGAACTCACAATTAAAGAACAAATGCGCCTCCGTTTCGTCAGCGGCACCACATAATTTACAAACATTTTAGCAAGGTCTAAAATATCGATGATATCGGAAATATCGGTAGTCTAAAAACACGGAAATTTCGATGGAAATATCGGGATATTATCGATATCAATAAAAATTGAATAAAAATCACGGAAATTGTAAGAAAAACTTGGAAATTTTTATTGAAACTTTGCAGGATGTTTATTTAGTCAATTATCCATTAGTTTATCAAAAAAAATTGGAAGGAAATGCATTGCATGATGGATTTAACTGATTTAAGTTGATTATATAGCGAGCTGGCAAACATTGTGAGTGTAGAAAATATATAAATATTTTAGCATATTTTCACAAAAATATAAGTGATATGGTGGTCAAGGTGTTGAATGAGTAAAATGGGAGGGGCTCGAAGCCCCTTGGTGTTTTTTTAAATATAGAAATTTAAAAAATACGAAAATTTCGATGGAAATATCGATGACATCGGAAATATCGGTAGTCCAAAAACACGAAAATTTCGATGGAAATATCGGGATGTTATGGATATTTTAGACCCGAATACGACGTCGTTCCAAGTTATGTCTCACCGCAAGAGAATGACGACACGCTTTCCAAAGAAACAACTTAATTTTATTAGGAACCAACCATCACACACCAAGTCTTCTTCTATGGGTTTTGTGGGTTTACCTTATTTGCAATCCAAAAATCTCATTTTTCACTTGTCACAAGTGTATTTTTCTTTCATTTGGAGTGCAAAATGAGAGTTTTGGAGTGCCAATAACAATTCTCTTGATTTTTTTTTTTTTTAGTATGTTGATATTTTTACACTAAGAGGAGGGGGAGTTCGGCTAAGCCACACAATAAGCAATCTAATTTTGTATCGAATTCGCCATCCACGAGATTCGAACCTAAGATCTCTTACTTTAAAGTCCAAACTTTAATGGTTTTGGCCCAAAATGGAGACTTTGCCAAGAGTTATGCTTTCCTTTGCATTGGGTTTTTTTATCGGAAACTTAGTTGTCATTTCTGTAAAAATAACAGAGTACAAGAGATTTAGGGGTGAAAGGGAAGCTTCGTTAAAAACCTTTAGAGAAGGGGAAAAAAGAGTACTTCGCCAAATTACTCCCATTTACATTCAATTATCATTCTCCAAAATCTACTTCCAAGAAAGGAGCAAGCCAAATTGGCTCCTCCTCTATACATGTATGAAATCCTTCATTATAAAGTCCAAATTTTGCTAAGGGAAATTTTATTTGAACCCATATAATCTCTTTCTACACTCAACTTACTCTCCACACCCATATTATTTCAATTAAAGAATTAATATCTCTTTGAACCCAAACTTAATACCTAAACTACCCTCACATACTCAATTCAAAATGTAAATTTATCTTTACACCCATTTAGAAAATAAAATTTCAAATTGAATAGTTTGGTGAAGTTTCTACTTGTTTAAGGGAATGAAAGCTTTCTAGAGTTCAATTTGTGTGGACAAGTCAAATAATTTGGTGAATTTTCTATTTGTTTGTGAATCTTGTGAGACCACCACAAATTACGATAACAAAAAGTGGGCTAAACATTCTAATCTAACAACAGTCCTCACCACTTTTGGCTTCCTAATGAACCAATTTTCAGTAGCTGTGTCATTCATTTTTTTTTTCTTTTTTAAAGCAACGGCATGAGTTTGTATTAATAGAGATTCCAAAAAAACAGTAGCAGATTACAAAGTCTGCGATAAATCATGCAACACTAATAGCTACAATCAGCCAACAATATGCTCATTTACTTTCGTGAGTGTTACTGTTATGATCGCAGAGAGCTACACGATCATCATTTTTTCTCTTTTTACTACTTTGTCCTCAATTTTTACTCTATCAAATCATAAGCAATTAGACTCTTAAGGGTATTGACCACACACAAAGCATAGCAAACCCAAAAACCCATTTTCTCAACTTTCAGCATTGATCGTCGTGAATTGAAACCTAAAAACTCATCTTTTCAACTCTTAAAAAAATTGAAATCAAACGAATTTTTTTTTTTTTGTGCATAGATCGATTAATACCTTAGTTGGAGAATTTAAAACTTCAAAATCACTATCCATCAATAAAAAGCTTGTTTTTAGCTCTTAGATATTGAGTGTGGGTTTGTTGATAACTTTTATTTTTATTGTTAATTTCATCTTGCACTTGATGGTAATTATGCAATAGGATTAAAAAGATAACTCACATTTAAATTTTAAGTTGGGTGTAGAAAGAGGTTACATGGGTTTAAATAAATTTTCCCTTCTGCTCACTCATGAGCCACCTTATTTAGCCGGGCTGGAATTTCACTTGGGGAAGGAATGTCAGTTTTACAAGGATAAAGATGTTTTCAATACCCTTCTTTTTTAGAAACACAATTGTATTAAGTTTGTATGGAGACATGCTTCTGCGATCAAATTCATTAAAGATATAAGAACGTCGAAAGCCTAATCGGAAATGTACTTGGACTTGGCCGAGTTGAAGTTTCGTTTGAAAAGGAGTTTGAGTCCTGAACGGAGTGTGATTATCTGGTGGTGAGACTTGCAATCACTATAAATACAAGGCATTGGCAACGGGAAAAGGGTCTCAAACCAATCAATCAAATCTCTCACGCTCTACGCGTTTCACCAAACCTTTGCTCCGTTCGTGGCATTTACTAACTACCTAATTAACCAGGCGATTTGCGACATCTCCGACTAAGGTGAAGCTGAAGTGTTGTACTCACTGGAGTCTACAACGGACAACAACGAAAGTCCCTACGAAGAAGTTAACTGCGGTGCTTGACTATAGGGATCACTCGCTTGCTTCCAAAGGTCATTGGGTGTTCTCCACTTGTTCATGTGTGAATTACATCATGTAACAGCTCAAGTTTGGCACCAGCACGGCCATATATACCCCATTTTTTATCACGACCATCGTGACGTTTGAGTACCTCTATCCGATTATTCTTATTTTCGTTCGCAAATCCTTTAAGTTTGAGAAAATCATGATCGAGTCCGAGCCCCGTGCAGAGGATATAGACTATAAAAGTAATTAGAACGACCTTGTCTAATTTTGTGAAATATCTCTCTTTCTCTCTCTCTGGTTCGACTTATGTAGATACTCAGTATGATACCAAATTATGATGCCTAGCTCATTATATGGCTTAGCCTCACTCCCCATCCCTTAGTGTACATATATCGTCGTATTTTTTCTTGAAACATTTTAAATCAATTCCACATTTAAATATATTACACATATACATTCCCTCCAAAAATTTGGCTAATACATCTCCAGGTTTGAGTTACGTGCAACAATTATAACAGCGAAGAATAATGAGATCGTCACTAATAACCAAAATCACTCCTTATTAGCAAGGTAAACTAATTACTGACCTATAACTCTAGTTGTACCATCTTTTTAGAATAGCAATTCTCATGGCCTCATCACTTGTGAAACCCTGAGGCACTCTTGCCACAACATCTTGAAGCATCAATTCTTTCACACTTGATATGCTTGCATGATAAACCTGTAACTCCAGGTCTAGCATTAGGGTAATCGCAATCCGGACACTGAACTCGTATCATGGCTTCTGAGCCTACGATCTTCACATCTATTTCCACAGCCCCAGCTGCTCTATTATTATAACTTGATGATAGCCTAGGCCTTGTTTGATGATGATCAACTATGGAGCTTGTTTGGCCTCCACTATCAACACCAGGCTTTTGAGGTTGTGCTTGAATTTTGGCCTCCAATTGCCCAACCCTTGCTTTCAGATCATTGATGTATACAACTGCATCAGAAAGTAAAGAAGCTTTGTCCATTCTGGACACATTGGGAACGACAGAGCGGAGGGCATAGAATCGATGGTTAAGCTTCTCTCGCCTTTGTCTTTCAGCCTCAACATGGTTTATTGGTGATTCTGTTCTACCTGTTTCACGGTTTGATGATCTTCCTCTCTTTTTTAATCGAATGTTCTCAGTATTCTCAGAGGTTAAATTTCCAACAGAGTCAGAAGGTCCTGAGTCTGATGATGATCCACTTACATTTGCAGGAGCTGCTTCTTTTGTAACACCTTCAAGTCAAAATATTTAACTTTCATGTCAATGAAATATTGTGTGTTAAAATACACAATATCAATAAAATATCGTATCTGGAGATCATGTTACGTGAGTACTTTAAATAATAAAAAACTCGTAAATATCATCTAAACGGAAAAGATTGTTTGGTATTGGACATCAATATACATACATCATTGTCTAGACGACACTAGTTCGATGCATTCGGTATTTGCTACCAGTATAGCTTACCGTATCCAAAATTTTGAAGGGGTTTTTCAACTTTAATCCTTGAAGAAGATTAAAATTTAATAAAAACTTGATGTTAGATTAAATATTAATTTTAGTCCCTTAATGTGTGTTTAATTCAAATTCATATTATAAAACAAAAATAGATATCTTATTTAATGTCATTACATTAAATTTTAAATTTATTATTATACACATTTTAATTCATTAATTTTATTTAACTTCCTCTAATTAGTGTACCTAAACGTACAAATCATAATATATTTTACTAAATTAGTGTACCGAAATGTCCATACCTAAATATATTGTAGTAAATTAGTGGCACATAAGAAAATATGTAAAAACATAAGTGTACTAAAAATTCCGTACCTTAATATATGATATTGAACTAGTGTACTAAAATATCGGTACCTAAATATATTATATTAAACCAGTGTACCGAAATGTCCGTACCTAAACATATTATACTAATGTGGTGTACCAAAATGTTCTTACCTAAATATATTGTAATAAATTAATAACACATAAGGAAATATGCAAAAACATAAGTGTACCGAAAAATCTCTACGAAAATATTTTCTTATATAAGATACTTACCATAATGAGAATTAAAATTTATAATATTTTCATAAAATTTAATATATGAACACCATAAAATTATAAATAAAAAAGAGAGAAATTGAATACATATGCTGGCATTAAATAGAGTTTAAGGACTAAAATTAATTTTTCATCTTGTATAAGACATTTTACTAAACTTCATTTTATTTAAGGATTAAAATTTAATTTTCTAAATTTTGAACCGGTTTGCTTACCTTGTGTTGCCCACGCTTTATCAGCTCCTGAAACCATTCCACTTTCTAAGAGAGAAACATGTACCTGGTCCTCACGGCTGCTGCCCAGCTGCTTTGGGACCACGTTCTTGTTGTCTGATTGGAAAAGTGATTTTGATAGCTGCAGAAGACCCCAATCTTCTTTGATCACATCCAAAGATGCGAGTTCAAGTACTCCACATGAAGTTGCAATACAAACCAAAGTTTGAATTCCGTGCATTCTTGCTTCTTTCACTCTCTCACACTCATAGAATTGAAGCTCATGATCACCTGCCAGCCAAACGAAACCACCAGAACAAAACGTACGGCCCAGAATGTTACTATTACCGTGGCCGGCAGTAAATGACTGGGTTAAAGAGGCTGTGTAAAAGTAAAACCATTGAGCGTCAGTAACATCTCCACGGTCCAAATCCACGTCTTCATGGAAAAGAGCATCAACTTCTCTGCTAATCGCCCTCTTCCTCTCTACAACATTGAACCCGAATCCGGGTTGGTGTTTGTGGTAACTTCTTTTGGAGGCCAAGTCCCTAGTGCTTCGAAAATGGCCACCGGCCCACGACAAAGAAACTAGGTCACTGTTGTGTTTTGAGGGTTGCCAGAAAATTGAATAGACCCACCATTCAGGGCGGTTCTGAACTATGAACTGGAGGCGTTGAAGTGTGGGTGAGTTTTCTTGACAAAACTCTTGAGAAGTATAAGAGGATATAATTTCCTCCATGGTTTTCCTTTTCTTTCTTTTTTTCTTTTTCAGAAGCCTCGATGGTATGGGAGGAGTTTATGGAATCAAAAGGCATACATTTAATGACTATTATGCAAAGAAAAATTTAGCTATAAATTAAGAAGTCAGAAATGAATAGTAGAATTTGAGACAATGGAAGAAGAAATTGAGAGAGTGAGCGAGAAGCAATGGAAGAGGAAATTGAGTGAGTGAGGCTCTCAATGCTAGGACCGGAAATTAATAAAGGAAAACCTAGGTACGACCAATTCCTGTACTTCTCAAAGTAAGGTGCAACGTGATAAACACACCAGACAGTAGAGCCTTTGAATCTGGCTCATTTTCGTAGGTTATTTGGGAACTTCTCTCATCCGTCTATTCTGAAAATTAATAATTGCTCTTCGATTTAATTTCACCACTTTCTCGTGCTTAATTCAATTCTTTCTTCATTTTTATGGAGAAGGATCATATCCGGATCCCTTCCACCAAATTCACACAATCACCTAATTCGGATCCTTAAAATTTGATCCAACGGCTGAAGTTATTATAACTTTTAAAAAGACCTCATGTTTGTAGCCGTTAGATCAAATTTCAACATTTCCCATTTCTATGACTGATAGAATGTTTTCTGGTTTTCTTCATTTCATCGTGTGAAAGAAATTTGAAACCGTGTTTGAAAAAGAGTAGGGTTGCGAGTTTTCTTTTAGATAGCAGGTAGGTTCTAAGTCTATATCGTACAACTAATAATTTTTTCCATATTAACTTAAGCGTTGGAAAACAGAATTCTAAATGGATTATATAATAAAATAATATATAATTAATATATGAGACTTTTTATTCGTAATATTACCGAAATCTTTTGTAATAAAACTTAAATCTATCAGTAAGTGGTTAAGTTATTCCTTTAACAAACCTAATTAACCTTTTAGTTAACTAAGCGTTAGCTCATGTTCATACTGTATTGGTTGGCACGGCTCTTATGGGTCCAATAGAGGAGATATTTTGGCTTTTCCCTCTTTAGGTTAAATCAATCAATATCGATCATTTTCGCTTTAATTTTTACAAGTCATGACCCACGCCACGCGAGACGAGATTACCAATTGCCCTTGCAATTGCGTTGAATTGCCCCACAGCCCACAAAAAAAATTGCTCCAGCGGAGGAAAGACTGGAGGGCGATTAGGCGAAAGGCAGACGCCCCATTACTTGCCCTTGCAAGTTTTGCCTGGGCTTGCGCCCTTCTACTACACAAAACGCCACAACTGTGGCCCACCCACGTATTGTTGGGCAAGAGCGAAAGAATCTCTCCTCTCCTCATTCTCTGCTTGGACTCGCCTTCATTCAGGTCATCTGTAATCGAATAGGTTATGTTTAATTTTCATTCAGATTATAGTTCTGCAATAAATTATTTTTCAATTAACAGTGTCAAGCCATATTTATATATCATCTCCAACCGAATGGGCTATTTTTTAGCCCCCTCAATAATTTATTATTTTAAGTTTGTTCTTTAATTTTATTGGTTAATTGAATTAAACTACCATATCAAAATAAGGTTTCCGGACATATTTTGAGTGACATTTGTCACTAAATGAATAAGCATATGGATTTCTTTATATAATCTCAAAAAAAATTCGGATATGATTTTGAGTGACACGTTAGGTTTCATATTGTTTAAGTTTCATGTTATTAAATATTTTAATTTTACTTGCATGTTAACAACTTAGACATTAATTCAAAGATCACAATTTAATTGAAAGACAACTTAACTAAAATACAACATCTTATGACACACCCCGTCCCGAAGGAGGGCGTGCTGGCCGTCACGTGAGAGTGACGTAACCATTTACACAGTTCGGAAGCTTAAAAAAATACAATTGTGAATTCTGTCAGAACACCGTTGGATTCCTCGTGGCCACCAAAGCTCTGCTCTAACTCGAACCTGGAGGGGCGCAAAACAAAATTGAGTGGGTCAGTAAAACAAGTCTTTTCAAAACTTTTCTTTATCAAAGTTCTAACCCCTCACTGTAAAACTTGTATACTTTCCCAGAAAATAGCATTTATAAATATATATAGCTTCAAAATTCTCAAAACACCATTCTTTATCACTTTTCAGAAAATATGCCATGCCATGTGCCAAAAACATAATATGGATGCATCAACATAAATCAGGTGAAATAATAAATCAACCGGAGACCCTGCAGTGGTCCTGTACGGCTGATTCTAAAGCTCAATATCCAATCCAGCCGGAGTCACCAACTGTGACCTGTACGGCACTGCCGGAGTCGCCAACTGCGACCTGTACGGCACTACGCTGCACATGAGTCGGAACTACCTGTAGTAGTCTGTACAACTCGGATGGTGTAATAATACGCTCTAGTGCTTCTCTCATCAATCATCTGTGCACATAATCTAAGGTCACCTACTAGTCGGAACCGTCTCTAATGGTCTGTACGACTAGCATGTCGGAACCACCTCCAGTGGTCTGTACGACTAGCATCTACTTGGATCCAAGGTGAGCGTGTGATGCGGGTGAATAACATAAGCACTAACACCAGGGGTGCAGGTTATGAGCTATCAACATAAATCTCATCAAACAATTCAATGAACCAAATATAACTCACCTGATACTCACCTGCGCGTCCGCAGCACCAATTCACATATATGCATCATATATCAATTCACATAATTCATGTAATTTCTATGCATGGCATTTTTAAATCACATATTCATATAAATCTATGCATGGCATTTCAAAATATACTTTCATTCAAAAATCGATTTCTGGGAAACCCATAAGTATATAGGTGTATACGGAAAACAAAACTGCCCACTCACCTGGAGTTTGCCCTGCAACTCCCTAGCACAACACATCAAGGCGTCATGACGATCGGCGCCTAGAACAACCATCAAATCATGCCTCAGAATCATATCGATAGAATATATCACTTATATAAAACACGTCACTAAGTAGTTCGATCCAGAAGATCTGTAACTCAGATTTCCAATCCGTAACTTCCAAAGGTCCACAATAAATCTCTAGAACAACATCCTAAAATTTCATGACCATCCAACGGTCGGATCTCCGTCAATTGTCGAACTAAGTGACGGTTAACATTATATTTTATGAACTTACAACTCCAATTCCGGGAGATCCGTAAATCGGATTCTCGATCCGTAAGTTCCTACATTCTTCAAATATTACGTACTACTACGTACCAAAGTTTGGTGACAATCCAACGGTCGGATCGTCAATTCATATTTTGGCCTAACCATACATCTTAACGAATTTAAGTCCAAATGATCAACCAACGTTAAGCCACTATCAAAACTGAACTCAGGACATCCAATATAGTTTAAAAATGACATTGGCGGCCCACTGACCACGCGCCGCCGCACGCGCCGCCGTGGGTGGCGGTCGGCCGCCCCGGCTCGCCGGAAAATCCAACTATCTCCAAAAATTACCAAAATTTACGGAAATGAAGATCTCAATGAGTAGAACAACTTTCATACCTGTGGCCAAGGCCAATTCGGTCGGCAAAGCCTCCAATTCCAACAAAACCCGTCGGAACCCTAGGTTTGGTGTGCTCCAATTCGACCTCCAAACTTGTTCCAACGCCTCAACCACTGCTTGGGCTTTGTTCTAGGCCTCAAGAAGATGCCATGGGTGGTGGTGATTGGAAGAAATTGCTTCACATCGTGGCGGAAATGAACCCAACCCGTGCGCCCCCTTTTGCACGGTTTCTTCCATTTTTACAACCAAATCTCTCCAAATTTGAGGTGGAATGGGTAGATGAAGGGTCCTAGAGTGTTTCCCATGAGGTTTGTTGGATCAATTCGCCGGAAAAACGGATGAAAATCATCGAACATGGACACGGGTGCCGACCGGGTCCGAAAACGGGTCAAGGGGATCCGACCGATCCCCCGCGCCGCACTCTCCCTCCTTTCCTCCTTTCCCCTGTTCCGATTGGCTGGGCTTCTTCCTCTCTCCTCTCCCCATTCGTCCGGCTCTCTCCTTTCTCTCCCGGAGCTGTCTTCTTCTTCCTCTGGTTGGGCAGATTGCCCAATCTCTCTTCTTCCTTCTTCTTCCGCCAGCCACAAACACACACACACATAAACTCATACATAAACTCATATCATTTTTCCTATTAATCCCAGCCATCCATTAATTCCTCATTAAATCTGGGCCGTCCATTTTCATAAAAGAATTTCCATAATTTATTCTTATAATTCCCAAAATGCCCAAACTTCAAACTTTAATATCTTTTTCGTTATAACTCCAAATCACGAACCGCTTGCGCCCACGCGTCCGTAGTGACGAGTACTACGAGGATATGTCAAGAAAACAAATCTTAGATGGCACGACACAATGATTAACCTCGAACAATGCGCGTGCCTCAAGGGCATTTTCGTAAAATCACTTAATAAATTATAAAATCAATATTTTCCGGGACGGGCTGTCACAATCTACCCACCTTATAGAATTTCGTCCTCGAAATTCAAACAACCAAACAATCCATTAAAAAATCATAGAACAACTTGGTTACATCCCTCTCATCCAATCTCCTGACTTCCAAGTAGCTTCTTCTACTGAATGATTCCTCCATAAAACTTTAACCAAACGCACAATCTCATTTCTCAGAACTTTCTCTTTCTAATCCAAAATAGTCACTGGTTCCTCATCCTAAGTCAAATCCGGATAAATTTCCAATGATTAAGGATATCTCACACGTGAAGGATTTAAAACATAATGTCGAATCATCGAAACACATCGTGCACTTACGACAACTCTAGAGGCAACTCAAGCCTGTAAGCCACTTCACCAACTCCCTCGGTGATCACATAAAGTCTGATGCACTTAGGACTTAATTTACCTTCCTTCCCAAATCGAATCACACTTTTCTAAGGAGAGAACGTTAAAAATACGAAATCATCCACAGTATACACTCGATTAATGGCACATCCATCTGCTAATCTCTTTTACCGCTCCTGGGCTACTTTCAGGTAAGACTTAATCACCTGAACAATCCGAGTAGACTCATCCAAAATCTTAAGACCCACAGAAATTCTTTCGTCTACTTTAGACCAATATCAAGGTGTACGACAAGCTTTTCTCATAAAGTGCCTCAAACGGTGACATACCAATGCTCGACTGAAAGCTGTAGTTGTAGGCAATCTCCATCACATCCACCCGCTTAATTCAAGCGTCACCAAACTGCAATACTGAGGATCTCAGCATATCCTCCAAAATCTGAATGGTCATCTCTAATTGACTATCTGTCTGAGAATGATAGGATGTACTATTGAGTAATCTTGTATCCAAAGCTTCGTGCAACGCTAACCAAAACTTAGAAATAACCAACATACCCAAAAAGCTCAACGTATCCGTAAGCCAAAATCCCATTTCCATAAAACAAATAATTAGTTATTGCACTTGTCTGGAAACGTTGCTGTTCTTCACTAGAGTAAAATGTTCTGACTTAGTAAGCCGATCATCTACCACTTCAAATTCCATCATAACCATCTCGTGTATGAGGAAGTTGTACACATAATCCATAGAAATGTTTTTCCCCTTTCCACTGAAGAACGGAAAGTGACTATCAATCCAAAAGACTTATTTCTTTCCACTTTAACCGGCTGACCAATGATACATATACTTACCTACTCAGCAATTTCTCTTTTTATACCCAACCAATGGTAAAATGATCGAATAGTATGATACATCTTAGTACTTCCGGGATGCATTGCATAAGCTGAACAGTGCGCCTTGTCCAAAATTATTTCCTTTAATTCCATCTCATTAGGCACCTACATCCAGGTCTCAAGAATAAGTACGCCATCTGATTTTCGAACTCTGAAGTCTTTCTTTTCTCGATATTCTTTGCATCAATTAATTCCTTGTTTCTTCATCAATCCTCTGGGCATCGAGTATATGATCAATCAGAATAGGCCTAACTTGAAAACTAGTAAGCGAGGTTTCATCTCGTTCTTCTATTTCCAACTTTACTCCAGTAGATCTCAAATCCACAAGAAGAGGAACATAACAAGCATACAAGGCATTTATTCTCACGAGCGTCTTCGTATTAAGTACATCAGCCCAAACATTTGCACGATCACCCTGGTCGTGCAATCATAATCACTAAGCAACTCAATCCACTTTTGTTGCCTAAGACTAAGATCCCTCAGAGTAGACAGATATTGGAGACTCTTATGATCCGTAAAAATCTTGCACTTTTCACCAATAATATAATGTCTCCATACTTCAAAGCAAGGATGATAGCCATAAATTCCAAATCATGAGCAGGGTAATTCATCTCTTTAGGTTTCCATTGTCGTGAAGAATAAGCAATTTCCCTATCTTTGTATCAATACACATCTCAAACCACTCAAAGAAGCATCCTTATAGACCTCATAATTTCCGTTATCATCTGAGAGTGCTAACACAAGTGCATGAGTGAGGAAATACTTCAACTATTGAAAACTTTACTCACAATTTTCATCCCACTCAAACTTAACCTTTTTTCTCGTCTATCTCGTCAAAGGCAAGGCAATGACAAAAAAAATCCTTCACAATCCGTCCATAATAGCCTGCTAAGCTAAGAAAACTCCGTACCTCAGTCCCGTTTTGGGGTTGTTCCAAATTATCCACCACTGTTACCTTTTAAGGATTCACTTGAATACTTTATTCGTCAAACTCATAAGATTCGTCAATCCAAATGGCATTACCAAAAACTCGCAAGGACTATAACAAGTTCTGAAAACTGTCTTAGGGACATCATCACTGAAATCTTCAATTGGTTAATAACCAGACCTTAATTCAATCTTTGAAAATACATAGGCACCTTTAAGCTGATCAAACAATCATTAATACGCGGTAATGGATAACGATTCTCAATCGTTACCCGATTTAATTACTTATAATCAAAGCATAGCCTTAATGTCCACATTCTTCCTCATAAATAAACTGGGGCTCTCCATGATGACATACAAGGTTAAATGAAACCTTTATCAACCAATTCCTGTAACCAAATTTTCAATTCTTTTTGTTCATCATGAATCAATTTATAATATAAGCTCTACACCTGGAGACAAATCAATAGTGAATTCCACATCTCCGTCTAGTGGCAATCCAGGTAAATTCTCAGGGAAAACGTCAGGAAAATGTTTAACCACCTAGACCTCTTCCACACTACTCAGAGCAACATCTCATAGTACCGCATGAGCTAAATATCTTAGGTAGCCATTCGATAACAATCGCTTTGCTCTCATAGCAGAAATAACGGCATACCTCACTCCACTTTGCATCCCCCAAAAGTAACCTCTGGTCATCTAAGTCGATGGAAAGTAATTGATTTCCCGTAGCAATCTATCTTGGCACGATCATAATGCAACCAATCTGTGCCAAAAATCACATCAAATCCACAATATCCAACTGGATAAGATTCATAGGCATAACAACATCTTTCACCATCACTGGACACTCTGAATAACACCATACTAACGTAGGATGACCTACTTGTTTACTCGCTTAACGAATCCAACAATAAGTTATGGATATTACGGTCTGCAGCCAGCAATAACGATAACTCACTGTTGTCTCGATAAGTAAGCAATAATCCCCAAAGGTGTAATATTACCATCTTGTCTCTCATTAGAAATACATATACACGCCTCGATCGTGCTCCATCATTACTCTCTTTGGCAACATCATCAATACCAAGAAATATATCAGCCGGAGTCAGCTAATATGACCTGTACGGCTGAATCTATAGCTCGTCCACCCAGCTGGAATCATCTAATGTGGCATGTGCGGCTGTACTCATAACTCATCGATCATTGCTAGTATATAAGTCGGAGTCACCTCTTGTGACCTGTACGACTCTAATCCTGTACACCACGGCTCATCTAACCATAATTACTAGATCCAAGTACCTGATGGATCAGCGCTAGTGGTGGCAAAGAAGACTACGGAGGCATTTACTGATTCTGGGGACAATTTACAGCTCTATGTTCTATATATCCACATGTAAAGCATCCATTGCTTTCTTGTCTACACTTTCCAAAGTGTCCATTATTGTACCTACGGCACAAAGGTACATTCCCTCTATCTGAATCACCAGTGAATCTACCACCATACCTCTGACCAGTGGCACTAAAACCTCAGCTGGAAGAACTAGAACTAGCCTTATTTCCTTTTGAAGTTCTGAGTCTTCGATTCTCAACAACATCTGTATGGTAACGAGACAACTCCGTAAACTTTCTATAATACTCATTTGCCGTCATCTTTCCTTGTCTCAAATTGTAAACTATCGCTTCTCACCATCAATATATGCCGAAGGACTAAACCTTTCCTTAAACAATTCTTTAAATAACTCTCGATTAGCTCTTTCCTCTGGTGACGTCATACAAGACTCCTGTCTCCACCAGGATGCAATTTCAATACTCAGAAACCAGGTAGTCGTCTTGACCTACCGTCAAAAGAAAGATTTCCTTAACTTGCATAATCTGAAACACCTTTTCCAAATGATTAAGCCATCGACCTGCTCCCTCAGGTCATTCATTTTCCATAAAGTGATTCAGCATCAACTTATAACCAGTCCTAAGAGAAAAATCCTTTGGATAATAGATTCAGTCACATTAGTACTAGCTTCCCATAACTGAGCTAAATAGGGAAAACTAGACTCAACTAAACGACGTGGCTCTCTACGAGGCGGTATTGTTCTGACAGAAGACACTAGAGAATTCTCAAGATGTACAGGACTGCAACCTAGGCTCTGATACCAACTGACACACCCCGTCCCGAAGGAGGGCGTGCTGGCCGTCACGTGAGAGTGACGTAACCATTTACACAGTTCGGAAGCTTAAAAAAATACAATTGTGAATTCTGTCAGAACACCGTTGGATTCCTCGTGGCCACCAAAGCTCTGCTCTAACTCGAACCTGGAGGGGCGCAAAACAAAATTGAGTGGGTCAGTAAAACAAGTCTTTTCAAAACTTTTCTTTATCAAAGTTCTAACCCCTCACTGTAAAACTTGTATACTTTCCCAGAAAATAGCATTTATAAATATATATAGCTTCAAAATTCTCAAAACACCATTCTTTATCACTTTTCAGAAAATATGCCATGCCATGTGCCAAAAACATAATATGGATGCATCAACATAAATCAGGTGAAATAATAAATCAACCGGAGACCCTGCAGTGGTCCTGTACGGCTGATTCTAAAGCTCAATATCCAATCCAGCCGGAGTCACCAACTGTGACCTGTACGGCACTGCCGGAGTCGCCAACTGCGACCTGTACGGCACTACGCTGCACATGAGTCGGAACTACCTGTAGTAGTCTGTACAACTCGGATGGTGTAATAATACGCTCTAGTGCTTCTCTCATCAATCATCTGTGCACATAATCTAAGGTCACCTACTAGTCGGAACCGTCTCTAATGGTCTGTACGACTAGCATGTCGGAACCACCTCCAGTGGTCTGTACGACTAGCATCTACTTGGATCCAAGGTGAGCGTGTGATGCGGGTGAATAACATAAGCACTAACACCAGGGGTGCAGGTTATGAGCTATCAACATAAATCTCATCAAACAATTCAATGAACCAAATATAACTCACCTGATACTCACCTGCGCGTCCGCAGCACCAATTCACATATATGCATCATATATCAATTCACATAATTCATGTAATTTCTATGCATGGCATTTTTAAATCACATATTCATATAAATCTATGCATGGCATTTCAAAATATACTTTCATTCAAAAATCGATTTCTGGGAAACCCATAAGTATATAGGTGTATACGGAAAACAAAACTGCCCACTCACCTGGAGTTTGCCCTGCAACTCCCTAGCACAACACATCAAGGCGTCATGACGATCGGCGCCTAGAACAACCATCAAATCATGCCTCAGAATCATATCGATAGAATATATCACTTATATAAAACACGTCACTAAGTAGTTCGATCCGGAAGATCTGCAACTCAGATTTCCAATCCGTAACTTCCAGAGGTCCACAATAAATCTCTAGAACAACATCCTAAAATTTCATGACCATCCAACGGTCGGATCTCCGTCAATTGTCGAACTAAGTGACGGTTAACATTATATTTTATGAACTTACAACTCCAATTCCGGGAGATCCGTAAATCGGATTCTCGATCCGTAAGTTCCTACATTCTTCAAATATTACGTACTACTACGTACCAAAGTTGGTGACAATCCAACGGTCGGATCGTCAATTCATATTTTGGCCTAACCATACATCTTAACGAATTTAAGTCCAAATGATCAACCAACGTTAAGCCACTATCAAAACTGAACTCAGGACATCCAATATAGTTTAAAAATGACATTGGCGGCCCACTGACCACGCGCCGCCGCACGCGCCGCCGTGGGTGGCGGTCGGCCGCCCCGGCTCGCCGGAAAATCCAACTATCTCCAAAAATTACCAAAATTTACGGAAATGAAGATCTCAATGAGTAGAACAACTTTCATACCTGTGGCCAAGGCCAATTCGGTCGGCAAAGCCTCCAATTCCAACAAAACCCGTCGGAACCCTAGGTTTGGTGTGCTCCAATTCGACCTCCAAACTTGTTCCAACGCCTCAACCACTGCTTGGGCTTTGTTCTAGGCCTCAAGAGGATGCCATGGGTGGTGGTGATTGGAAGAAATTGCTTCACATCGTGGCGGAAATGAACCCAACCCGTGCGCCCCCTTTTGCACGGTTTCTTCCATTTTTACAACCAAATCTCTCCAAATTTGAGGTGGAATGGGTAGAGGAAGGGTCCTAGAGTGTTTCCCATGAGGTTTGTTGGATCAATTCGCCGGAAAAACGGATGAAAATCATCGAACATGGACACGGGTGCCGACCGGGTCCGAAAACGGGTCAAGGGGATCCGGCCGATCCCCCGCGCCGCACTCTCCCTCCTTTCCTCCTTTCCCCTGTTCCGATTGGCTGGGCTTCTTCCTCTCTCCTCTCCCCATTCGTCCGGCTCTCTCCTTTCTCTCCCGGAGCTGTCTTCTTCTTCCTCTGGTTGGGCAGATTGCCCAATCTCTCTTCTTCCTTCTTCTTCCGCCAGCCACAAACACACACACACATAAACTCATACATAAACTCATATCATTTTTCCTATTAATCCCAGCCATCCATTAATTCCTCATTAAATCTGGGCCGTCCATTTTCATAAAAGATTTTTTGATATTTTATTCTTATAATTCCCAAAATGCCCAAACTTCAAACTTTAATATCTTTTTCGTTATAACTCCAAATCACGAACCGCTTGCGCCCACGCGTCCGTAGTGACGAGTACTACGAGGATATGTCAAGAAAACAAATCTTAGATGGCACGACACAACGATTAACCTCGAACAATGCGCGTGCCTCAAGGGCATTTTCGTAAAATCACTTAATAAATTATAAAATCAATATTTTCCGGGACGGGCTGTCACATCTTAAATATTAAAACTACAACTTACATATTAAAACTACAACAACTTAGATATATTTTTTTTAGGTGAAAATAGAAGATTTGATTAATTAGCAGTAATAGATTCCTAAACCAAAAACAAAGATAGGGATAAAGCATATTACAATTACAAAACCCTAATCTAATCATGCTCTCATCTCCTGCTTTTTTTTCCCCACAGTAACAGCAAATAGCTTTTTGTACAACCAGGTGGAGTGTTGGCTTTCTCTTGGAAGCAGTTTAATTAAGCAATCAAAATATCAGCTTCCTAGAAAAGGCAGTAAAAGGCAAGCAAGTTGCCACCAAAGAGAGCTGGGATTTTGCTTGGAAAATGGAGGTGCTGAAGAGCCTACAGATCAAGGCCAACAAGATCCTCACCGGATCTTTTTTGTGAGGATCCTAGAGATCCTCGAATCGTGTATGTTCATCGTACATCATGCGGTCAGTTTTTGTCAAGTACTGTTTGTGTTTAATTTTAAATAAAAATATTTAAAATAATTTTTGACCACACGATGTATGATGAACGGACAACATTGACAGATCCCCGGGATCCTCACAAATAGAATCCAGCGAGGATCCGGATTCAGATATGGGCGCAACATAGATGCATTTTCCGTGACTTAGATATTAAAGATTACAACAAATTAGGAGTTTAAAGAATGTGAAGAATTGAAATAAAATGAGGTAATATAGTATGGAAAGGTGAAAATGATGTGAGAAATTGTGTAGAAATAGCTTAGGTATTTATGAAAAAAAATTAGAATTTTTTAATTTTGTACTAAAACAAAAAATTTAAAATCCAACAGCTAGCTAACGTTAGCTAGCAAGTGGGTTGCTAAGAGCTTGGGCCCCTCAAACAGGCTGGCTGGCTGGCTCAAAATGCCCAGTTTGATGGCCAAAGGGCTTGAATTTGGCCTAGTGGGTCCCTTTTTCTTTTGGCCCAGACCTCTATTGGAGATGAGTTTTGTTTCATTTCGAGTTAAAACATAGCCTATGGCCCTGTGAACCTTGCCGTGGGTAGCCACAGTGGTGGTTGCCACGATGGTGCCTCGTGGGGGTGCCGCTCCACTTACCGCTATCTTGAGCCTTGTAGATCGCCGCGGTCTTAATCCTTGAACGTTGGAATTTCCGTTCATCGAGGTTTCCAAATGTCTTGCCATTGTACTTTTCTTTTATGTTTTATCAAAGAATTTTTAGAAATAAAAATTCCAAGAATAAGAACGTACAAAAAAATCTACAAATAAGCAAAGAAACAAAAAACCTTAGATCCAAGAGTCTTCTACGAGCGAGTGACTCAACTCTCAATGAAAGCACCAATTTGTGGATGCAAATTTCTTCCTCCCTGTTCTTGGACAAAATTTCACCTACAAAAAAAATAACACCTTAGGTCAAAGCCAAGAGCCCCACGCGCCCACGATGAATTGGGCGGGGGGGGTGGGGGGGGTGGCGCGCTTTGGCCTAAGAACCTCCGATGACAAAGTTAGAATTTTGAGGGAAAAGTGTTTGGAGAATTTAGAGAATTTAGCAAGAAAATTGGCATTGAGTTTTGGAAAGAATGAGGGTGTTTATTGGGATGTGGCCAGCCCTTGGGGTGGAGATGTACCGGCCACTTGGATGGCTTTGTGGGTGAAGTTCATGATTTGTGTTTAATTAGCAAATTAATTGAATAATTAATCAATTAATTAGCTAATTAATATAATAAAAAAGGAATGATTTAGAGGTTACCTTGTGGAGAAGATTTGATGAGGATGGATAAAATAGGTTATAAATAAATACCTATTTTGGGCACTTTTGACTTGATTGAGGGATGATTGTCCACTGCTCATGCGTAAGAATTTCGGTGTTCCTCGAGGGTAATTTTGTCCTTTTTACCCTAGAATTATCTCTTCCTCTCTGTGCATTCCCCATGTTTTTTATTTATTTTTTAATTTTTAAATGGGATATGCTATATTGACATGGTTGTGAGGTTAACGTAAAAAATAATAAAATTTATGTTAGATGTAATAATTAAATTGTCCATATTTTTTATTTTTGTTCAGTTATGGTGAAATGGTTAGAATAGTGATTTGCTGGAGCTTTAATTGACAAACAGGGTTCTATTAATAGATAGTTTAGATTAAAATATTATATAATATATTTATGGGATACAAAAACATCAGGGGCCCCTATTCAATTCGGAGTTCTATGCAATGGCTCATATTGCTCCTCCTCAAAGCCGGCACTGTTCAGACCCAAAGGAAATTACAAAGAAAAGGACTAAATCGAAATTGAATCTATTGAATTTTTACAAAAAATTGCATCCGGTGCAATTATATTGATCTTTAAATGTAGATAATTTGTTTGGTGGATTACCTTGTGGTGGTGGATACAATATTTCTCTTCAACACTATACCGCTCAGGTTTAAATCTTCCTCCTCCTTCCCCTCCACCCCTTTTTAACTCACTACTTCGCTTGTAATAGCTGAAGCAACACATGTTACTATAATATTGGCTGAGTGCCAGCTCATCTAAATTGTTTTTTTTTTTTTTTTTTTAACTCTCTTCTAAATTGTTAAGAATGTTTGTTAAGTGATTAAGTAGTAGCTTTGAGCTTAAGTATGTGAGCTCAGCTATGTACTACAGTAATTAGTTTCAATTAATGAAAGATTAGCCCTTGTTTTCTGACCTCTTTTTCTATTTTTCTTCTTCTTCGTCTACTCATTTCTCTCTCTAAAAACCACCAGAATACTATAGCTGTTATTAGCTTGTAATTTTAAAAAAAAAATATCCTTTTTAAACCCCATTCTCTGCATTACTAGTCAAATTTAGCTAACAAAACACATCATCAATTAGTTTAGCACCACTCTGTTTCCATTTAGTTAGAAAAAAGTTTGATATTCGATATATAGTCAGTTGTGATTCATTGCACTTTGCTGTGAATGTGTTACTAGCTAGGTTGATCACTCCAAGTCTCTCCAGTGGTCCAGTTACATGGTTTTGTTGAAGGTAGGGATGGCAATTCTAACCGTTAAACCCGATAACCGTGGATAACCGTCCGAATGGATTGGATTTGGATATGAAAATTCGGGTATGGTTTGGATATGGGGAAAAACCGTTTATATTATTCGGTTATGGTTTTGGATATGGTTATAGAGGTCCTCAAACCGTATCCATAACCGAATCCGATCCGATTAGTAAATAATATAATTTATATATAATATAATAGTATAATACATATATATATATATATGTATTTGTATATCCATTATTCACCAAACCATTAGCTTGAGAATACAAAAGTTGCATTATGTAAGAAAGTAAAGTTTTGAATCAAAATCAATACGAACTCAATGGTGCTTTTAGGACATAACAAAGACAAGCCAACATTATCAGTGTTTTAATTTTTATACTCAACAAGATCCATTCATTTGATCATTTTATACATCAAATGTTTAATGACGAAATTGATATCTACTAACTTATAATTTCTCAATTGAACCAATATATTTTTTGTATTGACGAAGATGGATATACCCGTTAACCGATGGGGAATCCGTTACCCGGTGGGTATGGTTATGGATAATACCCGATGGTTAATTTGCGGTTATGGATATGGTTAATTTTTGAGGTTATGGGGATGAATATAGCATTTCCGTCCTCAAACCGAACCGTTGCCATCCCTAGTTGAAGGTTATTTACTTCCAATGACCCACCCGCAACCCCACCGATAAATAGGCCAAACATTCGTGCCAGGCTTGTCCTCGCGCGCGTCAGCTGCGACGTCTGCCCTACACCTCATCATAGTCGGTGGTGGCAATAGGTCTAATAGTCTTCTAGAACATTTGAATCAATCGTCCAAAAAGAGTTGAAAATCAACGAATTAGTCTTTGATTCTTAATAGTAGTTTTACGGTTATTCTGAGTGATATCTGTGAAATAGCATATGATAAGTTCTGAAAGAAATTCTTTGAAACGATATAGGAACAGATAAAAGGATTTGTACATGATTTTTACGGACTTTAGAAGAAATGTTTGATATAGGCTCCTAAGAAAAAAAATTTGGACGATTTTAGAAAGAAAAAAAATACAAATATCATATATCCAAGCAATAAATGATGCATATGATGAAGCAAAGACGGCAATAAGAACTCATGAAGGACAATTTGTTGGAAATTAGCTATTTATTTTATTATTATTTAAGGTTTTCTTGTGGGCCAAAAATATTACAGTTTCTTGCCCGATAAGAATTAAGGTTTTACTTTAGTTTTCACTAAATATATTAGTACTTGTATTTTATCATGGCAATCTTTCATTCACTTAATATAATTATATTAGTTTATACACCACATTTGAGTTGGAATTTCATTCGAACACTTATCAATACCCCACATTTGAATGTAAATGAAAATTAAAAAGCAAATGGAGAACGAATCTTGAGAGAAAAGTAGAAACGATACGCATCAAGTGAAGTGTCTTTGGACTTGAATTTACCCTAGTGAAAACATATCGGATTTACATGGTGATGCAACGTATATAGAAGACATTGAATTGTTCACCTTATAGAGTAAACCAAGACAATATGTCTCACACACGCGCTTGTTCATACATTTGTGTTCATTTTGGTCCTGGACAAATCTTGAATTCATAGGAGCTTAAGAGAATTTAGTCATCTCAATTTTTATAAATGCGACCCCACATTTACTCCTACGTAGGTGACCATGTTGTTTAAGAGTATTCTACCATATTCCTCATGATAACAAGATATCAATATCATTAAATGTAATACATAACCATAAACTTCGGCAGAACACACACATGTATCATAGTAATGGATTGATGTGTGTTTAACTCTTGAATTAAACCCAACTAGTTTGCCTATTGAACTTAGCACATGGGATCTCCAATCAACTTAGTTAGGTTTTCGCCTGGTTTAATTCATTATGTTGGCTTAAGACCCATTCCCCTCGGTGTATATAGAATTTGCTCTCTTGGTAGGCCTTTTGTCAAAGGATCCACTATATTTTCCTTAGACTTCACATAATCAATGGTAATTGTTCCATTCGAGAGCAATTTTTGTATAGTATTATGCCTACGCTTGATATGTCTTGATTTTTCATTGTGTACACTATTTTTTATTCGTGCTTGTGTTGCTATATTGTCACAATGTATACAAATTGCTGTTACAAGCTTAGGCCACAATGAAATATCTAGCAGAAAATCTTGAAGCCATTATGCATCGGCAACTGCTAAATCTAGGGCTATAACTCGGATTTCATTGTTGAGTGTGTTATGCACGTTTGCTTTGCCGATTTCCAAGCAACTGCTCTTCCTCTCAAGGTAAAAACGTATCTACTAGTTGATTTGGTTTCTGAACTATCATAAATTCAATTTGCATCACTGTAACCCTCTAGTACATGTGGATATCTCGTATAATGGAATCCATAGTTCATGGTGTATTTCAAATATCTTAACACCTTGACTAACATGACCCAATGCTCTTGTCCAGGATAACTTGTATAACTGCTAAGCCTACTTTTCGAATAAGCTATATCAGAGCTTGTAGCATTGATGACATACATCAAACTTCCAATTACTTGAGAATATTCTAATCGAGATCTTAGTTCTCCAACATGCTTTCTCAATTTAGAACTTGGGTCAAAAGGCGGTGCCATAAGTTTGCAATCTAAATGACCAAACTTTCTTAACACTTCTTCTACATAATAAGATTGTGTAAGTATGTATCCATCATCATTTCTCTTTATTTGAATTCCAAGAATGACATCTACTTGACCAAGATCTTTCCTGTCAAAGCTTGAATTCAACATTTTCTTTGTAGAGTTAATAACATCCTTACTAGTTCCCATTATGTGCATATCATAACATATAAACACACAATGACACAATAGTTCCCCTTGCTCTTTATACAAAAACAGTTGTCACATTCATTGATCTTTAATCCATGTGTCTTCATAGTATGATTAAATTTTTCATGTCATTGTTTTGGTGCTTGTTTAAGTCCATATGATAATCTCACAAGTCTACACACCTTATTTCTTGTCCCTTTACCATAAAACCCTCGGGTTGTTCCATGTGTATTTATTCATCTAATTCTCCATTTAGAAAAGTAGTTTTTACATCCATTTGGTGTATAAATTGTTGCTATAGCAAATAATATGCAAATGGATGTTATTCTAGATACTGGAGAATAAGTGTCGAAATAATCTACTCCTTCTTTTTGACAATATCCCATGGCAACTAAACGTGCCTTATATTTATCAATAGTGCCATGTGCTTTTAATTTCTTCTTGAAAATCCATTTATACTCGATAGGTTTATTACCGGGTGGTAAGTCAACCAATTCCGGAGTATGAAAATTATGTATAATGAATTCCATTTTACTATTTATTGCTTCCTTCCAAAAAGGAGGATCAGGTGAAGTCATGGCTTCTTGATAAGTTTGTGGTTCATTCTCAGACAAGAAAGTAAGATAATCAGGTCCAAAATTCTTTGGATTTTTCATCCTTTTTCCTCTCCTAAGTTCCAATTCTTCTTTTTGGACACCTAAAGATGATGGAAAATCATGATTTCTCTTACTACTTGAACCGGATTTATTTTCTTTGAATGGAAAATTTTCTTCAAAGAATTCAGCATCAACTGACTCAATTATAGTATTAACATGTATATCTGAAATTGCAGATTTTACTACAAGGAATCTATATGCTGCACTATTGTTTGTATATCCAATGAAAGCATAATCAATAGATAGCCCCACACTTTTAAGGTTTTGGATGCGGGAACTCTTCCTTTCCAGATTTGTTAAGGAGACTTGTTAGTCTCCTTGTGCGGAATCTTATTCATTAATATTTTGTTTGCAGTAAGTAACGCTTCACCCCACATATTGTGTGGAAGCTCTAAACTATTTAACATGAAATTTATTATATCTTTGAAAGTTTTATTCTTCTGTTCTGCTACACCATTTTGTTGTGGTCTATATGGAGTGGTTTGATGCACAAATCCATGTTCCGCGCAAAAATCCAAGAAGGCAGTAGATTCATACTCTCATTCTCGATCAGATCTAAGTGTCTTGATTTTTCTCTCAAGTTGATTTTCAAGTTTAGCCTTGTATGTCTTAAACATATATAAGGTTTCATCTTTGCTATGAATCAAGCAAACATAACAAAATTTACTGCAATCATCAATGAAAGTAATATAGTAATTATTTCCTCCACGACTTAGTGTTGATTTAAAGTCAACGAGATCACTATGAATTAAAACAAGTAATTCGTTTGATCTTCCCAAAACTGACTTAAATGTTTGTCTGGCAAATTTTGATTTCGTTCATGTTTCATACTTATTTTTATAATCATCATCAAACTTAGTAATAATCCTAAATTACACATTTGATTCAAAGAACAAAAATTAACATGTCCTAATCTAGCATGTCATATATTAAAAGATTCAACGATATAAGTAGAAGACTTATTTATATTATTAATAGCGTCAATTTCCAAACATTGAGTTTGAAATGGCCTTCAGGCAAGTAACCTTTTCCTACATAAGCTGCCCCTTGGTCAGTACAAATTTGTCAAACTCGAATACAAGTTTGAAGCCCTTATTAATCAGCATAGGGCCTGACACAACGTTTTTCCTAATCTTTGAAAAATGGAGCACATCTTGTAAGGTTAAGTTCTTTCCAGAAGTCAATTTCAACACCACTTTACCTTCTTTTCTTCAATGATAGATACAACAACATTTTCCATGTACAACTTCTCACCGCTGAAAATAGCATAGTAATCAGAAAACAAGTTTCTGTCGCCATATGTATGCTTAGTCGCACCAGTATCGACTCATCAATCACTGATATTAAAAACCAGATTGGTCCCTGAAACAACAGCAACAAAATCCTCAGTGATATTTGCTTGGTTATTGTTTAGATTAACATTATTCCGGTTGCGGCAGTCTTCCTCTTTGTGGCCTGGTTTTTCACATACATAGCACGAAACATTGGGTTTTTTGAACTCTTTGCCCTTTGGTGCATGAGCAGCAAATTTTCCCTTGCCTTTGTTTTTCTGGAAAGCCTTCTTTGTCTCAACAACATTCCTTCAATGAAATTGGCTTTGGCTTCGAAGGTAGACACATCATTCTTGTCACCCTTCTTGTGATCCTCTTCAACACGGAGTCTGAGAATAAGATCCTCGATCTTCATCTCTCTGCCTTATACTTGAGATATATCTTGAAGTCTTTCCAAGATGGTGGCAATTTCTCTATAATTGCCTCGACTTAGAAGTGAACATTAATCTCGCAGCGCAACATGAAGTTAATAAATTAACTTAGCAGTTCTTCGACTTGGGTGATAACAAGCTTGGAATCCACCATGAAAAAAATTCAGAAATTTGCCAATAACAAATTTCTTCGAACAGATATTACAATTTTGTACTTCTTTTCCAACGATTCCCATAACTCCTTGGCTGTCTTACAAGTTGAATAAATATCATAAAGATTATCATCCAACCTGTTCAGAATATAGTTCCAACAGCATAACTCAGAGTGGTTCCATGCCTTGATAACACTTAGAGTTTCCTTAGTTATTGGATTCTCATAAGCTTTTGGAACTTCCTCCTTGACAACATGTGCCAATTTCATCGTACTAAAATAAAAAACAGTATATCATGCTACCATCTCTTGAAGTCAACACCCTTGAACTTCTTTGGCTTCTCAGTTTGAGGATCTTAGTCCCACTGACGCCCATAGCATTCTGATTGTTGATCCATACTTCTGTTTCAAGGTTGTTGGCGGAACAACAATCAGTAAGACTAATTTTATTGAAATATACATTCTAATGCAATAGTATTATACAATCAAATATAATATGTATACAATCACAGGAAAATAAAATTATAATAAAGCAATGAACTGACGAAATTTGCAGATAGAGTCTTGCGGATTTGTAATGTCATTGAATCATAATTTTGCCCCTAATCAGTTCTTGTAGTTCTGCAAGTGTCTGCTCCACCAGAATCCAACTATCGATGGTCAAAGTTTCAGAAACTTTGATTATGGTGGACTTCTTTATGTTTCTCTCTCAGGAAGTTTGTATGAATGAAGGTTGAAAATTAATGGAACAAATGCCAAAGAACGTCGTTTGAGATATATAGGCATTCGGATGCCCTTTCAGAACAGGTGTAATTGTTTGATACAAATTCAAACAGATACAACTGTTTGAAATAATCTTAAAGATTTAAGAATAATTTAATTAATCTCTTAATTAAACGTTTAACTAATCAACCTCATAATACGAAAAAGGACATATCGGGACATTATAAAATTGTCGTCCGAATTCCCATTTTGGGCTCATAATACATTATTGGAAATAGCGCGATGTCCCGATTCTGTAACGAAAATTGAACTTTCTATTTCATACCTAGTTATTATCGTTGTTTGTTCCAGATACTCTTGGCTCTTTTCAAGATTGAAATTTTAACTCAAACATTGTTCTTCAACACCAACACTAACCATATCCCACCCCGCTCCGTAGCCTTACCTCACGCTCCATCCCAATTCGTTTTAATGAAATCTTTGCTTACTTTGGTATTGTTTATATTAACTTTAATCCATCTTTTTTTTCTTTTCTTTTTTTGTGGTCAGATTCTAATTCTAGTGAAGGTGAAACTGTATCGCAAGTTGATACTGAAACTGTAATGGTTTGTAAATTAAGCAATGTGTTGTTGAGACAAGAATATATTGTCTTTAGTAAAATAATGTTCACTTAAAGTTAACATGATCAATTGTGCAAATTCACATTTTGGCAAGAATAACTGGCATGCGCATGCATTCATTCAACTAAAATCAACGAGGTAGAGCAATAGGGTCTATCTTCTTCAACTAAAATCAACGAGGTAGAACAATGCGCATGCAAATTCACATTTTAGCAAGAATAACCGGCATGCATTCATTCAATCTGACCTCTCTAGACTCTACCAGGCAAAAAGGTTGCGCATATGTGAAAACGATTAATAATTAGCTAGAGTACCATGAGCTATTTGATTTCAGTCTATCTTCTTAAACTTTGGCATATTTACTTATAAGAAATGGATTTGTAAGCATTGAGTATCATTTCCGTTCATATATTTATTGACAACTAATTAGGTAATTAGTTGAATATGATTTGCATTCGTGTGTTTACTAACAACTAAAGGATAAAAAAGTAATTAGATCTGCATTTTAAACATTAAAAAAATTAATATAAAGAAATTTTTATCGACAGTTCACCACTAGCTAGTTCATGATACTCTTTTTGAAGTTCTAATAAATGTTGCCTAATTGATAAATATTTATGCATGTAATCAAACTGTTACTGTGCATACAACATTGTGGTTGGTAATATCACCCCAGACAAAATTTCCCCATCTTGTACATGTTTTAAATCCTTTGAACGTTGATTAAACAAAAAAGCGAATTATTATACCCGATGATTTACGGAACTTCTTACGTATCAAAATCAAAAACTATATAGTCCCAAGTGTCGTGAGTCATGACTACGTTACAGCCAATATTGAATTCTTGAAACCTCCTTGGACTATTCTCCGCTTCTCTATTGAGCATTGAATTCAAAAACAATCGTTTTTCTTGTTAGAAAAGACTTCTCTAAACTATACGGAGATGTGCGATTCTGTTTGGGTCGATCGGCCCCCATCTTTGTTTGTAAAAATTTTAAACAATGATGGATTACCTTGTCCCCCGACTTAGCTTGTTTTGTGTGTGGGCTGGGTGACACTTTTGCCATGAGTGGCGATGTCGTTTGTCCCCTGCCCCCACGTCTTTGCATCTCTGTTTGTCGTACGTCGGCTTTCTTTGTATCCTTTGGCTTTTTGCCCTAGTAATATGATTTCCAGTTTCTCAAAAAAAAAAAAAAAAACCAGATCCTACGTACCTCAGTCGTGTGCCATAGCTCTATGCATTAATCCTACCCAATGTTCTCAAAATCACCGCCTACAACTACCTAGGTAGAGTTGCCTAGAGCTGTTCTAAAAATCACTCGAGTATTAAATTATCTAACTGAGGTTAATACTTTGGTAGCTATAGATCAATATAACATTATTAATTCCGTTGTTCAAGCGTTCTATGTATAGTAGTGGGTCACTTCCGACCCACTCGTATTGTATGTTTAATATTTCAGGTATTAATAGTAACTAGAGAACTCTCACTATACCGGTCTCTGATTTGACCTAATTAAAAAGTATCACGTGTTTTTTTTAATTTTAAGGTCTAAAAAATTAACTAACATGTCCACTATTTTATTTTATTTTAGAGAAAATAAACAAAGTTAATTTGAAGAGAAGCCTGTGGAGAGGTCTCTAGAGTCAAATAGAAGAGTGTTTTGGATTGGGGAGGGTTAACCCCATCCCAAATACACATACTACTATATGATGATAACCCATAAAAGTGATAGCATCCGCCGTAAAATTTACTTCTCTACATGCATGGTTCCATTCAACTGACTCGAATGATGATGAACACCATGATCAAATTTTGCAAGGCACTACACACTTTCCGAAAATTGCGTCAATGAAGATTTTTGAGTCCCCTCCAACTATAATCTTCTTGATGTTTCGATGTCTGGCATGTCCAGTATTTTTATACAATAAAACATATTTCAAAACATTTTAGACAAAAATCAAAAAATAAATACACACTGATGAATACCCAAGTATTATCCCTCACAAAAACCCACTTAAATTTCATAGCACTAATTACTGAAAAAAAAACATATTTGTTGGGCTTGGGCCTTTTCCCCAACTCAATCAATGAAGAAATATACAACATTTTTACTTTTTTTGTTGGGCCTTTAGGACCCCTTCAAACCCTCATGAAAAGAATGTGTTGGGCCTTTCGGACGCCATCAAACCCAATTAAAAAACGAAAAAGATGGAGTATTTCTGAGGAGCATTGACCGGGAGTATAAGTGCCTTTCAGGACGGATAGCAAAGATATGTTTAGAAGTATGATTTCCTATTTTCCAAACGAGCCCTATAAGAGCACTTCCAGCATGGGAGCCCCCAGGCTATTCATTATTTAATCCACCCAGTGAACAGTAACTATCCTTAATGAACAGTAACTGCATTTTGCATCTCCACCGTTGCACTTGAATAGCCCTGGTAATACGCAATAAAATATTAGTTTTTTTTTTAAATAATTCAAAATAATTTTATTTGTAATTTCGGATAAAATTTTTAATCGTTCTCGTTGCGCCACGTGTTATTATCCTAGAAGACAATTATTGGTGATGGATTTCGATAAGATTTTTATCCAATCTCGTCGTGTCACGTGTCTTTACCTTTTCAAAATCTTTGAGGATAGATTTCGATAAGTTTTTTAATCGTTCTCGTTGCGCCACGTATCATTATCCGAAAAGACAATTATTGGTGATGGATTTCGATAAAAAATTTATCCAATGTCGTCGTGCCACGTGTCCTGACATTTTCAGAATCTTTGAGGATAGATTTGTGGTGCTAGGATGATCTTCTCTTGTCGTGCTATGACCATATCCTCTTGCTCTCGCTTCTCTTGCACGCCTCATTCGCACCACTTCCGCTTTCTCCGACTTCCAAAAATATTTAGAATTTGGAGACTTCCCTTCTAAATGCATGTTCATAATGTCACGATCTCGTTGAGCCATTATTTCTTCTCCAACATGTTCCCTTATTTGCCTAAGTAGCTCTCTTTCTCTCTCATTAACTTGAAATGCTCTCTCAATAGCTGCAGTTTTTGCCTCCTCTCTAGCCGTAACAGCCTCAAATTTCACCATTTCCCACGCCAAAGTCAATTCACATTGGCAAGCAAGTTCTTCCATATACTTTGCATAATCATTCTTGGAAGCACTCACTTTTCTCTTTGAAGCCTTCTTACCTTGAGGCCTAATTGGATAACGGGTCGATCCCGACGCTTGTTCAGGGAGGGCGTTTCGGGCACTTCTTCTGCTTCATCTTCATGAACATGCGAGGCATGATCGGGTGTAGAGTGTAGAGGGGTGCTGTTCATGAAAACTTCTGGACCGACAGGCACAACTTTGAATTTAGGACAATCTTTGACAATATTCCAACATTCTCACCGGTTGAATGATTTATTTTTGCTTTTGGTTTTGGCACCATACCAAGCTTGTGCTTGAAGTTGCTACATGATGCGGGATAAGAAATAATTATAATGAAAGTAGGTAACAAATAAATAATACAAACAAATAATTATAATGTAAATTTGGGTATAGTACAAACAAATAAATAATATATTGTTACCTGATCCGCGTAATTTTCCCCACTTCGAAGATTAGTACTAGCTTGTGCCAAGGCGTCTTTCCACGTACTAAACGATTGGCTAAGTAATTTCCAACGACTGGACATCGATTCTGTGGTTCTTTTCCCACCCATTTTCTCAAGATAATTGGTATGAATAAGACTCCACATTTCTCGCAACTACATCTCATTACCCGTAAGCGAACTATGAGTAACCTCAACCCAGCTAGTACACAACGCAACATCTTCAAGAAGCATCCAATTTGTACCTGCATCAGTAGTCACTTTGTTGAAAAAAATTGGATTGAAACTTTTGAGAGAAAGATAGGAATGTGGTTGAAAGTAGTTGAGAAAATATGAAATTGTGGTGTAAGGTAGATGATAATTGACACACCCCGTCCCGAAGGAGGGCATGCTGGCCGTCACGTGAGAGTGACGTAACCATTTACACAGTTCGGAAGCTTTAAAGATACATATACTAAGATATAACACCCGAAAGTGAATCCTACATTTGTGAATTCTGTCATAACACCGTTGGATTCCTCGTGGCCACCAAAGCTCTGCTCTATCTCGAACCTGGAGGGGCGAAAAACATAAAACTGAGTGGGTCAGCAACAATTCTTTTCAATTCCTTTAACTCATCATGAACCAATCTCTAATATAAGGTCCATACCTGGAAACAAATCAATAGAGAACTCCACATCTTTGCTTGGCGGCAATCCAGGTAAATTCTCAAGGAAAATGTCAGGAAAATGTCTAACCACCTTGACATCTTCCACACTACCCAGAGCAATATCTCTTAGTACCGCATGAACTAAATATCCTTAGCAGCCATTCGATGACGATCTCTTTGCTCTCACAGCAGAAATAACGGCATACCTCACTCCACTTTGCATACCCCCAAAAGTAACCTCTGGTCATCCAGGTCGACGGAAAGTAACCGATTTCCCGCAGCTATCTAACTTGGCACGATTATAATGCAACCAGTCTGTGCCCACGCTTCCGTAGCGACGAGTACTACGAGGATATGTCAAGAAAACAAATCTTAGATGGCACGACACAACGATTAACCTCGAACAATGCGCGTGCCTCAAAGGGCATTTTGTAAAATCCTTTATTAAAATTTTAAAAACTCTCAAAATCAGGGACTGGCTGTCACAATCTACCCACCTTATAGAATTTCGTCCTCGAAATTCAAACAACCAAACAATCCATTAAAAAAAAATCATAGAACAACTTTGGGTACCTTTCTTTCATCCAATCTTCAATCTCATTAAGTAGCTTCTTCCACTGAATGATTCTTCCACAAAACTTTCACCAACATCACTGTCTTATTTCTTAGAACTTTGTCTTTCCAATCCAAGATAGTAATGGTTCCTTAATATCTGATAAATCTGGATTAATTTTCAAAGGCTGAACCGGGATAATATGCGACGAATCCGCTACAAAGTGCCGAAGCATCAAAACATGAAACACATCATGAACTTACGACAACTCTGGAGGCAACATAAAGGTGTACGGCGAGCATGCGATGCGGGAGGTGAACAACACGTGAAAGACTGAGCCCATCTCTGGGCGTGAGCACTAATATCAGTGTGCAGGTCTATGAGCTCTAATCATATCACATCACATCACATTTCATCATTCGTTCACATTAACTAGCATATAAGCTTACCTGTCACTTACCTGTGCGTCCTCAGCACCGACATTAATATAAACAATCAATAATGCATAATTAAACAAGTAGATACTTTGCATGGCATATACATACTTTCATACATACGTGTTTTCAGCGGATTTTTGAGAAATATATATGAGTATATATACTTTATTTCTGGGAAATTATACAGGTTTTACGGCGAGGGGTTATAACTTTTGAAAGGAAAGGTTTTGAAAAGAATTGTTGCTGACCCACTCAGTTTTATGTTTTTCGCCCCTCCAAGTTCGAGATAGAGCAGAGCTTTGGTGGCCACGAGGAATCCAACGGTGTTCTGACAGAATTCACAAATGTAGGATTCACTTTCGGGTGTTATATCTTAGTATTTGTATCTTTAAAGCTTCCGAACTGTGTAAATGGTTACGTCACTCTCACGTGACGCTCAGCATGCCCTCCTTCGGGACGGGGTGTGTCAATAATGAGAAGGTATTTATACAAAAGTAAAAACAAGTTTTTTAAAAAAAATTCAAATTTTTTTTCGGATTTTTATTCATTTTTTACAATTTAAAAAAAAATTTATTCAACTAATTAATCTCTGCCGTTGGATTTAAAAAAAAATTGAATTTCAACACTCCAGATTGTGACACGTAGCACAACAGTAACATTTCTGAATTTTAAAACTATTTTTTCTTTTTTTTTTTATTTATAAAGGAGAATAATATCAATCGTTGATCTCATATCCAAAGGTTGATATTAAATAAGATTTTTTTATTTTTTTTACCGTTGCAAATCTGACGGTCCACATTTTCTTGCCGTTGAGATCCAACGGGCCATGGGAAGCCACATGGCTTCCCAACAATAACAATTTGAAACTGCGCCGCATGCCCCATTCGCTGAAAACATGTCGGGTGACACGCCCTCACGAGCGGGCCCAGTGCACGCGCCTGATAGAAAAAAATAAAAAAAGGGGCTGACGTCAACCTTGCGTCAAATAGCCTTCGGGCTCGCGGGCTGGCAATTCGTGACAGACCTGGTGCTCGGGCCTACCCTGTCCCTCGGGCTCCCACATGCTAGAGTCAATAGGCCGGGCTCTTAGGCCCTGTTTGCTGGCCTGTCCCCCGAGCTCCAACCCACACTGGAAGTGCTCTAAGACCATCTTCAACCCTTAGAGTAAAACCTAAAAGTTTTAGTCCAAAAAATTTAGGTTTTAACCCAGAAACAGTTTTTCTACTCCAACCCTTATGGGTTAAATTTTTACCCACCAAATGATTAAAGAATGAATTTAGGCTTTTTTTTTTTAAATAACTTTAAAAAAAAAAATTATGTGGACTATCATAAATTAACTTTATGAACATTTTAACTTAAAATATTTAAATTCTGATAAACATTGAAAAATCACTAAACCGACACATGAAACTCATGAACTATGGAAAAATATGAAACACATTATAGGGATGTATAAACACAAAACACATGAACAAACACATGGTTTTGAAAGATGGTAGAAAGAAAAATTGGAAGAATTGTAGGAGAAAAGTGAATTTTGTGAGGATATTTGAACAAATACAGATGTATTTATAGAGTTTTTTAGTGAATTTTGGGTTAAATAATATTTTTAAATTATTTTAGCCCTTGGATCTTTCTTTTCACGGTTAAATTTGATCATATTCGATCTCTGCCGTTGAATTCACTACATTTATAAATATAAAATAAAAACATTAGCTAAAATTAAATGTGGACCGTTGGATAACCAACGGCCCATTTCAATTCCCTCCGTTGATGAACTAAAAGAGCCATTAGGCTCACTTTCCCATTGCCGACATGTCCTAGCCACCCCCACGTGGGTGGGGCTGCAGTTTGTACCAATCCTAAATGTTGCAGTGCTTTCATGTTGGGCAATTGTTGCCCACCTCCCTATCCTCCACTCGCACAAGTGGGCTCCCCCACTAACCCAATCTCATTTTCTAGCTGGTATGTGGCCCAATTTTAAGTACTGATTTAATACTGACGTGCTTTTATAAAAAAATAGGTATAAAAAAAAATTGACCTGAAAAAGATGTTTGGTAAACACTTAAAAATAGCTTATTTTCATAGTTTCGGATAAAAAAAAAGTTGAAAATGTGAAATAACAAAAATGAGCTTATTCTCACAGCACAGCAGAATCAGTTTTTTTTCAAAGCACAATAATACCAAACCAGCCCTAAGCTCTACCCCATAATCTCAATTTAACCCAAGGGTTGAAATGAAATGAGAGGAAAGTAGAAGGTAAATTTTAAGACTTACTCCAAGAATTAGAGTTGGTCTAACGTTAGAAAAAATTTATGTGGTAAGATTCTTGGCTTAATTATATTTGGTATTTCTTAACATACAATACAGGTAAACTTAATCTAAAGATAGAAATCCAGAGACGAGAAGATTTGTCTCACTAACAATGGAATGCTGGGCAAACTGACTCTGGAGGCACCCCCAAATCTCCGTGGCAGTTTCATAGCCGACAGTAAGAGTGGATATTCTCAGAAATCGCACTGCTATTATAGCTAACAAGAAGATGATCTTGTTGAATCCATAAAGGGTGATCGGGTTGTGTTTGGGATCGGGTATGTGAGAAGGAGGTAGCGGATGAGTTTCGTCAACAAACTTTTACAGATCATGGCCAGCGAGAAGGGGCTTGATCTGACAAAGCCAAACTGAGTAATTGGATTTGGTGAGTTTCACAAAACGGGTAGTGTTGGGACCGAGGAGAGAGGTAGCAGAAGAGGAAGCCATGGGAGGACTCGAGGGAAGAAACGGCTAAGCGTGTTTTCGAATGAGATGTCAAAAAATTTACATAACCAATCAAAGTAAAATAAAGACAATAATAGTGTTTTTTAACCGAATTGTCAATTCTTATATGGCGTGACGTGCAAAAATAGTAGTTGCCACAATTGACAGCAACTCCAAATTCATTTTTAATTTATTAATTTTTTTTTACCATTATTATCATTATTATTATGTTTTGTTCTAAAAACATTTATTACAATTATAAAATAAATAAAAATTCAATTTGACATATCAAGTGGAAAGTAAAATTTAAACAAAAAAAAATTATGAACTGATCCTTTTGAACGGACCCCGTGTCCATCTTCCTAGTGGACAACTTACACCAAACTTTGAGGTACAACAAGCACTACTCAACGAAAAATCATTGTCCTCAATAGCAAAGGAAACTAAGTAAAATAAATTTATAGTTTCTAATGGTACCATCTTTTTATAATACCATTTCTCAATGCCTCCTCACCAGTGAACCCATAAGGCAGTCTTGCCACAACATCCTGAATCATCAACTCTTTCACGCTCGAGATGCTTGCATGGTAAACTTGTAGCCCTAGGCCTTTGAGTGCATTCATCAACTTAGCATATGGGTAGCCTTGATCCGGACACTGAACATGTATTATGGC
Organism: Heteromeles arbutifolia; assembly: GCA_024362995.1. NCBI lineage: Eukaryota > Viridiplantae > Streptophyta > Magnoliopsida > Rosales > Rosaceae > Heteromeles > Heteromeles arbutifolia. Next base: position 9,876,768 of record JANCRC010000016.1, read on the forward strand.
TTCTGACCCCATAATCTTTACATCCACTTCCACAACCGCAGCAGCTCCCCAATCACTATTAATATTAATATTATTATTGTTATTACTACTAATAATATTTCTATCATTATTATTAGAACAACGACGCTGTTCGACTATGGAGCTGGTGCTTTGGCCAGAGTGATGATCAAGACTGTTACTTGCATTATTGCCCGCTTGAGGTTTTTGTGGTTGTTCTTGGACTTTGGCCTCCAATTCCTCAACTTTTGATTTGAGTTGATTGATGTACGCCACGGCATCGGCAAGCAAAGAGGACCTGTCCATTTTGGACACATTGGGAACAACTGACCGGAGGACATAGAATCGGTGGTTGAGCTTCTCCCTCCTCTGTCTCTCTGCCTCAACGTGGTTCAACAATTGTGATTCTCTACTTGCAGATCCATGGTTTGATGATCTCCCTCGCTTTTTTGTCCGAGTCATGCTCTCCGTATTCTCGGAGGTGAAATTGTCAACGGACTCAGAAGGTGATTCCGGTGACGACCGTCCTAGATTGATAGGTGCAGCTTCGTTTATACCACCTCGATCTGGAAAAGAAAAAAAAAAGTATTGAACCTCGATGTTAAATTAGGTACATTATTAAAGATTATACACGTAGGCAAACGCAGTATAATGCACTAATGGACCTACGCAACTAATATGTACTTGGTGAATGACCAAAAGGGAAAAAATTGTTTGGTAAGTTGTATTCGAAATGATTGGCCATGCCATTTTTAGAGCTTGATCATTATTTGGTAATATCGACAAATAACCAATCAAGTTCGAACACTGTACAAATTAAGTACTGTAATTTGGTATTTGGTAAGTACCAAAAAACGAATTACTCTCGAATTTAACATAGTTTTTGGTGCATACCTTGTCGGGTGAGTTCCTTTTGACCTGCTGAAAACAGTCCATTTTGTAGGATAGGAACAATTACATTGCCGTCATGGCCGGTCTGCTTTGAGAGCTTCTTGTTGATGTTGCCGTCTGATCCGAACAGCGACTTTGATAACTGCACTAGACCCCAATCTTCTTTGATCACATCCAAAGAGGCCAGTTCAAGTACCCCACAAGGAGTTGCAATGCAAACCAAAGTTTGGATCCCATGCATTCTTGCTTCTTTCACTCTCTCACACTCATAAAATTGAAATTCATGGTCAGCTGCAAGCCAAACAAACCCACCAGAACCGAATGCCCTGCCGAGAATATTGTCACTATTATTACCGTGGCTTGCAGAGAATGACTGGGTTAAAGAAACGGTGTAAAAGTAAAACCACTCGGTGTCAGTCACATCTCCCTGATCCACTGACCTCATGTCCAAATCCACCAAGTCATCATGCAAAAGAACTTCAACTTCCCGGTTAATCATCTTCTTTCTCCCCACATGATTGAACCCAAATTTGGGTTGGTAACTGTTGATCACTCGGTCGCTTCTTTTCGATGCCAAGTGATCGCGAGTGTCCTGGAAATGGCCGGCAGCCCACGACAGGGAAACTTGATCACTAATGCTGTCTTTGGAGGCTTGCCAGAAAATGGAATACACCCACCACTCAGGCCTGTTTTGAATTATGAACTGGAGGCTCTGTTGAAATTTGGAGGAGGTTTCTTGGCAGAAATTGGGTGGAGAACATGGGGATATGATTTCTTCCATAGTATTTGCCCTAATTTGGTTTTGCTACAGAAGGGGACTTTATGTAACAAGAGAGAGGAGGAGAGTGAGAAGCAGAGCAGTGGAAGAAGAGTCGAGAAAGTAAAAGAGCGAGGCTTTCAGTGAGTGGTGTGGCTTTTAGGATTTGGTTATACGGGCATAAATATAGGGGAACCAAAGCCTGGCTTTATGCCTTGCACAGTTTGGACTTTGGGCTAGTGGTGCCAACGTTTTATACATGGTGACATAATATACTTTTTATTTTTTTTAACAAATGATATTATATATACGGGAATGAGTTAAGTCTCACGTTGGACAACCATAATAATGTGATTCGAATTCGTATTTGGCGAGAATCAAATCTAAAACCTTTTATAAGTGAAGAGAAATATCATTAGACCGTAGTACTAAGGGGCACTAGACTTTTGTGTATTAGCTTACCACATGGTGGAAATGAGTTGAGCCATTGCATGATAGTGGCTAATCTAACATCTAATTTAACAAAATCTCTCATTTGACAAAAAAATAAAAATAAAAATAAAAATGTTTTTCATTTGGCTAATTTAATCTCATTGTTTTTATTTAGCTAATTTGATCTTTATGTGTTTTTTACTCCGTTAGCTAATGTAGACCATTCCATTAAACTACCGTTAATTAATCAATTTCTAATTATTTAATAAATATAAAAACTCATATAAATGATATGATAAAGTTCAATTTTAATAAATTGAACTACCGTTAATTTTTACTCCGTTAGCTAATGTAGGCCTTGTTTACTTAATTAGATATGGGTTTTATTTTATTTTTCAAGGGATCGGATCTTGATATTTTTTTAATATTAAAAAGAGTTAACACATGGTCGTATATTTGAGATAGACAATGACATATTTTAAAGTACGAATTAGATGATTGAATGCTTATTTTAGGCTAAATTGTAGCAAATGTTCTTAAACTATACCATAAGTTTAGTTTTGGTCTCAGAACTCTACTAATAGTTGCTTTGTCCTCGAATTAAGGCTCGCGTTGTACTTGTGGATATTTCGTTAACTTTGTCAACTTTTCTGTTAAATTAAGGGTAAATGGGTGTTTTATCCAAAGATGAACAAAAAATATAACATGAGAGAAAATTAAACAATAAAAATAAAAAATTTAATCTCTTCTATTATATATTCTTTACAGTTAACTGAATTGTATTTTGTTCCTTCTCAAAACACTTGATGATCTATTTATAGAATTTTGATCTTAAAATCAAAATCGTTCATATTATAAATTAATATGTAAAGATTAACTCTGTAAAAATTAAATTAAATATAAGACTATTTAGTCAATTCTTAAGAATAATATCACTAAACTAAGAGATACAGGACATAATCTGACATACTAGAGATTGACAATAGCATATTCCAAAGTATTAACATGGCTCCATTTTCCGGCGCAATACACTGGAATTGGATCTGTCCCCACGTACACGTCCTTATTTTATTCTATTTTCATTATCTGGCAACCCAATTCTCCATTTCGAGTCTCCTCATTCACCAAAAATTAAATCTCAGTCTCCTCAACCTCACAAGTCAGAAACCACGAGGACCACGAGGGACCAAATATTATCATAAAAATTGGAAGAGATGCCATTATTTAATCGAATTATTGTGGTTACGGCACGAATTCGTGTTCTATTTGATACCTTGTTTTTTTTCTTTTACTGTTGAGCTTATTTTAATGAGTAATGCTAGAGAGATTTAATTTGAAGATTTAATTTTAAAAACTAAAGGACATGAAAGTTGATGATTGGTTTATTACTTAAACAATAATAGACGTGCTCATTTTTATTAGTAATGCATCATTTAATTTGTAATTTTAATCTCTAAATTTAATTTCCCTAACATTACTCAATTTTAATACTTTTAACTTTGAGCACATGTCAAATACGCATTAGATCCCATCTCCAATAAATAATTTAGGTGAAAAATTTATTGTTGAATCGATTGCATGGGGGCATTGTTATCTCTTTTCTTTTGTTTTGGTCCATCTGGCACCCAATTAAGGGGCTTGCGTGGTCCACTGCTTTATCTGTAATCTGGTAACTATGGTCCCCTTAGGGAGAAATTTTTAGTTGTGACGGGAATACAAGTGGTATACCACGTGTTTTAATAGGAGTGGTGGGAAATTTTATTTTTTAAGTTATTAACTTTTTAGCACACATATTCCACCATTTGTATAGTGACATGTGGTGTACCACCCTGTGTACCGGTCACATTGAAAAATCTCTCCCCGTTTGGGGTTGTGGTGCTTTAGAAAAAATCTACGTATTTTAAAATTTTAGGTGTCTAATGCGTTTGTTAAATAACAAGAACCCCGCTTATTTTAAAAGTTTCGGTCCCTAAAAGCAATTTTTTGGAAGCAGCCCAAGATGTGCTTTTAGGAGTGGAGATGCAAAAGACAGTTATTATTCATTAAAGATAATTACTGTTTATTAAAGGGGATTGAATAGAAAGTTGCCCTAGAGGGCCTTTGTCATGCTGAAGTTGCTCTAAAAGCTGCAGTTTTTCAAAGCAGGCATTAATGAAAATTTTAAGTTACCAATATTGCCCTCATTTTTTATAATCCTCCCTTTACTCTTTCTTCTACCGCGTTCCAGTAGCAACCCCTCTTCCATTTTTTCAGAGAAAAAATATACCAACATAGTAACCCATCCCAAATATCTAGAATTGCTCCATCTTCAATCTCCATTGACTGTAGTTTGGGCGGTCGGTGGCGGGCATGAGATAAGGAGTATTAGAAATTAGATCAGGAATTGTTCTATTAATTTTGGCATTGGCTGCCAAAAATGTTTGTTAATGGCTACTGGGGTTGCCACTTGCCAGAGTTCATTGTTCTTTCAATTTTCAGTTTTCTTTTTTTGTTTAAAGGTCTCTAAATGTGTGTGCTCACATATATTTATCAAAGTCCAGACTTGCCACCTCCGATCTTGCGACTGTGTTTGAAATATTACTTTTTTATTTCTGGAAAACAAATAAATATATGAAATGTTTTGCAACATGTCTTTTATGGTCATTGTACATAGTCATAGTAGTTTTGCAATAATGTTTACCAAACAGTTTGATACTGCTTTTCATACTAACACCACTTTTATAAATCTATTTTATTAAACACTCGACTGCTGTATTTTACAACTGATTATTCTCAAAGCACAGCATAAATAGTTTTTTTTTTTAAGCACAGCAATATCAAACTGGCCTTATATTATATGCTTTTTTTTTGTCTGACTAGTGTTAGTTTTGGAATAGGATCCCATCCGGATCCTATTTATGGAAAGTTAAAGGATCAATTAATTGTTCGTTTATCATATAACGTGCAATTAGAAATTCTTTTACAAATTTTATTTAAAATTAAATATAAGCAGTACTTAACGAAAATTAACTACACGACGTATGATGAACGGTTGCGATTGATTGATCATCCGGATCCCCATAAAGAGGATCCAAAGAGGATCCTCGTCTGTTGGTTTTAGCGCTAAACACTTTTGTCATATACTGTTTAGAGAGAGGATCCTCTTTGTGAGGATCCCGACGATCATCTAATTACATCTGTTCATCGTATATCGTGCGGTCAGTTTTTATCAATTACTTTTTATATTCAATTTTAAATTAAAAAATTACAATAATTTCTGACCGCACGATGTACAAAGAGCAGATGTGATTAGAGAATCCTCTTGATATTGTTTATGCCAAGAAATCTAGTGATATGATCTGTTGCGCAGGAGAAATAGTCAAAAGTTCACTTGTTGTAAACCGTTTGGCCCCATTCAATTGAAAGCACAAAATATACAGGTAGATTTCTCCCTCTCCAATTATTGTTGGTACCTTTCGGGACCTCAACCAAGCACAAAGCTAAAACCAAATGATTCTCGCTTTCCCGCGTTCCTTCTCTCATGATCTTTCAAAAATCGAAAGAATAACTTTCGCAAACCACCCCCCCAAAAAAAAAAAAAAAAAAACGAAGAATAAATACATTGAATTTTTTTTTTTTTAAATGTCATATGAAACTCATACACTTTTTTCTATTTGTCATATGAATTTAAAATTTTAAACGATTTTTCATACTAACTTTTCAAAATCATTTATTTGTCATCTCATTCTAACTTCGTTAAATTTTTATCCAAAATAAGTATTGTGTCTTGCACATAACTTGTGTTCAGTGTTATTTCGACATTTCAACATAAATAATATCATCCAACTTTACCATAGATTGGAGGGTCCCTAGTAACTCTATATTTTGACTCATCTTCACTTCGAAACACAGAGAGGTGAGTGCATGTTATTCTTTTTTTTTCGAACTGCAAACCCTCATTTCATTGTATATAAGTCATGTGCAACTTAGTTTGGATGAAAAACTTAACAGAGTTAGCGTGAAATAATAAATTAATGATGATTTCGAAAAATTGATATGACAAATTGCTCTTTGTTCATATAACAAATTGAAAAATGTGAATAAGTTCATAAAACATTTCAAAAAAAAATTCCGAAATAAATTTTATTTGGTAACAAAAGAACAAATAAATAGAGTAAATATCAACATAATTGCGTTAGAATATATTTAAAATAAACCACAAATCCTTTAACTGTGACAGCCCGTCCCTGATTTTACAATTGTATAAAAATTTTAATAAGTGATTTTACGAAATTGCCCTTCGAGGCTCGTGTGTTGACTGAGGTTAATTACGGTGTCGTGTCACCTAAGTTTTGTTTTCTTGGCATATCCTCGTAGTACTCGTCACTACGGACGCGTGGGCGCAAGCGGTTCGTGATTTGGAGCTATATCGAAGAAGATATTAATGTTTGAAGTTTGGGACATTTTAGTAATTTAATTATTCTTTTTAGAGTTTCAGATTTTGTGGAGAAATCTGGGGTGCCACATGTGTGGCCCAGATTTAAAGAAAATGGGATGGATGGTGGAGAGGAAAGGAAAAGAAAAGAAGAAGAAGAAGAGAAGGGATGAGAGCTGCCGGATAGCAACGAAGGAGAGGGAGAGAAAGAAGATGGGCACGGCCCAATCGGAAAGAAGAGAGGGATGTGAGGAGCGAATCAGGGAGAGATTAGGGAGGGAAAGGAGAAAGGTGAGTGACACCCAACCATGACCTCCTTCCCCTTGACCAGTTTTGACCCGCAACCTTCGACCCATTTCCACCATAATTTCCGATGGTTTTCCATCAGATTTTCCACGAAATGGACCCAGCTACTACTCCCAAACATCATCTAGCCCTTCCCTCTTCCTATTACACCTCAAATTTCAAGAGATTTGGGCTTGAAATTGGGAAAAATCGCACCGGTGGGTGCGACAGTTCTTGCTCGAGATTTACCAAATTTTGAAATGATTTCCTCCAATTACCACCACCCATAGCATCCTCTTGAGGTCTGGAACAAAGCCCAAACAAGTTTGGAGGCGGCGGAGTTGTTTTGGAGACGGATCGAACACACCCAAATTCAAGGGTTTCGTACAGATTTGGAGGATTTGAGGCTTTTCTCGGCCGAATTGGCCCTGGTTACAGGTATGAAAGTTGTTCCTTTCATTGAGATCTTCAATTCTAAAAATTTTGAGAATTTTTGGAGAAAGTTGAATTTTCCGGCGAGCCGGGGCTGCCGACCGCCACCCACGGCGGCACAAGCGGTGGCGCGAGGCCAGTGGGCCGTCAATGTTATTTTTAGGCTATGTTTGATATCCTGAATTCAGTTTTGATAGTGGTTTGACATAAGTGGATCATTGAGCCAGATTCTTTACGATTCGTCGTTAGGTGAAAATGTGAATCGGCGATCTAACCGTTGGATCGTCACCAAACTTTGATATGTTGTAGTACTTAATATTTGAAGAATGTAGAAACTTACGGATCGGGAATCCGACTTATGGATCTTCCCGAATTGGATTTGTAAGTTCATAAAATAAAAGGTTAATCGCCACTCGGTTTTGGAAATTGGCGAAGATCCAAGCGTTGGATCATAACGAAACTTTAGTATGTTATTCTATAAGCATAATGTGAATCATGAGATGTTACAGATGGGAAATCTGATATGTGGATCTTCCAGATTGAATTATGTAGGGTTGCGGACCCTGTCGTCGATCTTTGATCGACGGTTGACTTATGGTCAATGAGTTTTGAATCACTCTTGAATGCCCTTGAGGATGTGTTTTATGTGAGTTATGTGTTCTATCGACAAGTATTCTGAGATATGATTTAATAATTGTTCTAGGCACCGATCGTTCGGGATGCCTCGGTACTAGTTCTAGGGAGTTATAGCGTGGACTCCAGGTGAGTGGCAATTGTTTTCGTTATATACCTATATACTTACTGATTTTCCCAAAAATCAAATTTGGATGAAAGTATGTTTTAAAATGCCATGCATAGAATTGATATGAAAAGTATGAATTGGTATATGATGCATATGTATGAAATGGTGCGGTGGACGCGCAGGTAAGTATCAGGTGAGTTATATTGTGTTGATGATGTGAATTGTGTTGAGAGCTCATAACCTGCACCCCAGTGTTAGTGCTCATGTTGATATTCACCTCCTGCATTGCACGCTCCCTTGGATCCAAGTAGGTGTAAGTTCTGTCGTACAGACCACTTCTGTGGTTCCGACTCGTAGGTGACCTGCGATTATTCGCACAGTTGTTTGATGAGAATTGCACTAGAGCGTATTATTACACCAAGTCCTGTCGTACAGACCATTTCAATGGTTCCGAGTCGTGTGCAGGCATAGGTATTGAGCTTTATGATCAACCGTACAAGACCACTGCAGGGTCTCCGGTTGATTTATTATTTCACTTGTTATATATTTACGTATCTCCATTATGTTATTGATGCATATAGCATGGCATATTTTCATAAGACTGATTTTGAACTATGATTTGAGAATATGATGATATACATATGTTTATATACTATTTTCTGGGAAATTATACAGGTTTTCCAGTGAGGGGTTAGAGCTTTTAATATCGAAATGATTTTGTAAAACTTTGTTTCTGACCTACTCAGCTTTTCGTTTTGCGTCCCTCCAGGTTCTTGTAGCATAGTTTCTTTATCGACAAGGACTCGTGGCATATCTCAGTTCAGGTGGCTACTTCTGAGGGTATGATCCTTACTCACACTACTGTACTTCACTTATGCTCTAACAACGCATGTGAAATGGGTCCATACCCACTGACAGCGCACTCTGATAGTTAGGCACCTTTAGGTTTAAATCTATTCGCATTCTTCCATATCATCATTTTTTGGCTTCGTCACCTTCCAGGTATCGGCCAGCACAGCTCGATTCGGAGTCCTAGTGGACATTCCGGGTCGGGGTGTGTCAGTTTGGTATCAGAGCATAAGTTGGGCAGTATTGCGTTCGTCACACGCGTGATGTGAGCATTCTTGGTTTTCGTGTATTTGGATTTTGCCACCTTGCGATTACAAGAAAATATGTTAGCTTCTCTAAGTTGTGGTAATTTGGTTGACTTGTTGATGTTGTAGAAGATCACTTGGCGAATGTCCTTAGAATTAAAGTGAAGAATTTCTTTTTTTAAGGATCGATGCAGAGGCAATTGGATGGCCTAAATCTGGGTTAACATATTATTGGATGTTATCAGATGCTTTACCAATCGATTCGATACTTATCCTCTAGCCATCAATATTAAACGTTGAGGTTTGAATCTCAGAGTAGTTTGATTCCTTGTCAGTATCGGTTAGGCTATCACCTATTGGAATTCTTGCGAAGTCTACCTTGTTAAGACTCTAGGATAGTCTCGTGTGACGATGGTGCTAAAGTGGTAGCATTTAACTAAAAAAGCACTTTGAGAAGATCACTTTCGGTGTATGATTGGACTTGGGAAGTAATATTGTACACTCTTAGTGCGAAATATTTTGTATATGTTGAGAATGTGAGAATCAATCATTATGGTGTTGAACCTATGCTATGCTCGTGTGGTGTTTCAATTGGTGGTAACTTTGCTTAAGTGGGAAGTTGTATTCTTCCAGCCCTAAAGCTTAAAGTATTGGCGATGTTGTCTTTCATTTAGTGGGTGCTAAAATTTCGACGACAAAGCATCGGTGGATTAGCTAAGATAGAAAGGTGAATTGTTATTAATTTCTCTCACCTTGTGATATAAAAGTCTGTATTCATGATCCAATCAAGTGTGGAGATATGAAAGGAATTAAAGTCGAGGCTCCACTTGATATGATTGAAGGAAATTCTTAGTTTAGGCGAGCCTGCCTTTGGTTAGAGCAGAAGAATGTTTGAGGATATACAGTTTAACTTCCTGGGCAACCACAGTTTCTTATTGGTTGTTCCAGAGGATGATGGCATTAAGAGAGAGTTATTTTTGGACTCTTATACTAGTTCAAGTAAGCAGAAATCAGAACAGATTACTAGCTGGATATAATTATATTTCACTGTGTTGCACGTTTCATTTCCAAGCTTTGGGAAGTCTCTCCAAAAGATTATGAATGCTAGATAGTATGTGATTTACAAAAGGGCATTGTAATCAGGTATTTGGATGATCGGGATTGTGGAGTAGGAATCTTATGATATTGGCGATGATGCTCGAGAAGGTAGTGCGTGAGCACGAACGAGGCTTTGTTCAGACGTTACGTTCTAAAGTTTATAGATTAAGGAATTTATTCAACCAAGTCTCTTATTTAGAGAATTTCGAACTTTGGGATTTTACCTAGAATTTAGTCACTTCTTTAAGTGATGGTTGGAGCTGTCTTCTTCAGACACCAGTTTTATTTAGATTGGTACTTATCTTGGAAGGTGTGATCTCCACAGACGGTATTCTTTTCTCATTCCAACAAGAGTTTGAGGATGAAGGTCGAAATCCTCACAAAGGGTTGTGAGATTTAAGATATTCTTGGTCTTATTGAGGTTATTGACTATTGGTGGGCGATCTTTCGACTGTAGTGTTCTTCATCACTGTTGACTGAAAAAGTTGGTTTAGTGTGGGAAATGAGTGGTGAATAAAGATTTCTGGCAGCTTAAGTGTTGCCATTTTCTTCAAATATGATTTTACATCCTTAGATAGCATCGAGAATTTCGGAATCTATAGTGATGTCTTCCTCAGAGGTTGGTTGTGTGGATGCATCGTGATGGGGTAACACTTATGGTTCCTAGCAGTGGAACCATTGAAAATGAACCATCTTATATGTGATCAAACTTTGGATAGAGTAAGTTTCTGGCAGCAGCATTGGAATGATTAAATCGACGCCTATGATTGTACTATCGGGTATTATTCTAGTTGTGCAAACGTAACTATTGGGCATCGTAGTACAGATGGTTTCTACCCTAAATATTTTTGGTTTTCCTCATTCCATTATAGTTGACCTCTTTGAGTATCATTGTGACGTTACTTTGAATCATCAAGGAATAGTTGAATGGTTATAATCGCTTACCATATCCAGATGCAAACAGGATAATTACTATAAGCTTCTGGTGAGAAGTATTTTGGTATATGTGGAATTGTGATGATGTCTTGATGTTTATGGATCGATTTGACAATCCACTCATTCTTCCATTGATCCTGAGGGAGATTCAGTTAGACCATTGGTTAAATTTACCTATTCTTGAATTTATCGATTATTTGGTATTTTGGTTAACTTTGGTGCATGTCTACCCTATTGCAGCTCGCGTTATTTCCAAAGGCAGATAGCTATTTGGGAAGAATTGCTGGGATATTGGAACCTAGTTGCGATCATTAATTCCTCAATCACCTGTCGATCACTTTGTGTAATAGATCATTATCGTTGGTGATTGAGCATTCTGGAAGTTGTTTTTGGTAAGGTAATGACAATCAATCAGTTTGGATATCTTGAACTTTGAAGTTGATGATCTTGTTTTGGTTCTCGGATTCTCAAGTGTGCTTTAGTCTTCTTGGCATGGTTTCTTGCTCAATCAAGGAGTAATTCACGATATATTGACTTGGCTGAGGTGTGCACCAGTTTTATATCGATGCTTACAAGAAATATTGGAGTACAGTCTCCTCGTGAGTGTATTGGACTTAAAAAAAAAAAAGAAAAAAGAATTTCATGTGGTATTGAGAATTGAATGGATTTCAACATCGTATTGGTAAAGGTATAAAGCTTGGTAATTTTGGGCGTCATCTTCCAGATAAGACTGAGATTATAATTGTCGTTCGAATGTTGTTGATAAAGATTTGGATTCTCAAATTTTGGATTTCAGAGGTTATATTCTTGATTTGGTGAGCAATGCTAGTGAATAGTTGCGAAGGAATTATTTGATGATATATATTCTTCTACTCGCATCTTTTCAGGACGTTATTCTAGGATTTGATGATTTGGGGAGTACATGGATATCAAAGCACTCCTAACAGCTAGATTGATGCGCTTGAAGATTTTATGGCATTGCGATCGAGGCACGAATCAGATGATCTGGACATATTTGTATTCGAGGAGTAAGATGATTCTTCCTAACTTATTGAGACGCCGACGAACTATCGACATTACAGGCCGCAAACAATAATATCGATAGCTTAATTGTTGGGTTCTCTAAGCTAGTAGGCAAGACGACTCATCTTTAGTAGTAGTTACTAACAGTGTTCTAAAACGCGGTCTGGGCGGCCGCCTAGGCGCTAGGAGTCGGGCCGTCGCCGCGATTATTTCAAAAACGTTCAGGAAATCGACATGGGTATTAGGCGGTGCCTAGGCGGCCTAGGCAGGTTAGGCACCGAACTAAGGGGCCTCCACGGCGATTCTGTTAAAATTTTCTGTCTCACTACACTGCGATGGTGACGAAAGAGAAATTGAGAGAGCTTGAGGGAAGAGTAAACGTGAGAGAGACATGTAGAAGAATGAGAATAACAGTGCATTTGCAGAAAAAAAAACGAGAACTTTGACCTGGAAGCCCATATTTCTTCGCCGGAGAGGATTTCTTCGATGTGCTTGAAGAAAAAAGGGAGATTTTACAGAGGGAAAATGGAAAGAAGAAGAAGAAGAAGAAGAAGAAGAAGAATGAGCGGAAAGAAGAAGAAGAGGATGAGGAAAAGGAAAGAACGAAAAAAATAGAAGATTATGGTTTTCAAGGCTTCCTTGGTTTGGGAGTCTCTGACTATCTTGGTTGATGTGAGGCATGGGTCTCTTGGCTGATATGAGGCATGGGAACTAGGAGCTTTGGAAAGGACTTTACGAAATGGGAAAGGACATTTCAGAATTCTTTTTATTATGAATGGACCCATTTTTGAAATTGGACTTTATGAAATGTACCCCTTTTAAAAAGAATTCTTTTCCTAATATGAAATGGGTCTTGGCTTATGTGAGGATTTATTCGATGTCCTTCCTTCCAACCCTAGTCCATAAAGTCCTTCCTTCCAACCCTAGTCCATTTTTAAATGTGAGACAAGTGGTGCTTTACGAAATGGGAAAGAACTTTTCAAAATTATTTTTATTATGAACCACTTAACCTGATTTTTACTTTTAATCTTTAAAAATTAGATATAATCATTTAAAATATCTTAAGTTATATGGTATATATGCTTAATATGTTTTTAAATTTTGAACTTGTTAGATATTTTGTTTGCATTTTATCATTCTTTTATTATTTTATTTATGTATTTCATATAAGTATAATTTTTTAAAAGTGTCAATGTGCACTTATTTACAAGATATACAAGAATTTTACCTAAATCCGCCTAGACCGCCTAGGTGCTAGGCGCTAGGCGCTAGCCCGCCGCCCGACTAGTGCCTAGCGTTTTTTAGAACCTTGGTTACTAATTAGAGATAATTTAGACTTGTCCTCGAAGTTCGTGTCATGACAAATGTTTGGCAATGACCATTTTCATTTTGATTTTTGATTTTTCGTGCAAGCATTTTCTATGAGACTATTCTATTTATTGGAGTTATTTCCATTCTTGGTTTTAAACTTGACACAAGTATTTGAACTGAAGGTCTCTATATTGATAGCTGTTTTCGATATCCGTAAACTTTTCTTATGCCATTGTGGTGTTCTTGCCTGCGGATTGGGTGGATATTATATCATTATATTGCCGAGGAAGGAAGAAGGTATGAGCTTAGAGGCATGAAAGAGGAATAATTGCAATCCGATCGTGACGGAATGGCACACTCTTTTATGCAGCTGCTCTAACTTGATTTCTTTCTTGTGTAAGTATTTATATAGAGGTACTCTTCTTATTTTCGAGTATTTTACTTTTAGCAAATTATTTTAAATTTCGGGGATGAAATTTTTTAAGGGGGGAAGATTGTGACAACCCGTCCCTGATTTTACAATTGTATAAAAAATTTAATAAGTGATTTTATGAAATTGCCCTTCGAGGCTCGTGTGTTGACTGAGGTTAATTACGGTGTCGTGTCACCTAAGTTTTGTTTTCTTGGCATATCCTCGTAGTACTCATCACTACAGACGCGTGGGCGCAAACGGTTCGTGATTTGGAGTTATATCGAAGAAGATATTAATGTTTCAAGTTTGGGACATTTTAGTTATTTAATTATTTTTTTGAGAGTTTCAGATTTTGTGGAGAAATTTGGGGTGCCACATGTGTGGCCCAGATTTAAAGAAAATGGGATGGATGGTGGAGAGGAAAGGAAAAGAAAAGAAGAAGAAGAAGAGAAGGGATGAGAGCTGCCGGATAGCAACGAAGGAGAGGGAGAGAAAAAAGATGGGCACAGCCCAATCGGAAAGAAGAGAGGGAGGTGAGGAGCGAATCAGGGAGAGATCAGGGAGGGAAAAGAGAAAGGTGAGTGACACTCAACCATGACCTCTTTCCCCTTGATCTGTTTTCGACCCGCAACCTTCGACCCATTTCCACCATAATTTCCGATGGTTTTCCATAAGATTTTCCACGAAATGGACCCAGCTACTACTCCCAAACATCATCTAGCCCTTCCCTCTTCCTATTACACCTCAAATTTCAAGAGATTTGGGCTTGAAATTGGGAAAAATTGCACCGGTGGGTGCGACGGTTCTTGCTCGAGATTTACCAAATTTTGAAATGATTTCTTCCAATTACCACCACCCATAGCATCCTCTTGAGGTCTGGAACAAAGCCCAAACAAGTTTGGAGGCGACAGAGTTGTTTTGGAGACGGATCGAACACACCCAAATTCAAGGGTTTCGTACGGATTTGGAGGATTTGAGGCTTTTCTTGGCTGAATTGGCATTGGTCACAGGTATGAAAGTTGTTCCTTTCATTGAGATCTTCAATTCTGCGAATTTTGAGATTTTTTGGAGAAAGTTGAATTTTCCGGCGAGCCGGGGCGGCCGACCGCCACCCATGACGGCGCAGGCGGTGGCGCGAGGCCAGTGGGCTGTCAATGTTATTTTTAGGCTATGTTTGATATCCTGAATTCAGTTTTGATAGTGGTTTGACATAAGTGGATCATTGAGCCAGATTCTTTACGATTCGTGGTTAGGTGAAAATGTGAATCGGCGATCCAACCGTTGGATCATCACCAAACTTTGATACGTTATAGTAATTAATATTTGAAGAATGTGGAAACTTACGTATCTGGAATCCGACGTATGGATCCTCCCGAATTGGATTTATAAGTTCATAAAATAAAAGGTTAATCGCCACTCAGTTTTGGAAATTGGCGGAGATCCAACCGTTGGATCATAACGAAACTTTAGTATGTTGTTCTATAAGCATAATGTGAATCATGAGAAGTTACAGATGGGAAATCTGATATGTGGATCTTCCGGATTGAATTATGTAGGGTTGTGGACCCTGTCGTCGATCTTTGATCGACGGTTGACTTATGGTTAATGAGTTTTGAATCACTTTTAATGCCCTTGAGGATGTGTTTTATGTGAGTTATGTGTTCTATCGACAAGTATTCTGAGATGTGATTTAATAATTGTTCTAGGCACCGATCGTTCGGGACGCCTCGGTATTCGTTCTAGGGAGTTATAGCGTGGACTCCAGGTGAGTGGGCAGTTGTTTTCGTTATATACCTATATACTTACTGATTTTCCCATAAATCAAATTTGAATGAAAGTATGTTTTAAAATGCCATGCATAGAATTGATATGAAAAGTATGAATTGGTATATGATGCATATGTATGAAATGGTGCGGTGGACGCGCAGGTAAGTATCAGGTGAGTTATATTGTGTTGATGATGTGAATTGTGTTGAGAGCTCATAACCTGCACCCCGGTGTTAGTGCTTATGTTGATATTCACCTCCCGCACCCCATGTTCCCTTGGATCCAAGTAGGTGTAAGTCCTATCGTACAGACCACTTCTGTGGTTCCGACTCGTAGGTGACCTGCGATTATTCGCACAGCTGTTTGATGAGAATTGCACTAGAGAGTATTATTACACCAAGTCCTGTCGTACAAACCATTTCAATGGTTCCGACTCGTGTGCAGGCATAGGTATTGAGCTTTATGATCAACCGTACAGGACCACTGCAGGGTCTCCGATTGATTTATTATTTCACCTGTTATATATTTACGTATCTCCATTATGTTATTGATGCATATAGCATGGCATACTTTCATAAGACTGATTTTGAACTATGATTTGAGAATATGATGATATACATATGTTTATATACTATTTTCTGGGAAATTATACAGGTTTTCCAGCGAGGGGTTAGAGCTTTTGATATCGAAATGATTTTGTAAAACTTTGTTTTTGACCTACTCAGCTTTTTTTTTTGCGTCCCTCCAGGTTCTTGTAGCATAGTTTCTTTATCGACGAGGACTCGTGGCATATCTCAGTTCAGGTGGCTACTTCTGAGGGTATGATCCTTACTCACACTACTGTACTTTACTTATGCTCTGACAACACGTGTGAAATGGGTCCATACCCACTGACAGCGCACTCTGATAGTTAGGCACCTTTTAGGTTTAAATCTATTCGCATTCTTCCATATCATCACTTTTTGGTTTCGTCACCTTCCAGGTGTCGGCCAGCACAGCTCGATTCGGAGTCCTAGTGGACATTCCGGGTCTGGGTGTGTCATTAACTATTTTTCTATGTTAAAAAATTTACCATAGTGAGACGATTAGGTTAATTAATAACTAGGTTTCATTTGTCATTTTGAAAAAATGATATTATTTATAATAAGAAAAAAGAGTACGCTAATAATATCCATATGAGTAAAATCATAAAGTGCAATTATATGTAAATTAACCTTGAACAATAGAGGAATTTGAGTTGAAAAAAGAACGCGACACACGTGCCAATGAAAAAAGATAATTTTGGGAAGAGAGTTGTTATTAGCATTTTAAAAATTTCATTCTACACTCCTCACAAGTGTATTTTTCTTTCCAATTATCAAGGTATAAAATATCGATGATATCGGAAATATCGGTAGTCCAAAAACACGGAAATATCGATAGAAATATCGGGATATTATCGATATCGATAAAAATTGAATAAAAACCACGGAAATTGTAAGAAAAACTTGGAAATTTTTATTGAAACTTTGCAGGATGTTTATTTAGTCAATTATCTATTAGTTTATCACAAAAAATTGGAAGGAAATGCATTGCATGATGGATTTAACTGATTTAAGTTGATTATATAGCGAGCTGACAAACATTGTGAGTGTAGAAATTATGTAGTAATTAATGAAATAAGTTTAAACACACCATAATTATTTATATATAATGAATTAGTACAATATTTTACACTTTATACATTGCATGGTAAGATACATGAGTGACTTAGTACCACATAGAGTTCCTATGAGGTTCAAATTTTTCACTATCTTCATCATCTCTATGTGTAGAGTAAGTGTATTGTGAAGAGTAGTCATCAAATGATAAATCCCCAAAATAGTTTTGTATGTAATTGTTAACATGCCACCCATATGGATCCGAGATTGGTTGACGTTGTCCATAAGCAAAATCATTTGAAGATTGAGTCTCGGATTGTTTCCATGAGTCGCTCGATTCCATCCTAACAGGAATGGGATATGAAGGGTAGGGAAATGGTTGGTTATGAGTATAACCATAGTTACTACTTCTCACTCCAACAGAGTCCGAAGTTATAGATAACGAGTCATCTTTTTGAATAAAACCACCATTATTTTTGTCCATGGTCTGAAATTTTACAAGTTGTAATTGTAAAAGTTGTCAGGGTTTTGAATTATTTGGATGCTTTTGAATGAAACCACCATTATTTTTGTCCATGGTCTGAAATTGTACAAGTTGTAATTGTAAAAGTTGTCAGGGTGCAAACCACACACACACACACAGACACACGCCACCACACACGCACACAGAGATCACACACGCACACAGAGACTCTCGATCCTTTTCTCTTCTCTCTTCTCCTTTCTTCCACACACACACCATCTTCTACACCGAGACCCACATACACACACGCACACCATCGCACCTGCTTGAGGAAGACACCCATCGTCATCAGCAACCTCGTTTTTCTCCCTCTCCATCTCGTCTCTGCAACTCAGCGAACGCAGGAACCCTCCGGTGACTTTCTTGAATTTCTCCGGTTAGGTAAGTTTCGGGTTTACCTATTTTTGTTCTAGATTGAAGCTTAGATGTGAAATTTAAGTTCTATCTTGTGTTTTTGCAAGGTTTTTGGGACGAAATCAGCTCGGGAATAGGCACACCCATCTCCGGCGAGGCTGTGGATGTCGACGAACTTTCCGAACACCTCCGACCGTTTCACGGCAAACGAAAGTTATAAAAACATTCCTCTCGTCTTGTATTTCATTTTGATACCTAGATCGGAGTCTAGGGTGCTCTTTTACAGTTGGCTGGAGCTGTAGAAGCTCCGGCGTTCTTCTCCAATTTGCACAAATCCAAAATATCGCGATATTTTCGGTATTATCGATAATATCGCGATATTTTGACGAAAACTCAGTAGATAAGTATTAAAATATCGGTAACTCAAAAAACTGATATTATCGGCGAAATATCGCCGATAACATCGGCATTTCAGACCTTGCTAATTATAAAAAATTTGAAGTGTCAAATAAGATTTTTGGAGTGTTAATAATAATTCTCTTTTGGGAATTCAACGACACCCCTAGGGTTCTGATGCGTGCTGCCTCTTTGCTGATGTCGCCCTCCTTAATCGTGGTCCACAATTTTTAAGTATATGTGATAAATAAAAATATAAAATTAAAAAAAAATATCTATATATGATGGTGATGGATCAACCTACTAATCTTAGCTTAAATTGGTTCCAAAAATAAGTCTTGGTATATATCCTCCGTCCCGTCTTTTCGTGCATTTATTTTTCTGGTAATATTGTAAGGACTCAGTCAAGAGGTGTAAGGACCACGTGTTGTTATTATTATTATTTTTTTTCTAGGCAACCAGAGCCACGTTACTAATTTAGGTTGACAAAATTGGAAAAAGATTCTTGTCGGATCTTTTATTTTGGGAATCCTAAGAATTTTGTAATCGTAACCGTTCACGGTACATCGTGCTATTAGTTTTTGTTAAATATTATTTATATTTAATTTTAAATTTTAAAATGATTTCTAACTTCACGATGTACGATGAACAATCACGATTATGAAATTCCTAAGATCCTCAGAAATTCCTTTCCAAAATTGACCCAAAAAATAAGTCTTGGTATATATCCTCCGTCCCGTCTTTTCGTGCAATTATTTTTCTGGTAATATTGTAGGACTAGATTGTCTGCCCTCCCACTTCACATCCCTTTCTATTTGTACGGTCACGGTTAAGTCACGTCAACATTTTATATTTTTTTTTTTATAAAGATAATAAGATAAAAAGCAACATGAATATAAAATATTAACGTGACTTAACCGTGATCGCACAAATAGAAGAGGATGGAAGGGGATGGAAAGTTTTATAGGGATAATAAGACAAAAAGTAACAGAAATATAAAATGTTGACGTGGCTTAACCGTGATCGCATAAATAAAAAAAAATGAAAGGGAATGAAAAGTGAGAGGTCAGACAATCTAAGTCCAATATTGTAAGGACTCAGTCAGGAGGTGTAAGGACCATGTGTTGTTGTTATTTATTTTTTTTTTTTTTCTAGGCAACCGGAACCACGTTACTAATTTAGGGATTGACAAAATTGGAAAACGTTGCATAATATTGTGAAGTGGTTAGTACAACAAATCACATGCGCGGATAACAAGTGACCATTAGGAATTAGCAAGTAACCTAATAACCTTGGGAAATGGCTTGCACCGACCTCAATTTAAAGGAATGATCCGGTCTGTCTATGTGTATACATTGGTTGAACTCACTCCTAAGCTCCCTAGACCAGCTTACTTTTATGTGGTTGTTTGGAATTGGCTTTCGATAAACGTGCATACTGGTGACTTCAATCTTATGAATTTTTTTTTTCGAACTCTTTAGCCGTGAATTCTGGCTCGAGCGCGGATTCAAATTCGAATAATAATTCAAATAAACTAGAGTACGTATAGGATATACGGGTGCTAAAACCTTTTCTTAAGATATCTTCCAAACTGTTAGGGATCTTTGCTCCGGATGTTGCTCCTTTGGTGTGAAACAGTTGGTTCTATAGGTTTAGAATTCTGTTAAAAATAATAAATATCTCTTCGTTGATAATTAAAAGTGCTTATTTTATCCCAAAATAAAAATTGTAGCTTCTACTTATTTATCTATCGTTACCAAACATAGGAAGAAATTTTTCATTTTCATTCCTCTAGTAAAATACATGGAATATCAGTTTCCTTGAAATCCTTTATGCCTCGGGATTTAGTAAGTGGTGAGGAAGAATAGCGGAACAAGTTACAGTTATGACTAGACTGGTTTAGTCTCGGATTCCTTATAAAAAAATATTTAAAAAAAACCTAAATTTACTGTAGTAATAAAGTTTATAGGGTAAACTGCCAATTTAGTTCCTGAATTATTACCTTAGTGAAAATTAGGTCCCTAAACTATTTTTTCAGAAAAATTAGTCCCTGAATTATAAAAATCTACCAATTACATCCCTAATATTATATTCGAAGCTATTATATTCAATTTTCCGCCAATTTAAGTCACATTACTTACATGTGATACACATTGGAGGGTAGATTGATACTTTTCATAAAGAAATAGTGTATGGAGTTAACTTTGGAGGATAAATTAGTAGTTTTTCATAAAGAAATAGTGCAAGTTAACTTTTGAGGGTAAATTAGACATTAAATTAGCAACCTATATGAAATGTTAAGGGCTTATAAACAAAAAAATGATGGTATTACACTCTATAGTGTGTCAAGTGACTTAAGTTGACGAAAAATTGGATAATATAGCTTTGAATATAATAGTAGGGATGAAATTAGCAATTTCTAATGAATTTAGGGACTTATTTTACCGAAAAAATAATTTAGGGGCCTAATTTTCACTGAGGTAATAGTTCAAGGACTAAATCAGCACTTCACCCAAGTTTATATACTGAAATTGAATGAAGGGAGACCAGTCGACTGCACAAACATGCTATGTTAATGCACTCAATAAAGTCTCCGTTGAGACTGATGAGTTCAAATACATCTATAGGATGTGCACCAGTTACGGGGTGGTACTATCTCTGCATTCTTTTTTTATTTTCTACATATTATTTTCAGTTGTTGGTCGTCAATTCAAATGAATTGAAGATATTCAAAGGACAAAAATTAACAAGAATTTATGAGAGATAAAAATAAGGTGTGTGAATAATATCATTCACTAGTTATAATTATGACGGATTGAGAAGAGCTAGTATACAATACTTTGTACGAGTATATCAAGCAAACTAGTAGCTACATAAAGTGCTCATGAAAAACGTGTTTGGTGTAAAACAGATCATTGAGGTTGGATGCTTTACCCATTTGGTGTTATATGAAGCCATCTCCAACCGAGGGTTGGCCAGATGACTCATTTTAGCCATCTGGTCCTCTAAGATATTAATATTTTAATGAACAGTACATGATCATAATTGCTTCCATCTCCAACTGAAGGCCAAAGGATCATAGGGCCAAACATAATTTATTATTTAAATTTAAAAAATACAACAACTTAAATTCAAATCCAACAACAACTTCAATTTAAAAACTATAACGGTAACTGGCCCAAAAAACAAAAAAAATTAGAACTTAAATTTAATGAATGGTTTAGGTATTTATAGGAAAAAAAAATTAGAATTTTTAAGAATTAAAAAAAAAAATTGGCCCAAAAAACTAAAAATAAAATAAAATAAAATTTGAATACAACGGCTAGTCAGCTGGCCGTTGGATTCAAATTTTTGTTTAAGCATCCCTGTCAGTTATATCCGACATGATTTTTTTAATTTCTGGCCAACCCCGGGTTGGCTGCATGCGGCCAGCCCTTTGGCCCTTTCAGATTCCGTGGGGCCCACGAGCCCTCTGGCCTAGCCCTCGGTTGGAGACGGTTTTCCCTCTGGACCATTCGGTTAGAGATGGCCTGACATTTATTGAGAAGAGCTAGTGTACAATATTGTATCAAGCATAAGATCATCTCCAACCCTTCGATTAAAATTTAAAATTTTTAACCCAGAAAATTTAGATTTTAACTCAGAAACAGTTTTTCCCCTCTAACCCTTTTGGGTTAAATTTTTAGCCAAGATTATTAAAGAATGAATTTATGATGATTTTTTTTCCTAAAGTAACATTTAAAAAAAAATTATGTAGACTATCCTAATATAATTTTATGAACATTTTAACTTAAAAATATTTAGATTCCGATCAATATTGAAAAATCACTAAATCAACATCATGAAACTTGTGGAACATTACGAAAGAATATGAAACACATAAAATAAGTTTTTTAATTACTTTAGCCGTTAGATTAGATTTGGACCATTATATATATATTTTTACCGTTGTATTTGATCAAATTATATCTTAACCGTTGGATTCAATGATTTTATAAATATAAAACTAAAAATATATACCTATATGGTGGTCCAGCTTCACTAACCCATGGGGAATTTTGGGCTAAATTTGGCCCATAAATGAGTTTTGAGCTTTAACTCATATTTGCCACAAGGGTTAGAGTAAGTGGGGTTAAGTTTAGAATCTAAAATTTAAGTTTTACTCTAATGATTAGAGTATGTCTAACTGGCAAGCTGGTAACCACATAAAGTGGACATGCAAAACGTGTTTGATATAAAACATATCACTGAGGGTGGATGGTGTGACCCATGTGGTGCTGTATTGCTCGACTTGCTATCAATTACTAAATATTTATTCATTGATGACTGCATTTGCATGTCGGCCGTCTGGCCAAACACTCTTCCAATTACAAAATGCAGAGGTAGTTGTTGAAGAAAGAGTACCATAAAATTTTAGGAAAACTAATAAAAATGATTTGAAAATTTTAAGTTTTAACGAAAATGACAAAATAAATGGTAAAATGAATAGTATCAGGATTGATTTTTTAGTATAAAAATATGATTTTTCGTTAAAATGAATAGTACCGAAAACTTTTCATTAAAGTTCCCTAAAATTTTTAGATGACTAATAACGGAACACAGATGCCCTCAAAACTAATTTGAGGGGGCGGTTCGAAAGCATATTGGAAGAGGACCTCTAGGGTTTGAACAGGGACCACATGGGAGGATGCTTGGGTAGGATTTGGTAACATGGGCATGCCAGCTGTTATTTTATATTTTGTATAGACTTGTAGTACACACCCGAACGTCATAGTTTGTCTTGCTTGTGGTGGTTGTTTCTCGTGTTATCCCCTTTGACTGTCTCCCACTGGATAGTGCTGTGCATGGCTGATATGAACTTCCCATATATATATTGTATAGAGTGAAACGTTGAGGAAGATTCGTATTAAATGTAACCCATTTCCAATGAGTAATGACGCTAAATTATGTACAGAGTATGGAGCTTTTCCAACGAAAAATTAAAGACTTATGGCTGGTTGTTAGATCGAGGGTCTACGTTTGACTTCTTGTTGGATTGCTTGAAAATAACAATGGCCGGCGGGTTACTAGCATGAAGATTTCAAATAATGACCTTAAGTGTTCGGTCACCCATGATTTGATTCAATATTAAAGGTTGAGATTAAGATGCGTAAAGAAAGAAATTACATATGATGAAATACCTCTTGATAAGTACGTGATGCAAGAATAATACTTATTTCAAACACTGTAGTAAAATGACAACTTGTTTGAGTAAGCTAATATGTCATTCTATGGTGGCAAATATGTCATGTTATGGTCCGCTTATAATTTGATGAGATTTTAAAGGAGGAGTAAATGTACGCATATGCATGTTCTACATGTGTATTTAATCATACTGTTGGACTTTGAAAGTGTGAATGCGACAAATATATATATATATATATATATATATATATATATATATATATATATGTGTGTGTGTGTGTGTGTCAAAAACTGAAGATATTACTCACAAAAACTAAAATGCTGCAATACATGTGGACATACACGTCCTCAAACTTTTATTCATTTCGTCGGTGACACTTGTGAGCACAATATCGCGAGGTAGCACGGCCGTATGTGTTTATTTTGTGTTGTATATTGTCACGTGCCGCTAAATCCACTTTTCCTTTTTTATAAGAAAGATATATTGATAAATGGGGAAATTGAGTATTTCGGGTGAAGGGAAAATATACTCTTAAGCAATTATTTTCTCACCTAATGAAGATTCGACGTAGACAAAAATCAATTCAAAGTAATGAGCCGATTGAAAGAAATTCCATTGTGGTACTAAATTTTAAATATCCACAAATCAAGCTAATCTTAAATATTCTTACTATAGTTTCCTTGGATTAAACTTAACACCAATAGTTTGTCTAAAGGAAATTATGATCATGCTGCTAGTGGAGGAGTTTTCAGAGATTGTCATGGTCAGTTTTAATTAATGTGGGTGAAGATCATTACATCAGTATATAACCATTGTACAACAGTAACTAACTATGCTGATGTGGCAATCCAACTCATCTCTATCTAACTCATTACACCATAACAAACATATTTAACCAAACCAATCAACAAATGACACATGTACTTTTAGTTATATTGGTTGTTAATTAGAACTAATACTTGATGTTATTAATTGACTCATTTTACAGAACGTTCCTTATTTAGAATTTTGTGTCGATTTACCCACCTGAACTTGTACCACTTTACCCATTTCCACCTTGAACTATTAGTTTAGCCAATTCCTTAGACTTTTATAAAGAAAGATGATTTTCACACATATTTTTTAGCTTCTCACACACCCCTCTTTAATTTTTTCCATCGGATTAAATAAATCAAACAAAAACAATGGACATGATTAAACAAGAGTAGGGATGGGCAACGGTTATGGCGGACGGGTAACCATGGTTATACCGTTTATGTTCATACCTGCATAACCGTTTACCCGTTGGGTAATTGCATAAACTGTTATATCCATACCTATAACCGTTTATAAACGGTTAACCATACCCATAACCGTGTACCCATTTAACCAAAATCATTTACCCGTTTACCTGTTTTTGAACCCGTTTATCTTTTTTTTACCCATTTACCCCTTTTTTCACCCATCTACATTTTTTTTATAACAACTTGAAAATTACAAAAGAAAAATTTGTCATAATTTTCGTTTTCTGACAATTAAACACCGTTATAGGTACATTTTAGCATGCATTTCCCTATTTTAATCATTTAAGTCCTCATACAATTCCAATAATTGAAATAATAGTTTACGAACGATATTTTTCTGCTATATCCAAGCAAGTCTTTAATTATAATCCATATGATTACAAAGTAAAGCTTCTAAAAACAAAAAGTAGTCATTATCTTGAATACTAGATGATTCAAAGCTCCAAAATATTCCGAAACTAAACACTTCTGAACACTTATGCTTTAGCACGTTCAATCACAAAGTCTCATCGACTCGTTGTCACCAAAAGAGACCTACAGAAGAAATGTATAAATTGAATTAGTATAATCGCGGGTAATACCCATAACCACCAATTTAAATTTTACGGATAAACGGTTATATCCATAAGTGTTTGTTCATCTAAACGGCTACCCATAACCGTAACCGTGAACTTTAAATAGGCGGGTAACCCAAACCCATGGGTATTTTGCCCATCGCTAAACAAGAGTGTGTGGAAGGCTAAAGTGGATGTGTGTTTATCATTCCCCTTTGTAAACATTGATCAATTACCTTTCCACTGTTAGATTACTCAATATTACATCTAGAATTCTTTCGAATTAGTCAAGTTCTTGTCATGTAATGCCAATTATCCCTTAGTCTAAAGTAAATACGACTTTTTGCCTTACTTCAAGTCTAAAATCCACTACCCGAACCCAATTCTCTCTCAGGTAAGTCTAATTTATCGACCTCTGTGTAGCAATAACTCGGCTAAATGCTGTAAAATTATGTCTTTACCAATGTCTCTAACACTATTATATTACTCTACCATAAGATAAAGCCATTATTATATTACTTTACCTTTTGTATAACACATGCACCTTCCAACTTATGAGTAGCAAATCGCCATCTCCAACTGAAGGGTCCAGAGGGCCAGAGAGCCGAAAATAGCCCGAAAACCGTCTCCAACCGAGAGCTAGGCCAGAGGACTTTGGAATCTGGGAGGGCCCCACGGAATCGGAGAGGGCTGGAGGGCTAGCCACTTCCGGCCAGCCAGCCAGCCCAGGGCTGGAGGGCTGACCACTTCCGGCCAGCCAGCCAGCCCAGGGCTGGAGGGCTGACCACTTCCGGCCAGCCAGCCAGCCCCGGGCTGGCTATGTTTTTTTTAATGTTTTGTTATTCCTGTCGGTTATAACCGACATAAATTATGTATAATATATTATTAGTGTCGGTTATAACCGACACCAATGGCAATGTAATATAATAGCAATTTGAATAGTGTCGGTTATAACCGACACTAATTGTAATTTGAATTCCAACGGCTAGCCAGTCACTAGCCGTTGTATTCAATTTTTTTATTTTTTTTATTTTTATGAATTTAAACCTTTTTTTTTTCTTTTTTTTTCTTCTATAACTTCTATTTTACAAAATTTGTTTCAAATTTTTTTAAATTCTATTTTTTTCCTATATCTTATATTTTACAAAATTTGGTTCATATTTTCTTCATATAACTTCTATTTTACAAAATTTGTTTCATATTTTTTTTAAATTCTATTTTTTTTCCTATAACTTCCTAAGCCATTATACAACATTAAATTAAATTAAGTAACATGAAACAACATTAAACAATATGAAACAACATTAAATAACATTAACCAACATAAAACTTAAACAACATTTAAGTTGTAGTTTTTAAATAATAAATTATGTTTGACTCTATGGCCCTTTGGCCCTCGGTTGGAGACAAAGGCAAATATGGCCATGTACTGTTCATTAAAATATTAATATCTCGGATAATCTTGGAGGGTTAGAGGGCTCAAACGAGCCCTCTGGCCAGCCATCGGTTGGAGATGGCCTCAATGCCCTTTAATTTGGACCAAAAGTTAGAGTTTCGCCTCCCTTGTAGCTAGGCTTCAAGGAGCTTTTGACTGAAGGATCCTCTGTGGCCTTGGCCTGTAGAAACTACAAAGATGTTTACAGGATAAAGCTCGTTGAGAAACTGTTCAGAACCATGGTAGGCAGTTTCCAGTTGTATATTAGTCTGCAACTGTGCGCGTATTGTATGATCTATTATTTATGCACTATAATGTTGGGATTAAAAAGTAGCAGGATACTTTTATTGGTTTAATGATAGTCCAGTATGTCATGAAATGAGTCCAGTTGGGTGTGTGGTTCAAAATGCGAAACATTCCTATTGCATTGTTTAAGTTGATCGAATTCCACTCAATTAGGCCCAACTCTTTTTCATCCCAAACACGGGATTGGACCGCTACCAATCTTGCCCAACAATTCAGGCCTACTAGGCATCTCAACCTTATGCACAACAACACAATATTCGTTAAAGAATGGAATCTGACATCGGGTAATTTGCAGAATAAATTTTACTTAAGTTTTTTGTGATGAAAAAATTAATATATGTTCGAATGTATAAGTGGTTAAGTTGGGGCAATATTGATATAATTAGTAGTGGATCGTTCCGACTCTTAAATATTGACATGATATTAGAGCGGATTCTCAAACTTGTTCCCACATGACGACTATTCTGATTCTTAACAAGACCCCAATTCAACCCGACATGAAAATTATTCTAACTGTGAACAGAACCCTGACTCAATAACAAATCTTTAGCTGCTTGAGAAAAAAAAAATGAGGTTACCCGCAATGGTAAATCTTGCACGTGTAGCCCACTAAAAGACGTGATTTTACGTTGAGCGAGTGTTGAATAATGCAAATCCCATATGGGATACTTCAGAGAATTAATTATAACTTATTGTAAAGGGTTTGACACTTAATAGCACCGAGGTCTTTTGTGATAGCTCAATATACTTGTCGAGTTATGCCTATGCTTAAGTTGATAAAATGTCAATGCACTTAATTCTGCATATGTGGTTAAGTTAGGACAATATCAATGTCATTAATAACTAGTGAACTGTTAGTCTGACTCAGTATTTTGTTTATTGTTTTTTCGATAAATGCAACGAATGACTCTTTGACCATTTTATGAAACACAAAGTGGTACACGTGTCCTAGTATAATTGCAGTGATATTGAGAAATGTAGCATAAAAGTGGAACATATATCAATCATATTGTCCACTTATATTCTAACACGTGATGCATCACCTTAATTATATTATGAGTACATAAAAATTTATCCATTTTATGACCAACACACTCTCAAGTTAGACACACGTTCCATTCGGTTCAACTCTAAGCCCTACGTTTGCAGATCCATCTTCTCCACTAGCTCCATCAAATTTCCATGACCCTTCTTCACCCCCACAACTTGCAGATCTACACTCTTATTTGGTTATTTTGTGTACAAATCATATCCAAAATGACGACAATTGCACATCATAATTATCTTTGTTGAATATCTGATGGTAGGTTTATATGGTTTAACTGTACTTGTCATATATTATGTTCATCAAGCATTCTGTCATACAAAAGGAGGAACAAACATGAAACCTCACGTGGAGGGTAAAGGATCCCACACTCTTAAGATACAAGGCCTTTGCGTTCATCATATATCCATTAGACGAGAAAAATTTATCTTAAAGACTCAACGTGTGAATCAATCTCTCGCGTACGAAATATGCCTGTGTGACTGCTAGTGTACAATTTGTTTTTTATTTAAAAGGGTTACCCTAGATAACACTTCACTAAAAAGAAAAATATATATCGACCCATACACTGTGAACTGTCAACCTACAAGGTCAGAATATTGACAAGAATTTTTTTTACTTTGATCTATTTGGAACTTAGTGCGCGTATCATATTTAAGGAAATACATGGAACCCATTTCAATTTATCCTAGGGTTTTCTTCTTTGTTAATTCCATCCTCATCCTCCTCAACAGTACATAATGCATGCTTGTTGTAAGTTTCTCAAAACTTCAAATAATCTATGTACCCTTTCTCTTAATTATGTCTGGTGATTCTAACAAATACTATGCATAATTAAAACAATAGATGATAACCAATAAACTAAGAATTTGTAATTTTAGAAAACACTGATAAAAAGAAGTGAACCAATCAACCCCAAAATATATAAATATATAAAACGAATGAAAACCTGACTCATGATTATATAATGTGTAAGAACAAAAAGAGAAGCGAAAACAAAAACTTACGGCGAAAACTGAAAAATTCCCAAGGATCTATATACTAGAGATAACTAACTAAGGTGAAGCGAAAAAACAGAAGAACAAATGATCAACAAACTAATAACAAACAGGCGTGGATTAAATTTAGAGGGATCGAATCCGCTTTGATACCATGTTAAAAAATCAAAGGACAAAAGATGAGAAAATGATTGCAAACCGTGCCTGACCTGTATTACATAGCCACAAAAGTAAGAACACTAGGAAAATTTGAAATTTTACCACAAATTTCCCAAAAAAACCTGTACTACGAAAAGACTGCATCTTGCTAAGACCTAATTCCTACAGAGTTACAAGAGGTGTATTTGTAGATATTTAATCTTGAAAAAACAGGAAAGCAATCTCAAACTCTACTTACAAAAATAGGAAAGTAATAAAAATTATTTGCGTATTAGAAAACCCTAATACATGGAATAAAACAAATAACTTAACATAAAAATAAACTATATTGCTAAATTGCCAACTTTTTCAACTAGGAATGCTGATTTTAAGACTTAAGAATGAAGGTAAATGCTCGCTACTGTTGAACTTACAGGTCTTACACAACAAAAATACTTTATACAGTCCTTAATTCCTTTTCCATCTGGCGGGTTTTCTTTTTCTTTTTCTTATTAAAATGCATGAAAATTGAGAGACATGCATGGCCGTGGTTAGTATTGTTATAATGACCTAAAAAAAAGCAGTATTGTCATCGATCCCAACTCAGTTGTTTCTTTGTCTATGAGGAACTCAGACACAAGACAAGAAAGCTCGCAGCTTCCTTGAAGATCTAAACAAACGAATAATATACAATTTAATTAGTTCCATAAATGGTCTAAGTATTAACAGAACCAAAATCTGAAAATGCAGCTTCCCTTCGTTTCTCCCTGCATGAATCAGATGATGAGGTTTGTATGCGTGTCGGAACCACGGGTTGCACCATTTAAGCTGACATTTTCTTTTGTACTCGAGTAGTTCTGATTACAAAGTTTTTTAAATGGTCTCTTTAGCATTACTTTTTAAAATATATACATATATCTATAAACATGGTGGCATTGGGTTTTGGTTAAAGGAGAAACACAAACAGTTGTGCGAAATTGAAACATCACAGTCCGAGTAATTAATACACGGACAATGCCATATATCAGAGTCAGGGAAAAAGAGGAATCCATGGCGTAACTGCTGATGTTGACTCTACTTTGTAATTATGGCAAAATGATTCAGATTTCTGGAAAAGTCAGAGAAGCCATTAAAGGCATTTAGTGTTGCATATGCAACCACCTTCAGAAATTGATGACAGAAAATATATTGCATGAGAGAGAGAGAGAGAGAGAGAGAGAGAGAGAGAGGCATACAATGCACTACCCACCAGACCATCACGGCCGGTCCTCATAACTTTGATTATGTTCGGGTATCCTATATTTCAGGTTTTTTTTGCCGTTAATTCTTGTTCATTATATCGATAATCAATGACCCAACGGCCAAAACTCCCGACTATAAAGTACCCGGGACCGGGAGCATGCTAGAAAATCCACCAACATTGATTCAAATTTAACTCATTGCCCTTCCCTTCCAAAATTTCTATCACTTTTGTTAATTTCATCATCCTCTGTTCCTTTTTCGTAACAATTTTCTGTGCCCTGATCTGAGTCCTGCATGACAGCAAACTAGAGGAAATCATACACGAAATCATCATAACCAACACAGGCCGGCCCACCATACTTGTCCCTTTCACACTGTTCACACATTTTGAGAGCAATAAGTTACAATGTGCGATGAAATCTTAAGCAAATTAAGAAGAGGAAGATTAAGAAAATATTATAAATTAGCCAAACACTTGTTAATTTAGATTCTACACAAGTTGTTACATTGTGATGTGAAGTTAATATTGTATGTTTGAAATCTTAAGCGCATTAGACAGCTTGTTAATTTAGTGTCAATACCACTCTATACAAGTAGCTCCACTGTTGATATATATTTGGCCGATATTTATACTAAGTTAATATATTGTTTAAAACCTTGAATTTCTTAAGAAGACGATGAAGATTAAGCACATATTACAAACAAGTCAAAAGGTTGTTAATTTAGTGTCGATAACATTCTACACAAGGAGTCCAACTATTGATATTTGGCCGATATATACTAAGTTAATATTGTTTGAAAATCTTAATTTTCTTTAGAAGATGATAAAGATTAAGAAGATATTATAAACAAGGCAAAAGCTTGTCATTTGTTAATTTAGTACCAATACCATTCTACACAAGTAGTTGCATATTGTCGATATATATATGGTCGATCCTCAGTATGCCCTGATTATAATTATGTATCAGCTAAATATCGATAATACATAAAGATTGTAGATTGATGATAATCAATATCAGCCAATTCATTAGTGTTATGTGTGAAGTACGTATACAATGTTCCTTTAACCCTTCAAAATTTCCAAAAGATATTCATGGTCTAGAAAAACAATTTTACTAATTCATAGTTTGTATGTATGTCACCAGGACAATTGAAGTATGAAACTCAAGCTACTAGTTAACAACTTATGAGTAAGAGGAGTTAATTTAGGGTCCGGAATCAAGCCAGAGTCAGATAGGTCCAACTTATCACATCTTTTTTTCCTTTTGTTCTTTAACATGTCATTTTCTTCCTGGGAGCACAATCAAAATCACATTGTGTTTGAGGACAACTCAAAGTTTAAAGAGGGTAATTTCAACAGTGTTAGCAACTGGATTGCTTCTAAGATACAAGTTTGGCATACATCTCACTCACATCTGTCACCCTTGATATATTATTCCTTTCTATACATTTTGCGTGATATGATCAGAGTGAAGCATAAGTTTGGATCACATCTTTCACAGCTACAGTAAAAACATCAAAGCAAACTGAATACACATGTACAAATATAAAATAACATAATCAAGAAAGAATCTGATCTTTAAGATCACTCAGATCTGAAAAAAAATCCTATATAATCTGACAAATAAATGTTAATTAATGGATGATTAAGATAAAGTAGAAACAAGACAAAACTCCGGATATTACAGAGCTCTAAAGCTGAATTAATCCACCAAACCCACTACCGGTAACAACAAAACAAGCAAATTCAAAAGAACAAAGATCAAACGCATGTTTTGCAACATTATGTGGTACAAGAAATATTAATCAGAAGGAAAATTAAATTAAAATGTTTAAGGTGACTGAACAACGTTATTCAATCAAGAGAGAGACAGTAATAGCAGTGTGAAAAGTGGAAACCCTACGGGAGGGCTATGGTGCTATAATGCAAAAGTAAAATTAGGGTTGTCGTAGCTAAATAGAAAGAAGCCAATTAAAAGTTAGTGTTGTGGGATTAGAGAGAGAGCAGAAGTGGACAGAGAAGATTCTTGAAGCCATCATGAAAAAAATCCAGTCCAATGATATGAAAACCTGTTGAAAGAGTTAAAAACTGACAAAGAAAACGCAACCCTGCATAGGTGCTGCTCATATTCATGAAATTTAGAGATAAAAATAAAAGAGTAATCATGATCTTTCCCCACTTTCGTCAGAGTTAAATGGAAAAAAAAAACAAAAAATAGCAGTCAAAACCCTTCATCATTACACCAATCTGCTTCTGCCTGCCCAACAACCCATGTACAATTTCTTCAACAAAATTAAAAAGCCGTCACAAAATGAAAAGGTAAATAAAGTTCATAAAAATACACAAATATAAAGGCTGGGAAAAAGCAACTTAAATCTAAAAAGATCTCACCTTTGGATGATCGGGGTAAAAATATGAGATGGGTAGTGAAG
This sequence comes from Heteromeles arbutifolia, assembly GCA_024362995.1. Lineage (NCBI taxonomy): Eukaryota > Viridiplantae > Streptophyta > Magnoliopsida > Rosales > Rosaceae > Heteromeles > Heteromeles arbutifolia. Next base: position 9,909,891 of record JANCRC010000016.1, read on the forward strand.
ATCTGAGTGATTGGAAGCGGTAATTGGGGGGAATGAAGCCTGGTCCGACGTCACTAAACGTAGAATCAATGATCTTTCTCAACTGGGACTCTAAGTTTTTAAGATTAGTGGATAAAATTGTCACTAATTGAGATGAAGATCATAGATCTAGTTAAGGGGCCTCGAGCCAGACAACATTCCCCTCAAAAAAACAAATTTGCTTCCTCTTCTTCGATCTATCTGCCTCCATTTTCACAAAGCGCTTTGCCCTAACGATGAACTAGAGAGAGAGAGAGAGAGAGGGGGGGGGGTAGTGGTGTGTGTGTGTGTGTGATCAAGGTGAATGAGAGAAATGAAATGGGTGGTACGAGAGGTGAGGAGAAGGGAAGGATAGAGATAAAAAGGCCGAGTCTTGAGAGTGAGATGGGGGAAGGTAAAAAGGACAAAGTAAATTAAAGTCGCAGAGACCCTACCAACTGGGTCTTGGGTTACAGAAATGACCACGACCCTGACCAAAAAAAAAAAAAAACAAAAGAAATGACCCCGACCTAAACAAAAATCCTTCTCTCTCTCTTCTTGCTCGCTCTCTCTCTCTCTCCCTCTCTCTCTCTCACTTGTCCCATCGTCTCCACCACGCAATCTATATATACACACAGCCTCACCAAAAACACACAAACTTTACACGTTAATTTCAAATCATCCCCCCCCCCTCCCCCCCCGGGCCGCCCCTCTCTCTATTGCTAAATCATCATGACCTAATTATATCATCACCTAAAACACTAATTCCTTCAATCTCTACCCAAAGAATTTAACTTTAACAAAAAACCCATTTCAGCCAAGCTTAAACAAACCAGCCTTTCTCTACATAGTATATGTGTGTGTGTATATTAATGAGGATGAATAGTAGTTATCAAAACTCTAAAAATGAAACCCCATTGTGGGCCGTACGATGGTGATGACGAACATGATAAAGATGAGACGCAAAAACAAGCAACCAAAAGGATGAGTCAGTGGTTTAGTTGAGCTAATTCAGCGACCCGTATATAGGAAATTTTGGGATTTGGGGGTCTTCCACTTTTCCTTTGCTTGCATACATTGTTCTCGTTCTTTTAATTAATTTGATTAATGCAGAGTTTGGTAAAACATTTAATGTATTCACGAAAAGGGGAATCCCTCGTTCAGTGGGTTCTCACTCCTTTTTACTACGGTCGCGGGGTATTCAAGATGACGACAGAGAGTGACTGACAAATAAAAAGTTGTGGAGAGAGAGGGAGAGGGAGAGAGAGAGAGAGAGAGAAGAGTCAGCATTACAGATACATACAGGCTACAGCTCATTATTATTCAGGTGCTTGCTGGTCTAGTTTTCATAGTATGGTCCTCCCATTCCCACTCCAACATTACCTATACTGAGCTTTGAAAGCAAATCTACCTTGCATTCTGTTACTAATTATAAATTTAAGATGTATTAACTTATTGTCATTATTTGGTTATACTTTTTTGTTTGATCAATTGAATTTAGTTAAATGAAGTTTTAGCTTACTTAATCATTGTCTTTGAACCATTAATCGTTCTAGAGTCAATTACCATCAATAATTATAAACACGCGGACTAGTAATGCTAGTATTGCTGTCGGTTATTATTGACACATTAGCTTCTCTCTTGTCTCTACTATACTTACTAAAAAAAATAACAATTACTAACTAAAAGCATTGATCTACCCCATTTTTATTGATATTGACTCGTTACGCTTTTCTTTGGTTAAATTAAATCTTAATTAAATGAGTGTATAGATTGTAGAATCCATTCTTATGTAATTTTGGGAAAACTCTAGCCATTAGAGAGAAAAACAGAGAAAAAAAATCTATCCAAATCCTTTCCTTTGGCATTGGGGTCGGCTCAATCTCTCTTGGTATCTTCCCTATTTTCCCAGATTTCCTCTTATGTTGTAATTGTCTTTTAACTCCTAGTTGTGGCTGCTCTTTTGCGCAGGCAAGAAAAGCCTTGGTGATAGACAAGAAGAGTCATCGTGATTATCACTGATCTCTCACAATGTTGAGTAGAGCCTTTGAGCATCTATAATCAAACTTGGAGTTTTGAGTGGTAAATGTTGTTTAGATATGAGATGATGTTTTTTGTATTTCTTACGGTTTTGTGGGCATGGCGAAAGACTATGATGAGGAAGCTCGACATTTGTTGGTGAATCAAAGCAGTATTTCTTTGTCGACCATTGCATTCATCAAATGAATAGTGCAGTCTTTTTTAGTGATGCCTTTATGGTAGGTATTTCAACAACTTACAAGATTTAGTTCTCACGAGTGTTATCTTTCATGTTGGTTGATGTGGCTAATGAATTGTATCGAATTCCTGATGAGCACTAATTGTAAAGTTGTGGTGTTTCTTTCAACTGTGTGTTGCCTCTTGGTTTCATTTGGCATGTATGCTCTATGTACGTTTATTGTTCTTAATAAAGTTTTATTTTCTCTAAACAAAAATCTTATGTATTTTTTTTTACTCAATGTGTGTTCCGGATTCAAACCCTTTTTCTACCATTTATGATATTTCTTTGCTTATGAATTTATAAGGCATGAGTTGTCAAATCCATAGACGTTTATTTATCATGTAGCACATCTGACAAAATATAAGCCGATGGCCTTTCAAGTTATAGATCAACTATTATTTGGCTACAAGCTAGCTTTCAAGCGTTGTCAAGGAACCCACAGCAACGACAGAAACATAATTTTGAAAATGCAGGATCGAAATCTAGCTAACTGCAAATTAGGTGCTTAATTGGTGACCAAGTTGATTGAATAAGATAAACAAGTTTGAGCAAAATCAGAAATCAAGTTTACGTACACATCTTTACGAGTAACAACCATATTGTGTATATAATGCATAGTTATAAAACTACTGGACAATATAAATTTAAACAACATATAAGAGTTTTGTAATTCGATTGATTAAGAACATTCTTCTTGCACTTGAAGTCTCGAATTCGATTCTCCTTTCTCCAATTCACCATTACAACTATTGTTTTATCAGGATTAGGCAATCCAAAGAATAAAAGTTAAGAGAACACAATTAATAGGAAGCATGCCAACATTTTGGTTGGATTCAGGACCACATAAACAAGGTGTCCATTGACCTGAAGTCCCCTCTTTGACCCTATCTCATGAGATTTGCATTTCTCTTTTCCCGAGCTCCCTAAATTCATGGTGATTGACCTTAAAAGCATCTTTAGTCGGACACCAAACTTCACCTAGATTTTTGTTCTTTCCCAATTCCCACCACACATACTGACGGCATTGTCTCCTCTCTCTCCATTTCCTCTCCAAAAATTCATTTACACACCTCAGTACCTGCTGTGGCCAATTTGTAATCTCAACTTATATCTTTTCTATCATTCATGCAATTTTGTGATGGAAATTGAGGATTTAATATATAGTTTCTCTCTAAACTCATGATGCCCTCGAGGCGTCTCCTGACTTTATTCGTAATGTTGTTGTTGTTCGGACTAAGTTTATGTATCCGCTTTCTCTAAGTGGAATTATAATTTTGTTGCTCGACACTGCACCAGACATTGATACAACTACGTGAAGTCATAACACAGAAGCAAACCCCTCCTAACATTTCGTTAGTGGCCGGCGTGTTTCATGAGTTACCCCAATCACAAAAACCTAGTGCGTTGTGTATAGATTGAGACTTGTAGTTTTATTTTTTACTCATTCCATACTGGGCAGGAAATCATTAGATAACACTTCTAAATTGGGGTCTCACTAATCATCAACTCATAAACATTTACAAAGTTTTTTTTCAAATCAAATACTTACTAAGCTGAATTTGAAAGCACTTTGTAAGCAGAAAAGCTTAAAGTACTTCCCCTTGATTAAAATAATCTCGTTTGCTTTTAAAAAAAATAAGCAATTGGCCTCGTTCTCATACAAATTAAACATTAAGAAAATGAATGTGCAAGAGTAGTTGTAATTTGTAAAAAAGGGGAAAAAGGTGACGGCCCTTTTTGCACTTGCTGTTTTTCTCCCACCCCAAACCTAGTAGCTGGCCTGGCCTTGATTGAGCAAACAAGATTCTTTGCGCACTACACAACGTAGAAAATAAAACCAAAATATTTGGGTGGGGGGTCTCTATTTTATTTTTAATATATAATAAATATGAAGGTGGATTCGTGGCACTACATTTTTATATAAATTTTGACATAAGTCTTACATAATTAATTTATATATGGGGTGGATCATAATTATTTAAATAAAAAATTAAATTGACAAATAACATTTGATCGCAACCATTGAAAACATACGAATCTAATGGCCTATAACTTGTGTCAAAACTTGGGTAAGAAATGTGGTGCCACCACTCCGCCCCCAATATATATACACACACTTATTTTTAACTATGCCTCCTGGAACTCCACTTTAATCTCACTTTGCTCCCTGTAACTCAAAAGTCACAATTTTACTCTCTAAAACTCAAAATCCGTTCCACTTTGACTTGTGGACTCTCTCTTCTCCCTAAAACTTATAGGCCGTCTTCGGAAACATATGTGGGACCAAACACCCAATAAGACTATGTCACATGTATAATAAATTTGATTATAAATCTCTATTATGCATTAACATCCAACAATCAGATCATATTAAGTTTAAAAGAAATTGAAGAGATGAAAAAAAAAATTGATTAGACTAGTGCACCGAAATCAAATCCACATAAGAAAAAAAAAAAATCTAAGGCAAGGTGGAGAATTTTGAGTTTTATAGAGACGACTTTCAAGTTTCAAGGGGCAAAATGGGATCAAAATCGAGTTCCAAGGGACAAAATGAAATCAAGAGTTCCAGGGAACAAAGTGAAGCAAACTTGAGTTTCAAGAAATAAAGTGAGAACTTTTGAGTTACAGAGATCAAAATGAGATTAAAATCAAGTTTTAGAAGACGTCGCTAAAAATAATATATATATATATATATATATATATATATATATATATGTATATACTTTCAAACTTTGCAAACTTCAAACTCACATCACGACGGATTAAGTTTGGAATTTGGTTTTTATATAAGTGGTCCAATGAAACATCTGAGAGACAGACAGGTGCTGCTGGAGACAGATTACTGGCAAAACATTTGGCAATATTGTTGTTTAAAAAAACTACCAGTCCCAAAATGTCAGTTTGGACTTTTATTTTAATTTCCAATTTTGTTTGGTTTTTGGGCAAGTTTTCGGAAAAGGATACGGCCTGGATCATTTTCTTAGGGATCATAGGGATTCCGTAATCGTGACCGTTTATCGTACATCGTGCGATCAGTTTTCGTTAGATATTATTTATATTTAATTTTAAATTTTAAAATAATTTCTAACCGCACGATATACGATGAATGATCACAATCACGAAATCTCTAAGATTCCCAAAAAAAGATTCCGGCGAGAATCCTGTTCCCAAGTTTTCACCATCCGATTATTTTGTTGGGGTTTTTGGGTTTCCAAAATTGAGGAGTGCAGTGTAGCTGATTAATATGAAGGCCCAAATCATAAACTCTTATGAATTTAGGCTAACTTTATATTTGACAGTATTAATGTTAAGCAAGTCCAATTAGTTTATTATACAAGCGATGCTAGAGATGGAAGATTCAAACTCAAAATCTCAGGTACAAAGATGAATGCTGTTGACCAATTGAGCGACAAACTTCTTCCAAAACATATCCACTTTAAATACCAAATCAGTAACTAAATGGATTTTTTAGTTATAGACCTAAACCGAACCAAATCGGACCGTATCTCATTAGTTTGGTTGCCAGTTGAAAGCCTGAACCTGACCTAACCTACAGACAACTATTTGAATTGTACTCAATTCTCAAAAGACCAACACATTCTCCTGTCTAATTTAGAATTAAGTATGGTTGTTAACATCATGCACCCAAACGAGTAAACTGCACAAAAGAAAAACAAGACGACGCAATAACATGATTTTTACAAACTTTGTTACTATATTACAAAGTAAATTGACAAAGTCTCAGGCAAATAGGTGTAGACACAAATGATTTTTATCACTAGAGTCATGAAAAGTTGAACAGCCATTAAAAGCATACCAACACGTGGACGGTAAGAACATGATACATAAACATATCATACACTTAAAGCTCCGGCTTGACCTTCACATCTCCATTTGGTAGTGTGCTCTGTGCTTGTGCAAGCCGTTTTGTTTCCTGTATCATACAAAAAGAGTTTAAACCATATGAGGATGATAATTGAACACACCCAAAGAGACAAAAAAAAAAAAAAAAACACACGGAGATGGTAATATGGATGCTTCCAAAGAAGGCTCCGGTTTTCTCAGAGAATGAGAATGAAATATCGACAATAAACACAAACAAGCTGGCTTCTGCTGAGTTTTTGTTAACACATCGGTAGCAGATTTAATTGAAAATAGGTCAGAGAAAGGTTATTTGATATGGACGAATGACCAAAGGGAAGAAAGGCCGAAAGGGATGAAAGGGTCCATTGAAGACTATCTTCACTTAATTTTGACAAAAACAATATGCTTAACCAAAGGACATTTATGAAGATATTTTTGGGATAATTCAAAGTATCTTACAGCAGCAGATGCAGCACGTATGTCTCTGTAAGATTCAACTTCATCCGGAAATGCCTGTTCAAGTTCCTCCAGAAGATGTTTGCGTAAACTCTGACAAAATGTGCATAGCATGTTGAATCATGACAAACTTCAAACACCAAAATGGAACTAAACAATAATTTTCACACGGGAAAAGCTACCTTGAAGGTATCAGTTTTTCCTTTAGTGATCTGATTCTTAGCAATGCAGCTATTAATGACATCCCTCGTGAATTCATCAGGATTCTTCCCATCATCGATCAAACTAGGCAAAACAAATAAGTCAAAAGTCAGAACTTCTCCACAGAAAAGGAATTGTCAGTTGTTAAAAGCAAATGACAGGAGAAGCCTCACTTAAAAACTTCCATAGGAACCTGGATATTGCATTTTTCGGACAGCTTAGCCATGTTGTCAAGCTCCATAACAAGGGCATTTCTAATAGGTCAAACCCAATGTGAGACGGTCACCAAGCAACAATAAAATATATTGAGAAAAAAAGGTTTGAATAAACATCGAATAAGCTCAGACAGAGAAATTACAGGCGTTGGACGAGGGGAAGCTGAGACACGGCATTGAACGAAGACACCGTGAGGTAGAGCTGGTGACTGAGGCCTAAAGTTTTCTGAATAGAGTTAATGACCTGATTCAGGTTTTGCTTTGGATCATCAACCGCTGCCGATCCAGTTGTATCATTGGTTTGAGGGACCAACGTTCCGTTTCCGCCACTCCCACCGATTCCAGTTGTATTCTGTGATGCATCCATCTCAGACCACTCTAACGCTCTTCAAAGGCGAATCTGATAAACAGAAATCAAGCTATTTAAATGTTTCTGTTTCTTCGTAAAATTCACATTTACAACTTCCCGCAAGATAAACAGGATAATAGAAGTACAGCTGATGCGAATATTTCTGCATCACAATATAATGAACCAGGGATCACTTCAGTATAAAATTGAAAAAAACTTTCATCCATTATTCTTTTTTTCAAGTTTACAAACCTAAGAACAACAGAATGAAGAACATGAGAGACTCCACGGTTATCTTTATCTAAACCGAAAAGGAATTCTTACTTTCATAACAAGAAGCACAACATACACCTTTCAATTCATCTGCAAGTGCAACATCAACCTGTCTGCTTAAAGCCCATATGTTTCCTAACCCTAACTCCAATTCACTGATAAAATTTCAGTTTTAATGGGTAAAATTTCAGTTTCTTTGATCACATTTAGAGGTAAATTACAGTTTCAGTTAATAAAGCAATCAAATTTCAGAAATATGGATTGAATCACAATTGAGAGGTAAATTTCAGTTTCGGTTAATAAAGCAATCAAATTTCAGAATTATGGATTGAAACCTTTAATTTCCAATTCCAAAGGCTCCAACTTCCCAACTAAATTTGCAAAAAGATTGAATTCCGTTCCTAAAATTGATTCAAACCCAATATTCACAGTACCCAAACACATCTATCGAACCCCAATTGAAATTTATGCCCTAATCAGCCGAAAAAAGGACCCTCCCATTTTCATTTTATTTTCCAATTTAAAAATCGTAACTTTGAATAAATCAAAAATGAGACTACCTTGGTGTGTGAATTGCTCGTTGAGGTCGGGGAAGCTGCTCTGCTCTCCAAACGGAAAGAGGACGAGGTTTCTGGCTCTACGAAGCGACGTCGCTTTGTGTTTATGTTGGATTAGATTGGACTTTCAGTTTCTGGGCCCGGCCTATTTTCACATTGCATTATTGGTGAGGGCTGACCTCAATCGAGCCCAATGAAAAGCCCAACAAGAGTGCACATCCCTTCTTACAAGGCAAAGCTTTGCTTAAAGTTTCAAAGTCATGTTCAATTTTTCCACTCTTATACACAATATCTGTGCTACACAGCCTTAGAAGCTTGGATTTGAATGAACAATCCTCTGGATTTTACAGTTTTTGAAGATAGAGGAGAATAATTTTTAATTTTTAGGGGATTAGGAGAATATTAGATATGAAGGAAACGTTTTCCATCTAATCCTCTCATTTGGGCAAGATTTGAATGAATAATTTTTCTTATTGAGTAGTCCATCTACTATCTTCAAGTCGGCCACAAATTTTTAATTTCTCATTTCAACCTACCTTGAAAATAAGACTTATCACCATCCTAGTAGAAGTGGGTCGAGATTATCATTAATATGATCAATTATACGTGTATACATAATATTACTCTCAAATTAATTGAAATTCTCGTAAAAATGTCATTTTCTGGAGGCCTTTTTTTTTTCAAAATTTTGTCATCTTTGTACTTGTCCAAACCCTTTATTGACCCTATAGTTTTAGTTGAATCAAAACCTTTGTTTTGCCTAATTCCTATTGTTCGAGACCTTTTGAGAAAAAAAACTCACTCTTCTCCACCCTCTCCACTAATATATGTTACAAGCACATATATAACTCAAGATAAATGAGATTACTTGACAAGAACTCGAAATTGGCTTGAGTGATTGGAAGGCAAACGCTTGAATACAATTAAAACTAAGTGGTCAGTTAAGTCCAATAACAAGTACAAAGAAAAGGAAATTTTCTAAAAATTCTGAAAAACGAGAGCGTGTAAAACATCTTTATGGGATTTTTTGTTTTTTTTTTTCGGTCTGAAAAGATAAATGCATTAATCCGATAGTAGTTTATAGGCAAAATAACCCAAATACATTTGGTGGTTGGGGGGGGGGGGTGGAACATATACATAAAAGCCCAGTCCAATTAAATAAACTAAAATGGGAACCCAAATCCCTAATTTCTGACCCCAGAAAGCAGCGTTCGCCGCCGTCACCGCCACGAAAGTCTTGCCAGCAGCTACTGAAAGAGCAACACTAGAGAAAATGACCAAGTGGTGAAAACGAACAAGACATCGCAGCACAAAAGTACCAAACCAGCAACAAGAAGCACACCACATCCAAATTTCTTCACCAAAGACACATAACCAAAAGATAGTCACCAGATCCAAATCCCATTCATGAATCCCAGCAAATATATACAAACACAGTAACATATGGATGGAAGGTGAGGCTAAGAAGGTATGTAAAATACCCTTACTTTGGCCAAAGCCACATTACACTCGGCTTTGATGGAAATCCGGCAAGCCGTTTTGGGGGGGGGGGGGGGGACAGCGAATGAGGGAAATAAAGCTGGCAACCATATTCGACCCGGAGTCTGCAGATCAGAGCAAAGGATGGGGTGGGGATGGTTTATGGGGAAGAGAGGTAGAGGGAAAAAGTGAGGGGGAGATGGAGTTTTGGGTTGGGAAAAGAACGGCCAGAGGAAATGGAGTTTGGACATGAGGGACATGAAGTCCAAAAGTAAGCCAAACTCATGGGAAAATTTGAGACAAAGCTCAAGGAAACAGAGAAAAATCTCAAGGAAAAATGAAAAAGAAAGAAAATGATTAGGAGAAAGAGGGGAAGAAGAGAACAAGAAGGTTGAGAAACTAGAAGGAGTCTCACGTGTTTTCTGCTCTTTATCTTTATGGGCCTTTTAAAACAGATATTTTTTTTACCGATTCTCTTTCTTCGAGTCACATCCCTCTTTCCTCCTCCAAGAAAAACCTTAGATTCAAAATATCACTTTCGTCGACCTTATGCTATGGCTTGAAGTCGGCGACAACCACTTTCTTTTTTCTTCTCTTCTCCCTTTATTGTCTTCCCTTCCCATCCACCCCTTATTTTCTTCCCTCCCATCTCACACATCTCATTAACTTGCCTCGCGCCTTACCTTGCCTCCCTTTTTCTCTTCTGTAATAACTTATCCAACATCTCTTTCTAGTTTTGTTCCATCATGCGATGATGTATCCTAATGATTTTGGCCTAATTTTGTTGGTCCTGAACTATTGAGTGTGTTGGTTGTGTTTCATAATGGTGGTTGTTCGAGTATCCGTGGCGGTACCATTTGCAAATTTAAAGTTGTTGCAACTCCCTCTCGAGTAGCTGGGGTTTCCCAGGCCTTACACTTAGAGGCTATGGTTCGGTTCGCTGGTTTTTTTCGTCTTATGGTGGTGGTGAGCAATGATATCACTGTGGCGCCGTTAATGACATTGGCATGCGTTCCTTCTTTTCGCTCCACTCTTTGTTCCTTTTGTCAAGCTATGACCCACGCGGCATTGGTGTTCTAAAACGTCATCTTCCACTTCCAGCTGACGGATACCCTTGACGGCTTTTTGTGCTAACTATTTATGTAGGCTATGGGTTCGTGGTGTGGCAACGACAGTGTCCTTGGCATGTAACTCATTTGCCACCCAATCCTCTATTTATTGTTAACCCATACCCGACCCATATGTCCATGCTATGTTTGCCTCATGCCACATTTGTACTCGTGGTTTCGTTGTGGACAAGTTATCGGCTTTAATTAGCTTAGTTTTTTTTTTTTTTTTTTTTCATATATTTTGGTTATAGTGCTTGAACCAAGTTAGCTTAGTAGCTTTTGTGTTGCTTCAACGATTTGTTTGGGATGGCTTCATATGAAGGCGATTGTGGTGATCTCGTGTTTGTGATGGCTTCATATGAAGGCGTCATTGCATGCTGCCGTTTTTTTTATGACAAATCTGCTTTGCGATCCTTGGTTGTGTTGATCTATTCTAGTAGCCATATAGGGTTTAAAATTATTTGTGATTTGTGGAAATTATCTCCAGATCAAGAAATTGGTCATTAGAGCAAATGTAACGATCTAGCTCCGGTTGTATTTAGTTGGTTTTAGTAATGAAACACTTCATCGCTTCTGTTAAAAAAATGGATATTTTTCTAAAGTTCTTAATGGTTTTATTCCATTGAATCTAACGTTCTCGCAGTGCCTTTTTATCCTATGTAACTATGTTTGGATGAGCAAATTTCAAAAGCACTACAAAAGTATCTACGAACTACTCAAACACAACAAAGATCAGTACTACGTTTAACTTTTAGCGCGACGAACACAAATTGGTGGCGCAAAGCTTATCTTCATTGCACAATTGTTAAAGCGATGAAAACTTCGTCGTGCAAAATCCGTCACCCAAAGATCGTGAAGAAAGACTTTACACGATGAATAAACACATTGGTCGCAGAGAAGAATGAGCGATGGTTCTGCCTTCGTCACACCAAATTTTTAGGAATGAAGATCTTCGTCGTACAAAATGCTAGGGTACGAGTAGCAGTCATCAAGATACATACATGGGATGACTAATCTTTGTGTCTAAGAACTTTGCGCGACAACATGTTATTCTTGCACGACGAAAACGGATTAGGCGAAAAAAATTATGCAAGACGAAGGTATTCGTCACGCAAAAACTAATATATATATATTTTTTAAATTTATTTTTTTGTTTTGGTTTTAATTTTGTAATAAAATAATGAAATTAAATTGCAATAAAAAAATGTAATGAAGAGAAAAATAATTTATTGAAAATAAAAAGAAAATGTACGTACAAGAAAAAAGTTTAAAAAGTAAGGGAGTTAAAAACTAAGAATAGAAGGTGGAATAATCTATGGGGTTGTCATTTGCAGGTGGCTGGAAATCTTGGGGCAAGAAGGCCTTGGGGATAAGGACGAGCTCAGAGGTCGAAGGGGCAGAGTTCTGGGCATGCTCGGGTTGGAAGGGCTCGGACATCGATGGGGTACAAATATCCGAGAGATGAATGCTTGACTCACTGAGGGCTTTTACGATTAGTGACATCTGGCTCTTATACGAGGCGAGCTCACTCTTAAGGCCGACCACCTCTTCTATTAAATCTGTCACCTCGCCATTCGACTGGGAGGATGAAGAGGCTCTAGGTTCTCGTTGTTGGGCATTCCCCATCCCCTTACAATACGTCCCCAGCCTCCACTCGAGATTCTAATCCAAGGTGTTTGTAAGGATTTGAAACCCCGCATCCTCGGAGGGATCCATGGACTCGATCGAAGTGTCGGGAGAAAGCTGGGAGGCAGACTTTTGAAGAACCAACTGCCTCTTCTCCATTATCGTCGCCTTTGTAATATAACATGAAATATTAATAATAACATTGAAATAATAACCATGATACTTGAATGTGTAAGATCGTAATTACAATTGAAGAATACTTACATGAAGTGACATACCCCGACCCGGAGTGCCCACCTGGACTCTGGATCGAGCTGTGCTGGCCGACACCAGAAAGGTGACGAAGCTACAAAGTGTAGTGATGTGGAAAATGTGAGTAAATTTAAACCTAAAGTGCCTAAATGTAAAAGTGCGCATGTGAGCGGGAATGAACCCATTCCACATGTGATGTCAGAGCATAAGTAAAGTACAGTAAAGGTAAAAGAGGAATTATACCGTTGGTAGTATTCCCACAACAATAGTTTGCCAGAAATCCTCGTCGATACGAAAGCTCAGCCATTAAAAACTGGAGGGCAAAAAACAAGGGTGAGTGGGCCTGAAAATAAAGCTTTGTAAAAACCTTTTCGAAAACATAATAACCCATCGCCATAAAACAAGCATAGTTTCCAAAATATACATACTACGTATAATATGAAAATATTTACCAAAGCCAGCAGTATCTCAAGAATGCAATACGTCTCAAACTTTCGTAAATAAACACATGACGTCCGTAATCACATATTCTCGCATAAATAAACATATCATATTGAGTGCTCATCGACATATGCTGACACATGAGTTTATGTAGAGATATTCTGACATGAACATGACTAAGTGTAATAATGACTTACGCTCTAGTACTATAATCACGTGAAGATTGGCGCTGTGCACATCACATACAAGTCCTAATTGCCTATAACAATCTAGGACAGGACTGGCACCTATAATGAATCCAAAATGAGCGTACAGTGTGATGTGAACATACATATGAAAGACTAGCCCTGGCCCGGGCAAGTACTAACACCAGTGCAGCACACGATGAATAGATAACGCAAATATGATCATGCAATGGTAAATCGATAATTCGATAATTCAATAACCCTAGTCAATGAAATATTATTCATAACCGTAAATACCATTAAAGCATCCATACTAATACGCATACCTGTGTATCCCATAGGACGTAGCATAATTGCATGAATTCCGTCAATGCGTTAATTTTTATATACGTTACCCTAATCTAGGTGTAAAGTAGAAAATTCTTTATCAAATATATAAATGGAAACTAACAAATACACACACACACACACACACACACACACACACACACACACACACACACACACACACACACACACACACACACACACTATATACTATATAAAAGAAAAAACCCACTCACAAGTATTTGCGATGTCATATCTTTTCGAGCTAAGAAAGTCAAAGTCTCCGATAGTAATCGCACCTAAGCATAATATTGGGACCCATTAGTAAAACTCAACTTAAACAATCAAATTTGAGAAAACGGAGTGCAGATTCGAAATACGCTAAGAAGGGTCCTGGGCAAATTTTATAAAAAGTCAACCAAGCCGACCGATGGTCAACTACGTTAAAACTTTGAAATTTTACTAAATAGATGTCAAAAATGGACTCAGGACATTGAAATTGGCCTACAAGGGTTTCCGAGAAAATTTCGTAAAAGTCAACAAAAAGAATATTCTAGAGAATATTCCCGGGGATATTCCAGAGAATATTCTAGAGAATATTCCAAGAATATTTTGGAATATTCCACATGCATTATTCCATATGCATTTTATAACCGGGCCTAGCTTGATCCCGAGTTCGGATCCTGATCCGAGTCGCGGATCTAGGCTTCCCTTTTCTTTTCATTTTTTTTCCTTCTTCTTATGTGGCCGGTTGCTGTTGCAACCGCCGAAATCTAGAAAAGAGATGGCCAAGATAAATCCCAACTCTGAGCAAACCCCTAAAAATAGAAAACTTCATTTCAATCCCTAAATAAGATTGCTTTTTCAATAATACCGTATCTAAGATTAAAAACTAAAAATAATCCTCCATGTCAGATTATAGTATTCCATGTCACATTTAATCATTTTTTAATAAATTTATTGCGTTCTTAGTTTCCCTATTTACCCTTGTTACTCTCTTAAAACCAATTAGAGAAACAAATATATAATTAATTTGTCAAGAATGCTTAATTAACTAGATCCATAATTAACATGTTCGATATAACAATAACATTACCATAAACCTCCATGTGTTATTCCAATCAAAGAACCCAGAAAACTCAGAAACCATGATCAAACAAAAAAAGCCAGAAAACTTAGAAACCAAAAATCTCGTTGTATTCGGAAGAAAGAATAAAAACGGACTTTTAGATGCCAAATTGACGGTGAATCCAGAGATAAATGAAAAAAAAATACAAATAGAGAAATTAGAATGTGAAATCACAGCCTAATTGACCGTACCGAATTAATCGGACATAGACTATATAGTACCTAACCGATCGTACCGAATGTATAGGACCTAATTGATAGTACCTAAATGATTTAAGTGCATTAATATAGGTACTATGATTTAGGTGCATGCATGTAGGTACTATGATTTAGGTGCATTCAAATAGATACTATGATTATATATTTAGGTGCATTTGACTAGATACTGTGATTTAGGTGCATTGTGATAGGTACCATGGTTTAGGTGCATTTGACTTGGTACTATGATTTATGTGCATTTGACTTGGTACTATGATTTATGTGCATTCGACTAGGTTCTATGATTTAAGCACATTAGGACATGGTTTAAGTGCATTCGATTATGTATAATATATGACTTGGCTATTTTTATTTCCTTAATGCTTTGCATGGTGATAATGAATAATTTGAATTAGGTATTTGTTAATTCTTGTAACGTATCACTAACATTTTTTTAATTGTGTTTTAGAAAGTCAAACAATAATGAATGCCAAAAAATATGGAGCAAATTAAAATCAAATATTTAATAGGGACATTATAGGAATAAAAAAAGCATTAAATATTTAAAAACAAGAATATATGAATTTTAATATTTATGCTGACATGAATATATAATCTAACATAAGGTTTTAATTGAATTTCAATCTTTATTAAGGATTAAAATTGAGAAACCCCTAAAAAAAACTTCACTAAACCTAGCCTTCCAATATCAAATCGAAGCTCTGATAAGCTCATATTTATATATATTTTACATCAAATTCACTTATCTTTTCTTAGTTAGTTCCTTATATTGTTGAGCTATTTACTTTGGTTTTGTGTTTTGTAGGACTTGTCAAGCAAAGAAAAGAAAAATAGCACAAGTGGGATTTTAAGTAACAAATTCGTCAAAACTGCCTGTGCAGGTCAGCTGACTTTGGAAGCAAGTTACGAACAGCTCAGAATGAATTAGAGAATGAGCCTTATATGCTTAGAAAGCTATGGATGTTTATTTTCTGGTGCATTTTGCGGATTCCTAATATCATTTTTCTAGAAGAAGTTATGGCCGTTTTAACACTGAAAGGTTCCCAAGAGGCTGAGCAGTTTGTAACTGACAAGAAAGCATTGAAAGCAATAAATCCAATAAAACTAGCAGCCAAAACTAATGCAGCCAAAAGCAAACCAGCTGACACCTATTCAAATATCAGAGGAAATGAAATTAAAGATGAGGATTAAGAGGGAGTAATTGGCATAAAGACTACCTAAAGAGTTACAATTGTTTTACCATTTCCTCTCACTTATTGTCATCACAAAATGGCTATTAGTGGGGGAGTTATGGAGCAGGAATGGGGCAGCAAGCATGGGCATAAAGGCTGCAGGTTGCAGCGGCAAAAAAGAGAGTTTTTTTAGGAAAAAGAAGGAACAAAGGCAAGGCAGCAACGTTGGGGAAGGAAGGAAAGGAAGGAGGAAATTTTGGCATTCTCTTCTTTCGGTTTTATCTTCTCAAACTCATGTCTTTCCTTTGGTTTTATTTGAGAATTATGTGTAACTGATTTTGAGTAGTTAGGGGCTGTTTTGAAGCCCCGAATATGATTGCAAATGTGTTATGACATTTCGTTTCAATTTCTTTTATGAAAGGATGAAAATTGGTTCACTACTTGTCTCATTGATGAATTCTTTATGTGTTTTCTACGGATGCATACTTATTAAGCATATTTAGGATTCTAATGCTATGAATATGTGTGTGTCTGCCCTTGTTAAATGAGGACCTACATATGTTCTAGAGTAGTACTTGTTAATTGCGATTAACATGTGAATCAATTTCTAGGATAAGTAAGACAACGCCAGTACTTACGATGCCTTGTGATGACTCAAACTCTTTTCGTTCTTAATGATTTCTACTTGTTAAATCTATGAACACGCCATTCTAGATTGCATGCTAGGGACTGAGTTAAGTTGAAAACGCCATTCTCTTAACATACTACGTAAGAAAGAGTAATAGGTTGAGTTCTAACATTGAGCCAACTTGAGCATCTTCATCAGGGAATAAAAGGAATTTGAATGAAACATAACATGTTTTCATGATTATTTGGTGGTGGATAGCAATTCCCCTAACTCGTTTTTTTTTAATTTGTGAACTACTTAAAATCTGTTTCAGTCCTGTTTTTGTTCAATTTAATTTAAATAGAAAATCAACTCCAAAAATCCCAAAAATTTGTATGAGTGTAGCTCTGTGTGTCTAGTATCTCCATATAAAATTTCGTAGACTTTAGCTAAGTGTAAGTCGGTCTAATAATTATTTTTCGGTGGCTGGTCAGTAGGGACAGCAACCCAGTTTTTGTGACATTTTAAGTAGTTAGATAAAACAATCTTCTGCGGGAAAGACCCTTATTTTCATATGCTACAATTGACAAATCTTAGTATTAATAAGGAAAATCAATAGGACATTTGTGTGTTACTTTGTGGTGTGCATGTAATCCTACCAAGCTCAGAGAATAGGGAATCGGAATATACCTTTGGTTTCCTCGGCAGTGGTTGTAATTAGCCGGAAAACGGCTCGAATGACGCCGGACCTCCGTCGGAAAATTGGGTTTGTTACTCTCGGGGTATTTTTGTGTCCAAACAACACTAAAACATCTCAAAAACATCTTAATCGTACGCCTAAACACGATCTATGAAGATCTTAAGGGTTTTCAAACTTACCCACACTGAAATTCTCGAGGTTGTCATTGTGAAACATGGAGGTCACAGCCCGGCGTCCTGGTTCGATGGTGGCGGTTCGTTTACAGAGGAGAAATGGTAGGATGTTTGGGGGAGTTGAGTTCCTTCGGAGTTGGTGATGGGTGTGGAGGTGGTGCTCTAGTCTCGGCGCCGGTGGTTGTAGAGGTGGGACGAGAGGGATGAGAAAGCAAGAGAGATGAGAACGGGAGTAGGGTGATGTGGCAGCAAATGAATGGTGGTTTAGGAGAAATGGGAACAAGGGATAATGGGCATGGGCCCCGTTGACATAAAAAAAATCTCAACAGAAATTAATAAAATAATGAGGGACAATTCATCAAAAAATAGTGAATTTACTAAATTACTGTTCACCTTCGTACATCCATAATCTTCGTCGTAACTCCGAATTCGATTCTGCTTGCGTCATGAATTAATGGTCAAAGAAAGTCAACAATCCCGCCTCTAGGGGTATTTTTGTCAATTTGCTCTTTTAAATTTATAGAATCGTAAAATTAGGGACGGGTTATTACATGAAAGGACTCGGCCAACTCATCCCCCGGTTGAACATAAACGTCTGCAAAGACATTGATCTCCAGGAATTATGAACCACTTGAATAGAACAAGATAAGAAAAATGTTAGTACGAAAAAAACAAAAAATAATAATATTACTGATATATTAAAAATTGAATATGAAAAGCTTTATTATTACCTGCGCCGTGCCTTCATCCTATATGAGAAGGGCCTCGAACCCGAATGGTGGAGAAGAGTCTTCTTCTCCCGATTAATCTTGTTGGCTTTCAACTTCATCCGTTATACACAAAATAAACGTATTAGTTGGAATTTAAATGGAATATAAAAAAAATCAATAAACATTAGTAAGAAACGTATAAAATTTTTAGACTTAATATACAAAACGTACCACATAGTCGGGCTCCTGAAAATGACTGCAGAGCCACACCCAATTTTCTTCCTGGTCCTCAAACTCCTTCGAGCAACCCTCCTCAAGGGCGACATGTGGATCAGCAAACGTCTCAAAATATTGGTGCAGGTCGCTCTTCCATTGCTTGTATTGTTTAGTGAAGAGCATGTTGACGTACGCCAACATATTGTCGTTAATGTCGTCGAAATTGTAGTTCATCTGCAATGTAACAAATTAATTACATACATTAATTAATATAAATATATAAACTTTAAAGGAAAAGCAATAAAAAGTCAGGATACTTACTCACAAATAATCGCGCACCTTCGTCCTTACCTCGTCCGGCATTGCCTTGCAAGACTTCCATCGCATAGGACAATAGGTCCGAACGACGTGACCAATACCATCTGTTATACACAAAATAAACGTATTAGTTGTAATTTAAATGGAATATAAAAAAAATCAATAAACATTAGTAAGAAACGTATAAAAATTTTAGACTTAATATACAAAACGTACCACATAGTCGGGCTCCTGAAAATGACTGCAGAGCCACACCCAATTTTCTTCCCGGTCCTCAAACTCCTTCGGGCAACCCTCCTCAAGAGCGACATGTGGATCAGCAAACGTCTCAAAATATTGGTGCATGTCGCTCTTCCATTGCTTGTATTGTTCAGCGAGGAGCATGTTGACGTACGCCAACATATTGTTGTTAATGTTGTCGAAATTGTAGTTCGTTCGCAATGTAACAAATTAATTACATACATTAATTAATATAAATATATAAACTTTAAAGGAAAAGCAATAAAAAGTTAGGATACTTACTCACAAATAATCGCTCACCTTCATCCTTACCTTGTCCGGCATCGCCTTCCAAGACTTCCATCGCATAGGACAATAGGCCCGAACGACGTGACCAGTATCATCTGTTATACACAAAATAAACATATTAGTTGTAATTTAAATGGAATATAAAAAAAATCAATAAACATTAGTAAGAAACGTATAAAAACTTTAGACTTAATATACAAAACGTACAACATAGTCGGGCTCCTGAAAATGACTGCAGAGCCACACCCAATTTTCTTCCCGGTCCTCAAACTCCTTCGAGCAACCCTCCTCAAGAGCAACATGTGGATCAGCAAACGTCTCAAAATATTGGTGCAGGTCGCTCTTCCATTGCTTGTATTGTTTAGTGAAGAGCATGTTGACGTACGCCAACATATTGTCGTTAATGTCGTCGAAATTGTAGTTCATCTGCAATGTAACAAATTAATTACATACATTAATTAATATAAATATATAAACTTTAAAGGAAAAGCAATAAAAAGTCAGGATACTTACTCACAAATAATCGCGCACCTTCGTCCTTACCTCGTCCGGCATTGCCTTGCAAGACTTCCATCGCATAGGACAATAGGTCCGAACGACGTGACCAATATCATCTGTTATACACAAAATAAACGTATTAGTTGTAATTTAAATGGAATATAAAAAAAATCAATAAACATTAGTAAGAAACGTATAAAATTTTTAGACTTGATATACAAAACGTACCACATAGTCGGGCTCCTGAAAATGACTGCAGAGCCACACCCAATTTTCTTCCCGGTCCTCAAACTCCTTCGGGCAACCCTCCTCAAGAGCGACATGTGGATCAGCAAACGTCTCAAAATATTGGTGCTTCCATTGCTTGTATTGTTCAGCGAGGAGCATGTTGACGTACGCCAACATATTGTTGTTAATGTCGTCGAAATTGTAGTTCGTTCACAATGTAACAAATTAATTACATACATTAATTAATATAAATATATAAACTTTAAAGGAAAAGAAATAAAAAGTCAGGATACTTACTCACAAATAATCGCGCACCTTCATCCTTACCTTGTCCGGCATCGCCTTCCAAGACTTCCATCGCATAGGACAATAGGCCCGAACGACGTGACCAGTATCATCTGTTATACACAAAATAAACATATTAGTTGTAATTTAAATGGAATATAAAAAAAAATCAATAAACATTAGTAAGAAACGTATAAAAAATTTAGACTTAATATACAAAACGTACAACATAGTCGGGCTCCTGAAAATGACTGCAGAGCCACACCCAATTTTCTTCCCGGTCCTCAAACTCCTTCGAGCAACCCTCCTCAAGAGCAACATGTGGATCAGCAAACGTCTCAAAATATTGGTGCAGGTCGCTCTTCCATTGCTTGTATTGTTCAGCGAAGAGCATGTTGACGTACGCCAACATATTGTCATTGATGTCATTGAAATTGTAGTTCATCTGCAATGTAACAAATTAATTACATACATTAATTAATATAAATATATAAACTTTAAAGGAAAAGCAATAAAAAGTCAGGATACTTACTCACAAATAATCGCGCACCTTCGTCCTTACCTCGTCCGGCATTGCCTTCAAGACTTCCATCGCATAGGACAATAGGTCCGAACGACGTGACCAATATCATCTGTTATACACAAAATAAACGTATTAGTTGTAATTTAAATGGAATATAAAAAAAATCAATAAACATTAGTAAGAAACGTATAAAAATTTTAGACTTAATATACAAAACGTACCACATAGTCGAGCTCCTGAAAATGACTGCAGAGCCACACCCAATTTTCTTCCCGGTCCTCAAACTCCTTCGGGCAAACCCTCCTCAAGAGCGACATGTGGATCAGCAAACGTCTCAAAATATTGGTGCATGTCGCTCTTCCATTGCTTGTATTGTTTAGCGAAGAGCATGTTGACGTACGCCAACATATTGTTGTTAATGTCGTCGAAATTGTAGTTCGTTCGCAATGTAACAAATTAATTACATACATTAATTAATATAAATATATAAACTTTAAAGGAAAAGCAATAAAAAGTCAGGATACTTACTCACAAATAATCGCGCACCTTCATCCTTACCTTGTCCGACATCGCCTTCCAAGACTTCCATCGCATAGGACAATAGGCCCGAACGACGTGACCAGTATCATCTGTTATACACAAAATAAACATATTAGTTGTAATTTAAATGGAATATAAAAAAAATCAATAAACATTAGTAAGAAACGTATAAAAAATTTAGACTTAATATACAAAACGTACAACATAGTCGGGCTTCTGAAAATGACTGCAGAGCCACACCTAATTTTCTTCCCGGTCCTCAAACTCCTTCGAGCAACCCTCCTCAAGAGCAACATGTGGATCAGCAAACGTCTCAAAATATTGGTGCAGGTCGCTCTTCCATTGCTTGTATTGTTCAGCGAAGAGCATGTTGACGTACGCCAACATATTGTCATTGATGTCATCGAAATTGTAGTTCGTCTGCAATGTAACAAATTAATTACATACATTAATTAATAGAAATATATAAACATTAAAGGAAAAGCAATAAAAAGTCAGGATACTTACTCACAAATAATCGCACATCTTCGTCCTTACCTCGTCCGGTATTGCCTTCCAAGACTTCCATCGCATAGGACAATAGGTCCGAACGACGTGACCCATATCATGGGCCAATGCGCTATTCTGCGCCGCCGTTGGTGCATCCCGATGCCGATCATTGTATCTGATCAAACAAACACTACAAATTATTCCAAAATTTCGGCAAAACCTCCCCTAAAATTATAACATTTCCTAAACCCTGGACATTGTAATGAATAATATATGATATCCAACAACAATCACAATAATTGAATAAGCTAAATTTGGACCAAACGCACAATTGTAGTATGTAACAATTTTGATTGAACTTAATATATGAATAAATAAATTCACAAGGAAATAAAGGGAGTTATTTAACATTACCTGGATGTGACCCCGAGGCATTAGTAGTGGACGCCGATGTCGTGTCGGGCGTGCGGGGACGGCGGTGAGCACGCCTGGCACTAACAGGTAGCACCACTGAAGAGGTCGATGACGCCGACGCTTGGGAAATCCGGGGATCAACTGGATCAACTGAATTAACCGGCCTGGGGCCCATTTCTGCCGGAGTAGTGGCGGCTGAAGTAGAAGGCGGGAGAATTGAACAGGGTGCAGTCGTTACCACCTTACAACTTCTAATAAGATGCGACATCTGCACAATTAGAAAAAAAATATTCAATGCATATATATGTTGAGATATGGCAACATTAGAAAACTTTTTTTTTTTAATCATAAAACTGCAGCAGCCTTTAGAAATCATATCTAATGCCTACATATAGGCTTCCAACAAATCAATAGAAACATGCTGACTTAGGAAAACTGTTTTCAACCAAATCAGATAAGCACGACACTAACGCGGCCGTCAATCACCTTCTTCTCGAACTTTGCAAGATACTAACGCGATCATCCAGAATGAATGAATGGTGTGATTTTTTGAAAAACAGTCAATTACGAAAATCACAAGGCACTTTTTCATAATTGATTTCTAATTGAAGCTCATAAAAAAACAGTGATTAAAATAATTTAAAACACTTGAGTTCAAACACTGAATTTTCTTAAATACAAGACACTGGTTTCGGGGCTACTCAAAATACCAATGCACAGAAGATTTTTTTCTTTCAAAAATATGATGTCAATTAGCTTGAAGGAAAAACTCTCTATTGCAATATAAGTGCACTCGATGTTTTAGTCTTGCCATAAATGCAAACTACTATATGTTATATATAACTTCAAAACATGCTCGCTCTCAAACTGAAATATATAAAAGACATGCAATACTGCTAACCAATTTCTTTCTCAATGCACTGTGCTTACGATGCTTTTTTCTTTTTTTCTTTTTTTTTTTTTTGAAAAAAGTTTGACTATAGCAAAACTACAGTAAAAACTACCTCAACTTTTATTAAACAAGCCCAAAATTACAAGCAAACCAACTGCCCAACTTATAAGTATACACAACCAAAAAGGGTCGAAACTAACAGAAAACAAGAAAGAGGCCCCACAGCAGTGAAGCCCAAAAAAACACAGAACAGCCAACTGAGAAGCTTCTACTGAAATCTCCTCCACTGACAGAGATCCAAGCCAGCAACCAAAAACATCATCCACCACCGAGTATCTCTACCTCAAACACCATCGCCAACCCCGAACAACAACCAGATCACAGCCATTAATAGGAGATAGTTGGCACCAAAGAGGGATTAGCCAACTACCAGGAAGAAGCTCAAGGAAACCCATGAGCAACAATGCAGAAAACGGCAGACAACAAGGAGAACGTGGTGGTGTGGAAAACACTCTAGCCAGGAAAAACACCCCAGCTCTACACACGAACTCAAAAGGAAATGTGGTTGAAGATCAGATTGAGGAAGAGATGGGGAGAGGTATACCAATGGAAGATGAAGAATAGGACAGGCCAGAGGGAAACCTAGGGAGAAGCATCAGGAGAAGTGAAAAGAAGAAGAAGAAGAAGAAGATGAAGAAGAAGAAGAAGAAGAAGAAGAAGAAGAAGAAGAAGAATAATAATAATAAGAAGAAGAAGAAGAGGAAGAGGAGGAAGAGGAAAAAGAGGAAAAAGAGGAAGAGGAAGAAAAAGAAGAAGATGAAGAAGAGGACGAAGAGGAAGAAGAAGTAGAAGAAGAAGAAGTAGAAGAAGAAGAAGAAGAAGAAGAAGAAGAAGAAGAAGAAGAAGAAGAAGAAGAAGAAGAAGAAGAAGAGAAGAAGAAGATGATGAAGAAGAAGAAGATGAAGAGAAGAAGAAGATGAAGAATAAGAGGAAAAAGAAGAAGAAGAAGAAGAAGAAGAGGAAGAGGAAGAAGAGGAAGAGGAAGAGGAAGAATAAGAGGAAGAGGAAGAAGAAGAAGAAGAAGAAGAAGAAGAAGATGACACGACAGAGAAGGGGAAAATAGAAGAAAACAAAAGAAGAACGGGAAAAATGGCAACTGACTCCAGCCGAAGCCAGAGTCAGTGCCTGAGAAGGTGGACAAGATTGAGATCTTCACCAAAGGGGGGAAGAAGCTCTCACAAATGCATAATTCCTGTATCAGCAGCCAAAATCAAAACTCGTAATCTAATGCGACACATGAGAGAAAAACAAAGGTAAGAGTTATGATGCTGATATGTGAAAATGCATGCAGTAATGTCTCTCAAGAATTAATGGTTGCTCTCATATGTGTGTGAATGTGATACGGCATCAGAAACAACGAAAACCTAATATAATGCATATATATATATATATATATATATATAGAGGCGACCAATGCTAGCAATTAAAACGTGGATCAGATATGCAATCAAGATAGATATGCATGTTATTAGGAAATAATCCTAAAATTACAAAAATTACAAATTCTTAAAATTTTCTAGAACTCTAAATCCTAAAATTACAAATTCCTATCCCTAATTTGAAATTAAGAATTAATCCTATAATTACTACTTCCTAGAACCCTAATTACAAGTATAACACTAGCGTTAAGCAAATTGAAAAATTACCTAAGAGAGAGTGTGACAGAGATTGAGTGAGAGAGAGGGTTGTCAGAGGAGGAAGAGAGAGTGTGAGGGGCTCTGATGGTGAGAGGTTGAGAGGGTGACAGAGATTGAGTGAGAGAGAGGGTTGTCGGAAGGAGAGATGAGAGAAAGGTTGAGAGAGAGTTTGCAGCGTTGAGAAAAACAGAGAGGAAGAACTAAGGGGAAAAGTTGTTTGGCATTTTAATTAAATCCTGAGATTCTTACGCGACGAAGAGAAAGGTATTCGTCGCGTAAAAAATTTAAATTTTCAAGAAATTATTTGGGTGCCCGCCCAGAAAGTCAAATTTTCAGCTCCTTGAACAATGAAAATGAATGTAGTCGTCGCGCAAAGAACATTTGCGCGACGAATACCTTAATGTTCATTACGCAATGAGCTGAAAATTTAATTTACCCGGGTCAATTTTTTTTAATTTAAATTTATTCAAATAAAAACAATTTATTTATAACATAAGATAAATAAATTACAAAAAATATCATTTAATATGTTTTACAAAGCAAGTCACAAATAAATTGCATTATTTATCTTCCAAACTATAATAACTTTCACTATCGTTGCTATCATCATTTTCAGTCTCCCATTCCTCCTTGTCGATAGGTACGTCACCGTCATCATTCAGGCCCACTGCAGCATCATATCGCAGAAGATTACCAAGGTCAATTGTAATTAACTGAATCGGTATTTCGATTGAAACCACTCCTTGTATCTGAAACGGTTCTTGGATAAGATCTGTATCTCGAAGTGTTTCTGCATCATTTTCCATTGAAGATTCTAAACGTTGGTCAGCGACATTGTCGATGTCATCGTCAGTAGGGTCTTCTTCTGGTATAGCATACACATTCCTCTAATCCATCTTCTGAACAACTTTCCAACCTCTCATAGCTTTAGGGTCATCTAGATACAAAATATGTTTTGCCATGTTTGCCAAAATGTAAGCGTTGCCATTGTACCAAGTTATGTTAGTGTTCACAGATAGTAAGCCATGGTAAATTTTAACACTTCCCTGCCTACTTGGGTTTGTATCAATCTATCGACACTTAAACATAATCACTTAGCATCGGTCTTTGTAAAGCAATTGCACGACACTTGTTAGTTTGCATGGAAATCAATGTTTGTACTTTCGCCTCCACCTAAGACATAGACATCGTTGTTTTGCGTAAACAACTTGTCATCTCATGCAGCCCCAAAAAACTTGACGCCGTTAACATAGCAACCAGAGAACAATTCAGCACGAATCGGTCCAAAAGCCATGTTATATAACTCTTCATTGTAAGTGTTTTCAATTGATTCACCTAACATTATACAAAAACATACAACTGGTAGTTTGAGAAAATTAAATACTACAATATATATATCAAATACAAAACACTTATAACTTACATATTTGGGAAACCACTGTGGACATAATTCACGGAGTTTCTTGGCATACAAATGTGATGGATATTCTTGCTTCATCATCTCTTCATGCTTATCTAGGCATGTCATTGTCTCGTCACAATTGTTCAGTACGAACCAATGCACTACCTCCATGTCATTTTTGGAAAACGACTCGCCTAGTACAGGATCTCGAAAGGGTCGTGCACTTTGGGCAAAAACAGAAAGTTTCTCCTTTTTCACACCCCCCATCATTATTGCACTAAGGACGATTAAAAATTGTCACCACATCTTTTAAATACATTCCACAAAATGTAAACGACTCATATTGAACCCAAGCCTTTATAATTGATCATTCGGGTTTCGCCATGTTTCGTACATTTTTTTTCAACTCCCCGAGAAGCCTGCGAAAATAAAATGATACGATACAAATTAGTAAGCATTAGTTAATGCTGAATAAATAAATGATGAGGATTATAAAACTTTCTGTTAGATACATCCAGCGATAGTTGGTAGAACCGGCAAGCAATGCTTCTTGTGGCAAGTGAACCATCACGTGGATCATACTTGTGAAGAAAGGTAGAGGAAATATCATCTCAAACTTACATAGGACTTGGACAATGTCATGGCGCAACTTATTAACATTTGTCTTTCGCAACGGTCTTGATGTTAGTTGGGAAAAAAATCTGGACAACAACATGATTGGCTTCACTACATCTTCTAGCAATAGGTGTCGAATACCCACATGAAGTAAGCGTTGCATAACACATGGCGGTCATGGCTCTTTAGTCCAACAAATTTACCCCTGTTAACATTCACACAACGCACCATATTAGAAGTATACCCATCGAGAAACTTTACAGACAACAAAAACTTTAAAAACTTTTCTTGTCATTCAGTTTCATGGAAAAAAAAAACACAAGATCCCTTATGGCTTTATCAATGTCCCTATTCATCCATAAACCCCTTCGTATTCCCATTCATTCCAAACCAAGACAAGTTTTGATCGCGTTCTTTGTCTTGCCCTCAATATCTAGAATGGTGCCTACCAATGTTCAAATACATTTTTTCTCAACATGCATACTGTCGAGGTTATGTCTTAATTTTAGTTTTGACCAATACGGGAGCTCAAAAAACATAAACTTGTGCGTCCAGTTCATATGTGTAAAAGGTCTGGTCCTACTCACTGTTTTCCCGAAGAAGTGAAATCCAAACGGTTAAGCTGTTTCAAAATCTGATCACCAGACCATTCTCTAGGTCTGAGGCGAGGCTCTGTTTTCCCGTCAAACTCTTTATCCTTTTCCCACCACTTGTGGTCCCATGGAAACCATATCCGATGACCAAGGTAACAAACTTTTCCGACATGCCAACCAGATGTTACATTATCCTTGCATACAGGGCATGCTATATAACCCCTAGTGCTTTACCCAGAAACCATTGCATATGCGAAAAAATCATTCACAGTCCACATAACTGCTGCTCGCAAAGTGAATATTTTCCTAGTACACTTATCGTGTGTGCGCACAGCGTTTGTCTATAAATCATTTAGCTCATTAACCAATGACCTTAAGTAAACATCGATTGACCTACCAGGATCCTCAGTTATCAAAAGAGTCATCATCATGTATTCTTTTTTCATGCATTTCCAAGACGGCAAATTATGTGAAAATACGAAAATCAGCCAAGTGTTATGGTGTTGGTTTAGAAACCTGAACGGATTGAATCCGTCAAAGGCAAGTCCCAATCTAACATTTCGGGGATTAGCAGCAAACTCGGGGAACGTTCGATCGAACTCTTTCCATGCCTCCCTATATGCAGGATGCCTCATCACATTGTTGTCTACCCGTTTTTCCTTATGCCATCTCATGTCGGTGGCAGTATGCGTCGACATATACAATCACTGCAACCTAGGTTTCAAAGGCAAATAACGCATGACTTTTTGTGGGATCTTAGTCATTTTATTCTGAGATGTCATTTTGAACCTCGACTTATTGCATGAATGGCATTTATCCAATGCTTTATTCTCTTTATAGAATAAAATACAATTATTGTTGTAAGCGTGAGTTTTTCATAACCTAATCCAAGACCATTCAACACCTTTTGCGCATTTCTATGGTCTTTCGGCAAACAATTGTCCTTTGGTAGCATTCTCTTGAAAAGCCCTAAAAAGTAATCGAAACACTGGTTCGACATACGATACTTTATTTTTCATTGCATTAGTTCAACAATGGCCGTGAGAACCAAAAAGCCCTCGCACCCCTGGAATAACTCTTAGTTGGCATTTTTTAGTAGTTTTTCATATTGTTTGAATTCTGACTGTCCATTGGTGTAGGCACGTCATCTTCCCCTTCCTGATTGGTGTTTGTCGATGCAAATGAAAAAGCATTATTTAAAATATCCATGACTTGTTCATTAGGATCCATATTAGGTTTAACATTGCCCACTTTTGTGGCGTTTGAAGACGAAGCATTGCCTAATTGTTCCCCATGATGGTTCCAAGTATTATAAGTCTCTACCATTCCATTCCTTACTAAATGAAATCGAACATTTTCAATTGTGTCCCTTAACATGTTGTTAGACCTCCTACAAGGACACCGGATTCTAGTTGCACCCGGGTTGTGTGTACGTGCAAAGTCAATAAAATCCTCGATTCCATCCAAGTATTCATCCACGTATCTGTTCGGGTTTTGTATCCACGTTAAGTCCATAATTCTTGCAATCACAACAACGTCATCATGATATTGTCACCTTATGCCTCCGGTAAGGGCCCTATCCCATTTGGGAATGCAAATTTATGTCACGTAATTTACGGCTACATTCGATTAGATTTCGACGTGGAGGAATTTCGACAGCATCTTTGTACAGTTCTTCAGATGGACGACGTAGATATGAATTACTTATGTGCCATGCGAAGAACATACATAGATGACACCGAATTCCCCATAACCGAAACCTAATCCTTGAACCATAAACTACGCGCCATAACTGTGCATTCCCAAACTATCCAAATAATGGGACAATTCAAGAATCAATTAGACCGCAGTCATGCTTTCACATCCATGCGTGAAATCCAACTAATCCTTGAACGGGAGACTAAGTTTTACTAAAAAAAAAAGGTACAAAGTTAATTACAATTAACTTCGTACATCACAACACATATTTGTGTGTCACGTACAAATTTAACAACATAATATAAATATAATTTCACAACATAATATAAACATAACAACATAATTTCAACATAATTTAATTAATTATATATATTTTTAAAATAAAACAAATAAAATACCTGCCAAATTGTTCTCCACCAATCGCTAATCACACACAATATCCTTATAGACAACGAATTTCATGACGTTAGTATGAATTACATTAATACTTTTACCCAAAACAAAAAAACGCTTACCAGACACACCGAGGTAGCTCGATCAACCTAGAGAAGAAGATGGAGAGAGTATTAGATGATGAAATTGAGAGAAAATGGAAGTGACAGATGCCAGATTGAAGAAAAACGAAGGAGGAAGAGGTGTAGAGGCGGATTCTGCAGTTTTACTACAGTTTCTGCCTCTGCAGCTAAAGTCACATTATAAAGATTACTTTTACATTTGCACGACGAATATAGTGTTCGTCGCCCAAAGTACATTTGCGCGACAAACCTATATATTCGTTGCGCAAGTCTAAATATTTTATTTTTATTTTTTTCGTTTTCTTTATAATTAATTAATGCAAACAAGTTGCGCAAAGAATATTCTATTGGTCGCGCAACATGCATATTTATAAAATAAAATAAAATTCCGTTTTCTTTTTAACTAATGTAAATTTTTATTTTAATCTAAATAAAAAAACTCAAACCTAATTAAACATTACCAAAATAATTAATAAAACTAATTTATTAACCCCAAATACATATTATAACTAATGTAAATATTAATAGTCATCCATATAACATAAATTTATTAAATAAAGTCAAACATAACGTCCAAATTTCATTTAAAAAAAAAAAAAAAAAAACTTCAATCGTCCTCCTCCGGGGCATTGGGAACTCCCCCACGCTCCGCAGCCCGCTCATCGAACTTCCACTGCCGGAAATGCATCTTGAAAATGTCATCTAGATACTTCCGCTACTTCTCATCGGTTTCATCAACATGCTAATGAACTTGTATTAATGCCAATAAAAATAAATTAGTAATTTAAAAAATGCTACTTTTTAACAAAAAAATTATACATTCTTTAATACAAACTTAACGATAACTCCCCCACCATGGACTTCTTCAACTCCTCAAGCACCATTTTCCAAGACTTAAATACAGTAGAATATTGGTTCCGCACCAAACCCCCAATATCATACCTAAATTCGGCGTACGCATCACCCTACTTTTGTCTTCAAAGGAGGACAATCGCTTACGCCGGTACCTCTCTATTCGCAACACAACTTTCCTCATTTCTTTTTCTACCACAAAATTTTAAAAGTAATAGACTATTAAGAAAAATAATTTCAACCATATCAAATATAAGACAACTAATTCAACAATAAATTTCTTTTTTACCTTTCCCTTCGCAAGAGCCTTCTCTCTCGCAACTTTTCGTTGAATCAGGAACCGAATCGGCCATTGCCTTTGAAACAAAACCTTTGAAAACTAGGGTTCTGAAATTGTGTTTATATAGAACCCGTAACACTTTGCGCGACGAATCACTTGGTCGGGTAAAATGCTTTATAAATTTGCACTGAATGAGAGCGGCTAAGGGCATCTGACCGTTTTTAGTGAAACTTTGCACGACGAATATGTGGAAATATTCGTCGTGCAATCATTTGCACGACGAATATTTTCGTAGCATAAAGTTTTTTTTTTTTTTTTTTGTATCCTGCCATTTTTGCGCGACCAATCTATGTTTTCGTTGCACAAGAGCCACTTAGGCAACAAAAATTTTTTCGTTGCACAAAATCTCATCATGCAAGCTATTTTTTCTACTAGTGGATACTACTAAAACATTATATACACACACTAAATAAAAGACTTTCAAAATGATACGTTTCAGCATACAACATGTTATTTTAAAAGTCCCTTATTTTTTTTTTCTATAGTATGTCCTAACTAATTCAGCCTAAATTCGATGGAATTTCAGTCCTTCGTCCAATCTGGTAATTTGACTCCAACTTACGTGTGGAATCATTATGTTCCGATGCTTTCGAGTCATCTTTTAGTTATAAGAGAACGAGCTTAGGTTGTTGCAGACTTGCGGGGAGTTTGTGTCGTAAATTTGTTATCCTTGGGAAGAAATAAAAACAATGAATTCTGGCTTCTACTTGCAAATAAGAGCTGATTTTAGGCTATAATTCCCATGATAAACTTCTAAAGTTGTCCGGTTTTGAAATGGCCATCTTCTGCCTGTGCCAGTTTGGATTTTAGTTAGGATACGGGGACCAAATCCAAATACCAAAATCTAACACATAAATAGACAGACAGAGAGAGCACGTTAAGTAAAGCAAATGAAGCACCAACCATCCCATTAGTGTTGCTTTTGCTCACTAGCTGAGGGAAAGAGGGGGGGGGGGGGGGGGTCAATGAGATCACATGCACAACAACTCTATTTTACTCCAAAGAATTTTTGCTATTGATCCCAATACCCCAATAAGAACTTCCAATATGGCAATAATTAAGTTCAGTTTATGTCTGCATGCTTTTAATTTTCATTATTTATGACAACACTATTAATCAACAGTATTTCATAGTGAGTTCAATCAATTGAAAGGATCGATCAATAATCTTTCACAAAAATCTAATATTATAATCATTATATGGTTATAACTTGGTTGTTTACGTCGAAATAAATAATGACACTATTAATAATAATATCGTACGTTGACGAGTTTAAATTATAAGAATCAGTCATGAATTATATATCTAAATAACAAAATGTTACCACATTTACTTTTTTATCATGATCCCAGTAAGTTCAAATCCTATCTCTGCCAATCCTATCTCTGCCACAGCTTTTGCTACGCGACCACTCATAATTGTAGAAGTTTAATAATCCACTTTTTCCTTATATTTTATGGCCTTCTGTTTTGAATTAAAATAGAATAATCACTCCCTTGAACTTATATTTTACAATATCTAGTTAATGGCTGTGGAAATGTTCTGCTAGATGACCAATTTACCTCTTCCAATTGTTGTTTTTCACCAACCAACTGCTCATTGAAGAATAAAGAATATGCAGATATGGAAGCTTTACACCAGGTTGGCATCGGCATATAGTTTTTCAGAATATCTGCAAGTGCTTCGTCTCGATGTGAAATTTTAGCATATACAAAATATCTTATATCCATGATCCATGTTGCTTTAGTCAATGTCATGATTTCCATATGGACGTATTTATACAAAGATTATATCGTTAATTTTGAGTGCAAAATGAGCGGATGAGCTTTTATATAGTGACATCGCATCAACAATAATTATTTGTTCATGATGTGTTTCTTTTTTTTTTTTTTTTTTGGTCAAATGAAAACTTCATTAAAGACCCGAACAGGGGCAGGAAGACTCATATCATATATAGATGATGTGTTTCAGTCATATAGCCATAACTTGAACTTCAAAAGATGGAGATGAGTCGTTTTAGGTTTGTTAACTAGAGGGAAAATACACGAAGAAAATGACAATTGAAGACGGGTGGTGGGAAGGGGAAAAATATTACCTAAATTAAAATCTGTTTTAGGTTTTTCGTTTTGGCTATCATCCATATACATATATTTCTTCCACATACTTCTCACCGTCAAGCGTTCCTCAATTTATTTTTTTTTCATTTTGAGTATAGCAATAACGATAATGGGTTGGATAATTAGTTGGTAAGAGGACGCGGAGAATTGATGAGAGGTCTTAGATTCGAATCTCGTCAATAGTGAATTCGATACCAAATTAGGTTGCTCATTGCGTGCCTTAGCCGAACTTCCCCTCTCCCTAGTATAAAAATATCGATGTACTAAAAAAAAAAAAAAAAAAGAGGACGCGGAGAATTGGTGGAGATCAAACCTACACCAAAGTGCATAAACATGATTTTTTTTTTTTTTTTAAGCAAAATATGTGTGAATCTGTTTTGTATATGGAATTATTAAGAAAACGAATTTTGGGTATATTTTTTTGCATAAATGGCAATAATAATCTATGTCAGAATGAGAATAAATTGAATCGCTGCACTGAACTCATCATCTTTTTCTTGCTTCAGGTATTCTCACATGAAAAATGAATAAAGCCTCAATGGAATCGATTCTATGATAAATTAATTTATACGATCATATACAAAATTAATCATCCATCGAATCATATCAGACTTATTTCTTCAAAAAGTTAATTTAATTGGCACTTTTAGACGATTATAGTGGTTGATCAAAGTCCTATTTGAGTCATATCGTATAAGTAGCACGCATCAAATGTCAAGTGCAAAACTTCAACTGCCAAATTGAATGGTAAAATATCCACGCGACAAATCTTCATTTTATTGAACCGTACTTAGTAATTGGTTAGTAAGGGTGGCAACGGTTTAGTTTGGGAACAAAAATGTTAGGTTTATTCTATAACCACAAAAACTAATTATATTCATAACCACAAATTAATCATCGGGATTATTCATAACCATATCCACAAGATAACGGATTCTCCATCGGTTAATGGTTATATCCACCTTCGTCATTATTCATTCAACTGACACATTATAATTTAAAAGGTATTAATTCCGTCATTAAATATTCACATCCAAATCATAAAAAACATAACAATATTTCTCAAGATGTTCATGATAAGCCGAATATGATAGCAAATTAAGGCAAATTGGTTCTATGAAAAAAAAAGAAAGGGATGACAAAAGCAAACACAACAGCCACTTCGAGAGAAAGAAACAAATTATCAAATAATTTCAACACTTATGAATATACTTATATGATATATACACACACACACACACATATATGATACACACACACACACATATATGATACACACACACACACACACACACACACACACACACACACATATATGATATATACACACACACATATATGATATATATATATATATTCATATATATATATATATAAATATGTGTATACATTACCTGGAGCGGATTTGGGGACGGATACGGATCAAAAACCTCTAGAACCATATCTGAAACAGTAATCGAATAATATTCACGGTTTTTTCCATACCCGAAAAATATTTGAATTTTCATCTCCAAATCGGTTCCATTCAGACAATTATCGAATTTAACGCGTTGAATTGTGATCCCTATTGATTACCATACGTTGTAGGAAATACCTTTCAGTGGTTGCACAAAAGTTAATCACGTTTTGATTTGTGGGCAAACTATGAGAATCAAAATCAACAATTTGTGGAAATTAATTAATTGGATTTGAAGCTAGCTTCTCAAAGAATACTGATTACCAATAAGATTCAGAGCCATTCAAATTGGAATGAGTTGAGTGAATGTGGACCTTCCAATGCCACCTTCAATTTGCCACTAATAATCCAGTATTTATGATAAAATTCATATCCAATGATTAACCTTTTGTTCATCTTGTTTCAGTGGGATGACCGATCCACTAATATTAACTACATTGACTCAACTTGAAACTAGTAAATTTGAGGCAGCTGAAGGAGTAGATAAAAGAATAATTTCTTAACCATAAGTACAAATAATGATCTTTTACCAGACTTATGTCAGCTTGTATATATATCATGGATGGATACAGCTTTGACCTACTTGGGGCAGCTACCCCGACGTAATTTTATCGTGTAAAATTTTATAGAAAAATATATGGATATTCCAGCATTATTATTTGTTAAACTTTGTTTTATTTTTCAAAGTAGCTTTCATTAAGAAAAATTTATCACCTCGTGCCGGCATGCAAATAGCGTGAATATTTCATTATTTAGAAAGTGCCAAATGTTATTGGCGCTCTAAAATAGTCATTAAGCACTAAAAAATTTCTATAATTAAAAATAAAAATACACGTATGAAGAATGCACATTAACTCTTCTTAAATTATAATGTAGGAACAACCTTCTGTCCAGATGGCCAAATCCTACAAGTTGTTATAGGTGAAGGTTTTGACGACGAACAAGTACGTATAGCGTATTTCCCCTTTGTTTTTTGACTGCTACAAGTGGGAAATCAAGTATTTCTTAGTGAAATATTAAGATGCGAGACTCACCATAAACAGTGAGTCCCACATCCAGCGGTACATGCAAGCAATTATTATTATTATTATTGTTATTTTTTATTTTTTTGTGGAGTTTTTATCATAAATGATTTTGAAATTGAAAATCGATCAATGTAGTCCATTAAAATAGGTATCGTAAATCAATATGGTATTTCCGTAACAATTTTGTCAAAAATTATGTTATATGCTGATATGACACATAAATGGGTCCCACAAGATTTAAGGGTCTTTATCACATATGATCCCTAAAATTGATCCACGCCATTAAAATAATCTCTGAAATTGAAAATCAATCGATGTGGTCCACGAGAATAGGTGTCGCAAATCAATGTACTCCTTCCATCACAATTTTATCAAAAATTCTGTTATGTGCTGATGTGGGTTTAATAATTTAATGATTAATTAAAAAAGTTGTCAAAATACTTTTTGCGCAGTGAGGTTATTCAAGGCAGAGCTCGTCGTTCTCTGTGTCACCTAGATCACCGAGGGAGCGCCAAACAAGCTCTCCAAGATTAAGGTTGTGAGGTTGTCGAGCCCAAATGTTAATGGTTATGTCACATAAGTCGTCTACAATCCAAGCCGTCACTCGTCACTAAAGTTAGTCTCAATCCTGGTCCAATTCAGTGAAGGTGTCGAAGGGAGTAAAGATGGGTGTCTTGAGAATTTTTTTCCAGAGAAGAGACAACGGAGGCTACTCTAGATGGAGGCAGAGGAGTGTGGATTAGGATCATAGATGATTGCAAGTATGGGTTTCTAAGTTGACGACTCTTTGATTAATTATCAAATATTAAACCTATTTTGAAATTATTTTTAATTTAATTAGACTTGTGTGACCCATTTATGTGTCATAACAGCACATAATAATATTTTTGACAGAATTGTAACAGAAGGACCACATTAATTTGAGACACCTATTTCTAGGACTACATTAATCAATTTTTAATTTGAGGGACCTTTTTGATGTGTGGGACTCAATTTTGTTCCACATCAGCACATAACAAATTTTTTGATAGAATTGTGACAGAAAAATCACAGTGTTTTGCAACACCTATTTTCAGGGATTACATTAATCGATTTTCAATTTTAGAGACAATTTTGATGGTGTGGGTCAATTTCAAAGACCATTCGTGATAAAAACTTTTTTTTTTCCCTAAACTAAGATGGCAAACCAAAATCTAGCGTGAATTACGTAAATCAATCTGTTGTAGGGGCTAGTATTTGGCCTTATATATTGAACAACATTTTGAACAATTATAATGCAGACACAAACACAGGTTTTTATTTGGCCTTATATATTGAACAAAATTATGAACAATTATAGTGCAGACACATAAGGCCATCAATTATTGATGTCTTCGATCTGAACACACATGTAACAGAACATCTCGATCGATCGATCGATCGAGCAACAAGGAATCTCGTCGTTTATAAGTTTATAACCATTTAAAGCCATATCTCTTGAACAGAAAATAGAACAGTATGTTCAATTCTATGTCTTCTCACTTTTTAACGTGGGTGTTCATTGAGATTTCTTTTGATAAGGTTTGTCGTCCAAGCAAACTTGTGGAATATTATGGGAAGAGTAATGCTAGAGCGATCAAATTTTTTAAACCAACTTTGTAAACTAAATGATGTGATCGTAGATGATTGGATTATTAATTCAATGTCGATTAACGTGCTTGTTTCTTAATGATGACATATCATTTGGTTTGTAATTTTGTTTAAAAAATTTGATCTCCCTAGCATTACTCTTATTAGAACTGTGATTATTGATAAACTAAATTTATAGACTAAATTTACAAACTAAATGATGTGTCACCAATAAGAAATAAGTATGTTAATCAACACTTAAGTAATAATTTAATCATCAATTTCCATATCATTTACTTTACAAAATTTAGTCTCCCTAGCTTACCCTTATTGATAAATGATACCCAATTACTAAAACTTGTAGAGCTAATATTAGAACCACTTAGTACAGTCTAGTGATATTCCTTTTCACTTGTAAGTGAGAGGTCTTTGGCAAGAATTGAACCACATTATTACTAGCTCATTGTGAGGCTAAGCCCACCCCCTCTCCTTAATGTAGATAATATCACTTGTTCCAAAAAAAAAAAAAAAAAAAAATTATTAGAACCGTGGGTGTGGGCATTAAGATTTCTTTTGATAAGCTTGTACTAATTATGAAATGTTCTCATATCTATTGAATTTGAAGTTTTGAGCTTCAACGATTACGATTCCTTAAAAAGTAAGAAAATCAAATTGACATTAACTTGCAATACCTGTAGAACAAGAAATCTTAACTAAGAGGATTTATTCTTTCACATTGATTTAGGTCTAAACCGAAGTAATGTTAACTTGATTGTTCAGTTTGGTATAGTTTAGGACTTAAAACTATTACCATTACCAAAACAGTAAAAGACTGACTATGTTTGGTTATTTCTCGTCATAAAAATTACACAGATAATTTATGCTACATATATTTCAAAAGGAGTTCATACTCAAAATTGAACAATAGTTACCGTCGAAAACGGAAAATTTCGAAATCGAGCTGACTTCCAATTTGAATGATTTAGGGATTTTAGATTTCGTATTGTCAAGAGTAAAAACAACCAGGAAAAGTATTTAATTCTTTGTACTAGATTTTGGTGTTAATTACTTGTGCATATTTTAATAAATCTTCACCATGCATCTGGGAACCAAAGGTCAGGGGTGTTTCAGTGGAGGACCCATCTTGAATCGCAAAGGCTAGCATGAGGAAACAAACCTCCTTGGACTATATTGCGACTTTTACTCGTGTACTATATATATGGAATGGTGCAGATTAGAATTCCCTACCCACCCGAGTTACCGTGAGAGAGCTGCCCATGCTATGCTTGGAATAGAAAATATTAGGAAACCATGTTTATAAATTATACTTTGTAAATCATAAAATATGACGGCTGATAATTTGATATTTATTTTGGGATACTTTGGATGCGGTCCCTAATCCTTAACATTCTTTGATTAAAACCTTA
Organism: Heteromeles arbutifolia; assembly: GCA_024362995.1. Taxonomy (NCBI): domain Eukaryota; kingdom Viridiplantae; phylum Streptophyta; class Magnoliopsida; order Rosales; family Rosaceae; genus Heteromeles; species Heteromeles arbutifolia. The sequence continues at coordinate 9,948,467 of JANCRC010000016.1, forward strand.
ATGATATTTAAAGTTTGATTAAAGTCCCTTAACTTTGTATCATTATATTACTATTAATATTTATATTTTTATAGTTTTGACATTAATTGTTTGATATTTTATGAGATTTATAATCCTATAAATTTAAAATCTCACATTATAATACTATTAGAAACGGTTACAATAAAAAAATTCAAACATTTTGATTGAATAAATGAATAAAAACTATGTAAAAATAAGAAATAATAAATGGCAAAAGAATGTATCCATAGTGTTAAAAAAATAGGTACATTTTACAAAAAAATTGGTACATTTCACATATAACAACGTGGTACCTTAATAGAGAAGAATGGGTACATTATATATAAATTAGGGTACAGATAAAAGATTAAAAAATTATGAGTACAAATGAATTTTAAAAAAATATAGGCGCTAAAAGAAATTAATACATGGGTACAAACTAAAAATATAAATATATGATACAAAGTTTAGGCATAAAACATAAATATACCATATGTAATTTGTCTATCATTGATTAAATATACAATGTCACGTGACGGTATACACATGGGTACAAATATAAAATAAAACTTTAAAAAATATGGGCACAAAAAGAAACTAATATATGGGTACAAATTAAAAATGAAAAGAAAATTGTTACAAATTAAAAAATATTTGCAAGTTAAAAAATAGGTACAAACTAAAAATAAAAATATTTGATAAAAAATTTAGCCATAAATATAAATATACTAATTGTAACATTTTTAACACTAAACGAATATATTTAAAAATAAAAATATTTTATTATTCAAATAATTAATGATGTTATTAATACCCAAGGACCTTGATAAAAAATTGAAAATGAATAGGATTTTAATCAATGGAGTTGCAAAAAGAATGATGTGAACCTAATTTTTCCTTTTTTTTAATGATTTAAACAAGAAATTTAATTATCAACTGTCGCATTATGTAGTTTACAAAGTATAATTCAAGAAGTTAATGACATTCCCTTTCAGTGGAGAATATGCGTGGAGGCTGAAGGAGGAGCTTTGGTGCGCAGGAAAATCAGGGTCGTCGATATTAGGCCACAGCATGTCACATGCAGATACAGTACGCAAAGCAGCCAGAATAATACGCAGCCACTGGGCCACAGGGTCTCACCACTGCATTATGCATTGCATGGGAGCTACCCTCATGCTGCTGCTGCATGCCCCGATGTGTAAAATACGGGGCGGTCAGGGAAATTATAGGAGTACAACAAAACAGGGAACGATAGGCAAGGTAGCATCACCATCAAAGTCAGGTCGTACACGTGTAAGAATCAGGCAGGTATGTCACTGTTACTGATTGTTCCTGGGTAATTGAATACTTGGCTTTACGTACAGTTAAATGGTAGACAAAGGTGTATAGTATTGATACTCGTAAATGAAATTCAAGAAGTAATTTAATATTAGTGTAAGCTTTGGATGCGGCGAGGAGACCGTCGTGAATGTGGTGGTGGGAGTGGTGGGGCGGGAGAGGATAGCGAGGCCGAGGAGATTAAGTTTGGCCATTGAGGTTTCTTCTTCCACAACCAGATAGTACACGGAGGATTGAAGACCAGACGTAAGGTTGAGTGTTAGGAATGGCTTGTGTGACAGCTAGGTCTATGAGTGGGTGAGATATAACATAGTTTTAAGGGACTTTCTAGGATACCTCAGAGGGCCGGCCGAGGCCCAGTGCTGGCAGGGTGATCGTCCGGGGTTCAAAATAATTGGGGGCATTAAAATTATTAGGGCAGTATATTCATATATGTTTTTATAAGAGTATAAATTTAACAAATTTGGTTCAATGACAAAGAAATTGAACTCCAACTGGTGGTTTTGTTGTTTGAAATTAATGAGAAGGTCTTGGGTTCAAAACACCATGTGTGCTTATTTATTTTTCAATTTTTAAAAATTTCTTTTCATCATAGGAGTATAAATATATAAAATTTGACTAAATGATCAAGAAGTTTAATTAGAATCAATGGTTTATGTTGTTTAAAATTAATGAGAGGTCTTAAGTTCGAAATGCTAAGTGCATGTTTATTATTTTCAATTTTTATGAATTTTTGCTTGGTTGTTAATTTATTTTTAATTAGTAGCTAGTAGCTATGTGGGTTGTTATTTTTAAACATTTGTTCCAATTCAAGTCTTATCTTCAACAAAGAGTCGTGCGTTGACCAAATTTGCAAATCATATGACGTGTCATCAAAAAGTATAATTTAGTACCCATTTATTACTTATATACATATCAATTAAAGACTCAAAAACATCATTATTTTTTTAATCCCAAATTGACAAGGTTAGTAAATAAGAAAAAAAACACCTCACGATTTATACAAAAACACTTTAAAAGTTCAGATAGAAAACAAAACTTATATCTATCTACTTGTAAACCCGGAGTTTTTTTGTTTCCTTCTCACTATTCAAAATAAATTAGTTTTTCCGTGTTTATAAATTATTAAGTTTGAAGTGTTTTTCTAAGTATAATTTTATTGATGTCTTACGTGTGAAAACAAATAATTTTCTTATATAAAGTGAGGGCACACTTTTTGGTGTCACCCCAGGCCTCAAAAATCTCTAGACTGGCCCAGTATAAACATATTGCGGGCATATTTTTATTGTTAGATCTTTATTTTAAAAAATAAAAAGTAAGATTTAATGATTAAAATATTCAGAGTATTGAATATTCCAGAGCATTCATGAATAATTAAATGAATTGCATGTTAGATATATGTTCTTAGTTGAATATTACGAGGATAATATGTATAAGGAAAATCTAAAGCTTCAAAGTTGCATGTGTAATTCATAAGGAATGGGTAAAACTATATAAGATTGTCAATAACGATGATTAAACCCTAGTTTTTTTACCTTTAATTTTCCAAAACTATTTTTGACACACCCCGACCCAAAAGTGGGGTGTGCTAGCCGTCACGTGAGAGTGACGTAACCATGTGCACAGTGCGGAAGCAATAAAGAATAGAATTTACGAATCAATTAAAACCGAAACACTAGCAATACTAGTGTAAAAGAAGTGTGAATTCCACTAATACAGAGCATAAAAGTCTACGTGCAGTCAAGCAGAAGTACTAAATAGAAATAACACCCGAAGGTGGTCCTGCATAAGTGAATTCTGTCAGAACGTCCGATGAGCTCCTCGTATGCCACCAACGAACACTACTTAATACCTGGAGGGGCGAAAAACAAAGCTGAGTGGGTCAGAAACAAATCTTTTCAAAATCTTTCTTTTCTCAAAAGTTATAACCCCTCGCAGTAAAACCTGTATAATTTCCCAGAAATAAAGTATATACTCATATATATAATTCTCAAAATCCTGCTGGAAAATATGTATGTATAAATGTATGTATGCCATGCCAAAGTATCATAATTGAATGCCAAAACATAACTCTGTGAATGTGATTGAATACTAGATAATCAACTCAGCCCTCGGCTGTATATAGCTCATAACAATCTCATCATATCATATAGCTCATAATCATCTCAAACATATCATATATATCCTGTACACACATCAATACCACCTCTAGTGGTTTGCACAACATCACTGAATATAAACTAATATGCTCTAGTGCTACAATCACGTGAAGACTGAGCGATAAATCACGGGTCACCTACGAGTCGAACTCACCTATAATGGTCTATTCAACAGGACTGAGCACCTAACTTTGATCCAAGGCGAGCATGCGTTGCGGGAGGTGAACATCACGTGAAAGATTGAGCCCCTACTCTGGGCGGGAGCACTAATATCAGTGTGCAGGTTTATGAGCTCTAATCATATCACATCACATCACATCACATCACATCATTCGTTCTCATCAAGTAGTATATAAACTTACCTGCTACTTACCTGTGCGTCCTCAGCACCAACATTAATATAAGCAATCAATAACGCATAATAAAATAAATAGATACTTTGCATGGCATTTCATATCACATTTCACTTAAACTGATTTTCTGGAAAAAATCTCATTTATATAGGTATATACGGAAAACAAATGCCCACTCACTGATAAGTAGACGGGTTGTAACCTCCGTGCCTAGCCTGTCTACGCTCGTTCTCCGGATAGGTCTCGCCTATATGAGAAGTAACGAAAATAACGTTAATTATCGCACATAATCGAAACCTTAGTAATAACTTCTCATACATTGCTCAAATTGGGTATATGAATATACCACCGTGATCTACACAACCTCACGAACATCCCCATATTTTTAGAAAAAATTTCTGACCACCCACGCGCCACCACGCGCCGGCCAAGGCACGGCCAGACGCGACGGCCACGCGCCGCCACGTGCCTGGTACGTGTAACGGAACAGTAACACCGTTAGGAATATTTCGTTAAAACGTAATAGAAACTGTTAAAGATACCAAACGGCGTCAAAATATTCCGTCAAACTTGACGGAATATTCGCTCTTCTTCTCTGGCGAACCTTGCCGGTCGCCGCCGTCTGAAACTTCAATTCTCGCCGGTATCTGGAAAATTTTCAAATCTTCATAACTTCTTCATTTTTGCACCATTTTCTACATACTTTATACCAAAATGAAGATCTCACAAAGATGAACACAACCATACCTGACTCGACCCCCAACTCGCTGGGGATTCGCCAGAAAAAGCCTCAATAGTTCCGGCCAAAAAGAAACTCTCCGATCTCGTGATTTCGACGTCCAAATTCTTCCAACGAAGCACTCCGAGCTTCGTAAGGACCACCTTAAGCTTCCTATGAACTTAGAATTCCCTGAAAAACAACATTTTACGTGTGCATGAACAGTGCATAAATCGGAGGTTACGGTTTCGTGATGAATTGAAGGTTTCCAGTTCTAAAACTTGCACTAACGGCTTCCTAGTATCACAAGGAACATGAAATTAGTCTCGATCTGCAAGGTTTGAGATGGGTTTGGGTGCCGTCCGTACGAAACCGAGAGGGAGAGAGAGAAAGTCTAAGAGATAGAGAGAGTGCGAGATTGAGAGAGAGAAATAGTGTGAATGTGTGTGTGTGTGTGTGTGTGGTCCAAATACCACCAACCAAAACTCCCAATCTTAGATACACACACATACCTTAATTAATGCCTATGAGCATTTTCGTCATTTCACATCCATCGTACGAAATCTCCTGGACGGGCTGTTACAATCTACCCACCTTATAAAATTTTGTCCCCGAAATTTATTCAACCAAAATCATCCACTAGTACTCATAAAACAATCTTGGGTACATCTCTCTCATCCAATCCTCTGTCTTCCACGTCGCTTCTTCCACTGAATGGTTCCTCCATAAGACTTTAACCAATTGCACTGTCTTATTCCTCAGAACCTTTTCCTTCCATTCCAATATAGTCATTGGCTCCTCATCATAAGTCAAATTTGAACTGATCTCTAAGGGTTGATGAGGTATCACATGTGAAGGATCTGCCACATAGTGACGAAGCATCGAAACATGAAACACATTATGTACCTTAGACAGCTATGACGGCAACTCAAATCTGTAAGCAACTTCACTAACTCGCTCGGTGATCTGATAAGGTCCGATGAACCTAGGACTTAGCTTGCCTTTCTTCCCGAATCGTACTACACCTCGCCACGACGATAACTTCATAAATACCAAATCACCAACCTTGTACACTCGATCAGTGGCATGTCTATCAGCTAAACTCTTTTGGCGATCTTGGGCTACTTTCATATTAGACTTAATAACCTAAATGTTCTGAGTAGTTTCCTCCACTAACTCAGGGCCCACTAAAACCCGTTCGCCAACCTCTGACCAACATAAAGATGTACGACAAGGCTTGCCATATAGTGCCTCAAATGGCACCATACCAATACTCGAGTGAAAGCTGTTGTTGTAGGCGAACTCCATCAAATCCAACCGCTTATGCCAAGCGTCGCCAAACTGCAACACCAAAGATCTTAACATATCCTCCAAGGTCTGAATCGTCCTCTCTGATTGTCCGTCTGTCTGAGGATGATATGCCGTGCTGTACAGTAATCTCGAACCCAAAGCTTCCTGGAACACTATCCAAAACTTAGAAGTAAATCTCTGATCTAATACTCGCAGGAACTCCATGATACTTCATAATCTTCGTGATGAACAACTCGGCTAACTTGTTCAAAGAATACTTTTCCCTCACAAGAATGAAATGCGCTGACTTAGTAAGCTGATCAACAACCACCCAAATTCTATCATAGCCGTTTTGTGTACAAGGAAGCTTATACACAAAATCCATAGTAATATTTTCCCATTTCCACTGTGGAACGGGAAGTGGTTGCGACAAACCAAACGGCTTCTTTCTTTCGGCTTTAACCTGCTGGCACATGACACACCTACTTACATACTCTGCAATTTCCTTTTTCATACCTGGCCAATAATAAAATGGCCTAATGGTATGATACATTTTAGTTCCTTATGGATGCATCGCATAAGCTGAAATATGTGCCTCATCAAGAATTGCCTTCTTTAATTCCTCATTATTTGGCACGTACATCTTATTTCCTTGCATAAGCATGTCATCCGTCTCTCTAACTCTAAGATCTTTCTTTTTCCCTTTATTCCTCAAATGAATTAACTCTTGAATCTCTTTGTTATTATCTGAGTCTTGAGTATACGATCAATCAGAATAGGCCTAACTTGGAAACTAGCAAGTAAGGCTCTTTCTTGTTCTGCCACAGCTTCTTCTTGTTCTTCCAATTCCAATTTCACTCCAGTATGCCTCAAATCTACAAGAAGGGAAACACGAGAATCATACAAAGCATTAACCCGACCTTGAGATTTCCTACTCAAAGCATCAGTCACCACATTAGCACGTCCAGGATGATACTCAATCGTGCAATCATAGTCACTTAGCAACTCAATCCATCTCCGCTGACGAAGATTCAAATCCTTATGTGTGAACAGGTACTGGAGACTCTTGTGATATGAGAAAATCTTACACTTCTCACCATAGAGATAGTGTCTCCAAATCTTCAAAGCGAAAATAATGGCTTCCAACTCTAAGTCATGTGTAGGGTAATTCATCTCGTGATGCTTTAACTGACGCGAAGCATAAGCAATTACCCTACCATGCTGCATCAACACGCATCCCAAGCCATTCAAAGAAGCATCGCTGTAAACCTCAAAGTTACCAATATCATCAGGAAGAGTCAAAACAGGTGCATGAGTGAGGTAATAGTTCAACTGTTGGAAACTCTGCTCACAATTATCATCCCACTCGAATTTAACTTCCTTCCTGGTCAACCTCGTTAGTGGTAAAGCCATAACTGAGAAATTCTTAACAAATCGCCGATAATAACCCGCTAAACCAAGGAAACTCCGTACCTCGGTGACAGTTCGCGGCTGTTCTCAATTCTCCACAACTGCTATCTTCTGAGGGACTACCTGAATACCCTGAGCTGAAACAACATGCCCCAAGAAAGTAACTTGATCTAACCAGAACTGGCACTTACTGAACTTAGCATACAATTGATGTTCCATCAGCTTATTCAACACCAAAGTAAGATGTCGGACATGGTCTGCTTTTGACTTAGAATACACCAGAATGTCATTAATGAAGACAATGACGAATCTATCCAAATACTGCTGAAACACCTTATTCATCAAACCCATAAAAGCTGCTGGTGCATTCGTCATTCCAAATGGCATCACAAGAAACTCATAATGACCATAATGAGTCCTGAAAGCAGTTTTAGGAACATCGTCGCTCCTGATCTTCAACTGATAATAACCAGACCTTAGATCAATCTTAGAAAATATGCAGGCACCTCTGAGTTGATAAAAAAGATCGTCAATATGAGGCAAAGGATAACGGTTTTTAATCGTCATCCGATTCAATTGCCTGTAATCAATGCGAAGCCTCAAAGTACCATCATTCTTCCTTACAAATAAAACTGGAGCTCCGAAAGATGAAGTACTAGGCTGGATGAAACCTTTATCAACCAACTCTTGTAACTGAATCTTCAATTCTCTTAACTCCGCATGAGCCATACGATAAGGAGTTGAAGAAATAGGATCAGTACCTGGCAGTAAATCAATAGCGAACTCCACATCTCTGTCTGGCGGCAATCCAGGTAAATCATCAGAGAAAACATCATAAAAGTGTCTAACCACCTTGACATTCTCCACGCTAACCGGAGCATAATCATTTAGTACCACATGAGCCAAGTACCCATGATAACCTTTCTTTAGTAACTTTTTGGCTCTCACAACCGAAATGATTCCATGCCTCAATCCACTAGGCTTACCAAAGAATGTAACCTCAGGTAATCCAGGACGATGGAAGGTCACTAATTTCCCATAACAGTTAATCTTAGCATGATTGTAATGCAACCAATCTGTGCCTAAGATAACGTCAAAATCCACAATGTCTAGTGGAGTGAGGTTAGCAGGCATAACCACATTCTCCACTAATACGGGACAACCTGAGTAAACATAATCTACATAACACTCATCCCATCTAGGCATAGCAAACTCCAACTCATACCCAAGAGGTGAAGATTGAGGTTGTGTCAATTGAGCAAACGTATGAGAAATTGCTGAATGAGTAGCACCACAGTCAATTAACACTTTAGCATAATGACCAAGAATATTTAACGTACCCATGATCAAATCCGGATTGTTCTGAGCATCCTGCAGCGAAAGGTTGTTGATACGTCCCTGGTTCTGCTGTCTTCATCTGCCTCTGCTGGCATGAACTCCTCGCCCCTGAGGATTACGCCCCTGTCCTTACTGACTAAACTGTCTCGAAGACCCAACTCCACTGGTAGTAGCATCAACCTGCTGAGACTGTCCTCCACAATGCCACTAGAATCCATCAGCTGAAAACTGCTGCTGAGGCATATATCCTCCAGAGTACTGCTGTGGAGACATATATCCTCCTGAATACTGACCATAACTGCCCAGTTGATAGGGATCATGGGGGTATTGGTACTGTCCCGAAGAATAGGGAACGGAATCCCCCTGATAGTGGTATGCACCACCACGACCTGTCTAGGTATAACCACCATGTCCTGAGAAGTGCTGAGCTGGAGCTAGCGGTGGTAAAGAAGGCTGCTGAGGCCTGTGCTGGCCTTGAGGACAAAACTTAGCTAGATGTCCCTTCTGACCACAAGTGTAACATCCACTGTTACCTCTTCGAAATTCCCCTAAATGTCGGCTACTGCACCTAAGGCACCAAGGTGCATTTCCTATACCAAAATTCCTCTGCATTTGGGATCTGAAATCTCTGGAGAACCTACCACCTCCTCTCTGACCTGTGGAACTGAAACCTCCACTGGAAGAACTAAAACTAGTCTCACTGTGCTTAAAGCTCTGAGTCTGGCGAGGCCCTTGCAAGAAATGACCTTTACCCTTATCCATATTCTGATTTCCATTTTTCTCTTCCTCTTCGCTGTCATTGGGCAAATTCACAGAATCCTCAATCTAAAGTAAAGCTTCATAAAACTCATGATAAGTAGTATAGGGAATCGCAGTCGCAATGGTACATCATTTCTTCTTAGTGCCCAATTTAAAACGATGTAGCATCTCAACCGGATTAGCAGCAACTTCCGGAGGGTAACGAGATAGATCAGTAAATTTCCTGTAGTACTCGTTAGCTGATAGCTTCTTCTGCCTCAAACTAGTAAACTCTCGTTTCTTACGATCAATGTATGCAGGAGGAATGAATCTCTTATAGAATAACTGCTTAAATGCCTTCAAATCTCTAGATTCCTCAGGAAGCTGGTTCCTACCATGAAGCTGGTTCCTTACCCAAAAATCATGAAGTCGTCTCCACCCATCTGTCCGGAGATAGACTTCCCTGACTCTGCATCAGCCTGAAAGTCCTTTCAATATGCATCAACCACTTCTCTGAACCCTCGGGACCTTCATTCCCCACAAAAGTGGTTATTTTCAAATTATGAATCGACTCCAGAGGGGTCCGTTAAGGCGGCCGAATAACTGACTGAATAACATTCGTTATAGCTTCCCCTAACTGAGCTATGTTAGGGAAACTAGGTTCGGCTGAACGACGTGGCTCTCTACGAGGTGGCATAGTTCTGACAGAAATACCAAGATAATTAGAATATTCACAAGATATGCAGAACTGCCAAACCTATGCTCTGATACCAATCTGACACACCCCGACCCAAAAATAGGGCGTGCTAGCCGTCACGTGAAAGTGACGTAACCATGTGCATAGTGTGGAAGCAATAAAGAAAAGAATTTACGAATCAATTAAAACTGAAACACTAGCAATACTAGTGTAAAAGAAGTGTGAATTCCACTAATACAGAGCATAAAAGTCTATGTGCAGTCAAGCAGAAGTACTAAATAGAAATAACACCCGAAGGTGGTCCTGCATAAGTGAATTCTGTCAGAACGTCCAATGAGTGCCTCGTATGCCACCAACGAACACTACTTAATACCTGGAGGGGCGAAAAACAATGTTGAGTGGGTCAGAAACAAATCTTTTCAAAAATTTTCTTTTCTCAAAAGTTATAACCCCTCACCGTAAAACCTGTATAATTTCCCAGAAATAAAGTATATACTCATATATATAATTCTCAAATTCCTGCTGGAAAATATGTATGTATAAATGTACGTATGCCATGCCAAAGTATCATAACTGAATGCCAAAACATAACCCTGTGAATGTGATTGAATACTAGATAATCAACTCAGCCCTCGGCTGTATATAGCTCATAACAATCTTATCATATCATATAGCTCATAATCATCTCAAACATATCATATATACCCTGTACACACATCAATACCACCTCTAGTGGTCTGCACAACATCACTGAATATAAACTAATATGTTCTAGTGCTACAATCATGTGAAGACTGAGCGATAAATCGTGGGTCACCTATGAGTCGAACCCACCTATAGTGGTCTATTCGACAGGACTGAGCACCTAACTTGGATCCAATGCGAGCATGTGGTGCGGGAGGTGAACATCACGTGAAAGATTGAGCCCCTACTCTGGGCGGGAGCACTAATATCAGTGTGCAGGTTTATGAGCTCTAATCATATCACATCACATCACATCACATCATTCGTTCTCTTCAACTAGTATATAAACTTACCTGCCACTTACCTGTGTGTCCTCAGCACCAACATCAATATAAGCAATCAATAACGCATAATAAAATAAATAGATACTTTGCATGGCATTTCATATCACATTTCACTTAAACTGATTTTCTGGAAAAAATCTCATTTATATAGGTATATACGGAAAACAAATGCCCACTCACTGATAAGTAGACGGGTCGTAACCCCCATGCCTAGCCTGGCTACGCTCGTCCTCCGGATTGGTCTCGCCTATATGAGAAGTAACTGAAATAACGTTAATTATCGCACATAATCGAAACCTTAGCAATAACTTCTCATACATTGCTGAAATTGGGTATATGAATATACCACCGTGATCTACACAACCTCATGAACATCCCTATATTTTTAGAAAAATTTTCCGACCACCCACGCGCCGGCCAAGGCACGACCAGACTCGCCGACCATGCGCGGCCATATGCCTGGCACTTGTAACGGAACTGTAACACCGTTAGGAATATTCCGTTAAAACGTAACAAAAACCGTTAAAGATACCGGACGGCGTTAGAATATTCCATCAAACTTGACGGAATATTCGCTCTTCTTCTCCGGCGAACCTCGTTGGTCCCCGCCGTCCGCCGCCGTCTGAAACTCTGATTCTTGCCGATTTCTGGAAAATTTTCAAATCTTCATAACTTCTTCATTTTTGCACCATTTTCTACGTACTTTATACCAAAATGAAGATCTCACAAAGATGAACACAACCATACCTGACTCAACCCCCAACTCGCAGGGGATTCGTCGGAAAAAGCCTCGATAATTCTGGCCAAAAAGAAACTCTCCTATCTCGCAATTTCGACATCCAAATTCTTCTAACGAAGCACTCCGAGCTTCATAAGAACCTCCTTAAGCTTCCTATGAACTTAGAATTCCCTGAAAAACAACATTTTACGTGTGCATGAACAGTGCACAAATCGGAGGTTACGGTTTCGTGATGAATCAAAGGTTTCCAGTTCTAAAACTTGCACTAATGGCTTCCTAGTATCACAAGGAACATGAAATTGCTTACCTTAGTCTCGATCTGCAAGGCTTGAGATGGGTTTGGGTGCCATCTGTACGAAATCGAGAGAGAGAGTCTGAGAGATAGAGAGAGAGTGCGGGATTGAGAGAGAGAAATAGTGTGAATGTGTGTGTGTGTGTGGTCCAAATACCACCAACCAATACTCCCAAACTTAGATACACACACATACCTTAATTAATGCCTAGGGGCATTTTGGTCATTTCACATCCGTCGTATGAAATCTCCGGGACTGGCTGTTACAATTTTTATTTTATTCTTCCTACCAGTTTTAATTCTAAATCAATATCAATTATTTGTTTTCGGTTTTTTCTGTAATTAAGTTCACAATTTCAAATACTTTTCTCAAATAAGTTTTTAAATAAGAATTAAGGATTAGTTTTAAGTACAAATTATTCATTCAATCATTGTAGGGAACGACCTTATTTGAGCTGTTATACTACAATTACATTGTTCTCTTACAAGTATTTTTTAAGTGTTTTTATCATTACTTTTACAGGTGGTAAAAATCATATCAGCCACCTTTAGTAAGAGCATCCCCAATGAGGGGCTCAATATGGGGCTGGAAAAGTGGTGGATATAGCCCATTTTAGAGCTCTGAGGAATCTTTGAGGCTTTATAAAAGAATCTCTCCCAATGAGCGGCTATATCTTTCAGGCTCTATATGGGACCATATATATATATATATAGTAATTTGATTAAGCGATGATTTTTTTGTGTGTTAGCTTTTATTAAGTTGATTTTTGGACGTGCTATCTTAAATTTTCTTTTTTATGAACCCTTCAACCTAAAAAGTTCAAATTGTGACAAAGTTATATTTCATCACTTATGAATCGTTCGTTGGATTAGATTTCCTTAACTCAATCTCATCCGTTGAAAGAAACAAACCCTCACTTCGCCCTCTGAAATAATTTGATTTTCACGACAATTTACCTAGCACCAATTGGTAAATTAGTATCATATAATTTTGAAAAAAAAAAATATTTGAAAATTTCACCCATCAATGCCCATGAACGTTAAATCAATTTGAAATTTTAATTCTTATGGAATTTAAAACAATCATTAATTAGCCAAATTGCAAGAAAAATAAGTAAGAAAAAAGAATTAAAAAAATAATAAAAGCAAACTATAAATGTAATCGCAAGTGGAGAGAGAGTGATAGAACTTTGCTCACATGGGTTGCTACTTTTTTTGTGGAACCCATTATTTTTTTGGGCTAGATGTAGCCCAATTTTATGCTACCCAATAAAGGAAATTGCTAGCCCCAGTGGTGGATCTAGCCCCATTTTCCGGCTCATTGGGGATGAAATTTCTCACTAAGGCTAGAAATGTGATAGCCTCATGGAGAATAAAGCTCCCATTGGAGATGCTCTAATTGTGCTCATTTACGAATATAATTTAAGGGTAAATTACACTTTACCACATCAGGTTTGAGGTCTATTGCAACCTCATACAACATCTTCAAAAAATTTCACTTTCATACCTCATGTACTATTTTATTTTAATATAATACATCCGTTACATTTTTCATCCGTTGGTCCGTTAAAAGCTGATGTGACTGCCACATTTGTGCCATGTGGCAGCTAAATTTGTGTCATGTGGCCAAAAAAATAATTTTTATGCATTTAAAATATTATAATAATTTACCCTATATAAATAAAAATAATATTAAAAAAAATTAAAAAAAAAAAAAAAAAAAAACAGAAACCCATCTCTGCATCTCCACAAACACCCTTATTTTTTATGCATTTTGCTCAAGCTTTTAATCATGGCCTTATACACCTCGTAACTGGGTCTGTAATTCGGCTGCTGCGCAGCCTACTCGAAGAACCTACATCGAGGTTCAGCACCCGCTCTGTTAACCCCGACCTCAAAACGACGCCGGATTGGTGCAAAGAAAGCTCCAATTTCGGGACCCTGGAGTGGAATTTCCGTAGTATTCTGTAAATCTTCTCGACGTCGGTAGAGAACTCGCAGTGGGTTGAGTCGTCTTGGGATGGGTTTTTGGATGAGAGGGGAGGTGAAGAGAGTGGAGGAGATGGTGGGTCGGGGTGGGGGGTTGCGGGGGATGTAGGGTGGGGTGGGTTTTTAGATGGGAGGGGAGGTAAAGAGAGTGGAGGAGAAGAAGGTGGGTCGGGGGGAATGGTTTCTTGGTTTCAGTTTTTTTTTTTTTTTTAATAGGGTAAATTATTATAATATTTTAAATGCATAAAAAGTTTTTTTTTTTTGCCACGTGGCGCAAATTTGGCAACCACGTCAGCTCTTAATGGATCAATGGATGAAAAATGTAACAGATGTATTATATTGAAATAAAATAGTACATGAAGTATGAAAGTGAAATTTTTTGAAGATGTATGAGGTTGCAATAAACCTTAAACCTGATGTTGTAAAGTATAATTTACCCGTAATTTAAACTAACAATACAAAGTCATCATGCAACCATCGTCAGGATCCTCTCCTGAGCAAATGGTGACGATCTTTATGACCAGGCCCATCAGGCCGTTTAAATTTTATCCAACGGCTACAATTATTATAACTTTTAGAGAGGCCTCCTGTTTGTAGCCGTTAGATAGAATTTGAACGGCCCAATGGGCCTAGTCAGGAGGATTCTCACCGTTTGCTCAGGAGAGGATCCTAATCCGTGTATACGGTTCCTCGAGTAAAAATTAACTAACAACACGAACCAAATTTATGAATGCAGTGGTGAAGTACTTACTTTCGGTTATGGATATAATTAAATTAACAAAGCTTCTAGTAGTTGTGTTGTTGGGCCCTATATCAGTTAAAGAGGTAATACAAATGTGATAAATGTAATATTACTCATTTTCCTCCGTTATAGTTTAAACTAACAAAACGAACCAACAATTATATATAACTCAACCGTTAAGGTAATTGTTTAGACAAAAAAAAACCGAACAAGGATCCTCTCCAGATCCACCTTGTGAGGATCCTGGTTCATAAATCGTATCCATTCATCGTACATCGTGCGGTTAGAAATTATTTAAACTTGTTTATTTAAAATTGATTATAAATAGTACCTGACAAAAACTGATCGCACGATGTACAATAAATGGACACGATTTATGGATCTCCGATATTCTCACAAAGAGGATCCGGAGAGAATCCCTATTAAAAAAAAATTGTTAAGGTAGTTGTGCCGGTTTACAGATGAAAATGGAAAATGATCCTCGTCGGATCCTTGTCCTAGGGATCCCTAGGATCCCGTGATCTCATCCGTTTATCGTATATCGTGCAGTCAGTTTTCATTAGATACTATATTTTAAGTTTTAAAATAATTTCTGGCCGCAAAATGTACAATGAACGGGTGAAATCACGGGATCCCTAGGAAAATGATCCTTCGATTAAAATGACAAAACATTGTCCTTGTATGACTATTATATGATTTTTCTTGAATGCGAGCAAGGTATTAAATATCGATGATATCGGAAATATCGGTAGTTCAAAAACACGGAAATATCGATGGAAATATCGGGATATTATCAATATCGATAAAAATTGAATAAAAACCACGGAAATTGTAAGAAAAACTTGGTAATTTTTATTGAAACTTTGCAGGATGTTTATTTAGTCAATTATCTATTAGTTTATCACAAAAAAATTGGAAGGAAATGCATTGCATGATGGATTTAACTGATTTAAGTTGATTATATAGCGAGCTGGCAAACATTGTGAGTGTAGAAAATATGTAGTAATTAATGAAAGAAGTTTAAACACACCATAATCATTTATATATAATGAATTAGTACAATATTTTACACTTTATACATTGCATGGTAAGATACATGAGTGACTTAGTACCACATAGAGTTCCTATGAGGTTCAAATTTTTCACTATCTTCATCATCTCTATGTGTAGAGTAAGTGTATTATGAAGAGTAGTCATCAAATGATAAATCCCCAAAATAGTTTTGCATGTAATTGTTAACATGCCACCTATATGGATCCGAGATTGGTTGACGTTGTCCATAAGCAAAATCATTCGAAGATTGAGTCTCGGATTGTTTCCATTAGTCGTTCCATTCCATCCCAACAGGAATGGGATATGAAGGGTAGGGAAATGGTTGGTTATGAGTATAACCATAGTTACTACTTCCCACTCCAACATAGTCCGAAGTTATAGATAAACGAGTCATCTTCTTGACTTGACAAAGTCCCCTTGCCTCTTTCTCTACGAGTATAGTCCTTCCCTATGGCACCAATTCCTGGTCTTGCCCGCCTACTGCCATGGTCCTCATCCTGTGTTGCATGCGTGAAGTTTGCCTCACCAGTGAAGGGGCTCATAAATCCAGGATATGGTCCAACATAGTTTCCATATCCACCACCACTACCTCCAGCTCCACTATATCATTCATCATTCCCACCTCCGATGGTAGGTGAGTCTCCTGATCTTGTACTAGAGCTATCATTAGTATCAGCATGATCTTGTGGTTGTGTAGGATTGGAAGAATGTGGAATTCCAGTATTTCTTGGTCTTGGGCGCAAAAGTTCTTCCAAAGAGTCAGCGTTGCTAGATCCCACCTCCTCCTCTAATACTCTTTCTACATTTATCCCTTCATTACGTGCTTCTTCAGCAACTCTGGGAGTTGGGTTGCCTTCATCATCATCTAAATGAAGAGGTCTAATCCATTGATAAAGTTGGTTACCCTCTATATCATCATCTTCAGCAACAATATCAAACACATCTAGTGGGTCACCACGGTCGACATGATCTATTTCTGCTTCTTTATCTCGAATTTGAAGCTTCATGTTGTATTAGCAATAAACTAATTTTTCCAACCTACTATGAGCCAACCTATTTCTTTGCTTTGTGTGTATGAGTGCAAATGTACTCCAATTTCTTTCACAAGCAGATGAGGAAGCTGTTTGTGATAATACTTTGATTGCTAACTTTCTCACAGTTGGTGCATCAATCCCATACATGATCCACCATTCAGCTACAATGAAAAACAATGTTGATAAGCCTAATAACTCCAACAAATTCTATTATAAACTGATAGTGAAATATGTTTACACTCACTAGGAGACATTTTTGTTCGAGCAGCAACTGATGTTGGTTTTCCAAAAGTTCTTCTTGCATCTTTAAACCATGTTAGCTGAATTCAATAAATCGTGTTAGTTTAGTCCAACAATGTAATTATTATAATTTAAGTAATTGTGTACCTCATTTCCAAATTGGCCAACTGCTGATGATGCAGGGTCTAATTTAGAGTCTACATTATGTACAGCACGTATAAGGTTACCATCATCTCCAACATCGGGTCTGTATTGGTATCGAGGATTCAAATAATATGTTGTTCAAAGAAACACATACTCTAATAAGAGAAATAATACTTATGCAACTAAAGAAATGAATTGCAAATTATGACATAATTTATACATGTTGCATGCAAATCGTGGTATAATGTTTTGTACCATCGGTCATCAATTATCTTTATGACCCACCTTGCACCATGTTTTCTTTCCAAGTCATCCTTCACTACACGCATCAACTCATATATTGCCCCCATAGTAGGATACACTTCTGTGTCAATGATCTGTAAAACTTTGTAAAAAGGTTCAAACAGTTGGCACACATGTTCTGATTGAGTCCAAAAGGCATGATCAAGCACTATACTTTCCACCATACGACCTGCATTTGAGCGGCTGAAATTATGGTTGGCCCAATCGTCACTGGTGAATAGTTTCTTCAACCCTGCTGTCTTTTTAAGTAGGCTGTCTAATGCAATATAGTTGGTGGCGAATTAAGTGGTAGCTGGGCGAATAAATTCTCCTTTACAAAATTCACGCATCTTTGCCAACAACCAACCGTGATTGTAAATATAATTTGTGATCGTTCTAGCTCTTTTTACGACAGTAGCAATATTCTCTCTTTTCCCCATTGCCTCAAACATAAGATCAATACAATGTGCTGCACATGATGTCCAAAACACATTATGATGCTTCATTAACTTTTTTCCAGCTTTGACAAATGCATAACCGTTGTCGGCCACGACTTGAACAACATTATGCTCTCCCACCTCCATGATTACATCCCTCAATAATTTGTAAATATACTTGTACTTCTTTATATGGTCTGAAGCATCAACAGACTTCAAAAAAATTGTCTTTCCCTTGGAGTATACCATGAAGTTTATGATAGACAATCTGGTTGGGCCAGTCCATCCGTCACACATGATTATGCAACCATTAGTTTCCCACTTTGACCTCAACTTGTTAACATAGTCGCCAATGTCTTTATACTCCATTTCCAAATATTTGTTTCTTACCTCATAGGGAGTGGGAGGTTGTACTCCAACACAGGCCTGTTGACATCCCAATACCATATTTTTGAAATGATATGATGATGCCTTCTCAGTAGGGACATTTTCATAGATAAAGAACTTGCTAATTAGACGCCCCCTTCCCTCCTTCACATTACCTCCAGTGAAATAACTCCAAACACTCTTTTGACGTGCTTTGGATGACTTATATAAACTTGAGGCTATTGGTGGTGTTGGTTGTGATTCTCTAACACTTTCTCCCCGTCTTATTTGTGCACCACCACTTGTCCAGGAACCTTGTGCTCTATTAGGAATTTTATGAAGGTGTTCTCTTTCCCATGCTAACTGTTTGGAGGCACGTAATGCTTGTTTGAAACTGCGTCGTTCTTCAGGTCCCATGTCATCATCACATTCGTCCTCATCGTCATCATCATCACTGTCAACCGCTTGGCCAATGACTTCTCCTCGTAGCCCAGCTCGAATATTTTCCATTCCATGTGTTTTCTTTTCGTTATGGTGTTTTTTATTTTTTAATAATGTGGTGATGAATGCCTTCACTTCTGGGGGGACATTATCGCATCGTTGGACATTATTTCCTAGATCTAATCCACTAAGATGGTACTTAAGTCGTGTCACTCCGCCACTCTTCATTACCTGACCACAATATTTGCAAATTGTGCCATGTTTGTTTCCGTCTATTGGGTCTCCATGTTCCTAAGCTGGATCACGTTTAGCTCCACTGGACATCTTAAAAGTACCTATATTTATTTTTCATGAAAATTAGGCAATTATTTTTTGGCCAAAAAACATAGTAGTGACAGTGAGTTTAGTGACGGAAACATATTAAATAGGAAGTAAAGAAAATAGGAAGTAAAGTTATTCTACAGAAGAATTAAATAAGAAGTATTAAATAGGAAGTAAAGAAAATGATTGTAAGAATTTAAGTAAATATAAAAATAATATGGAATAATAAAACCTAATATTAATGAATAATAATCCAATTTGATAATAAAATAATAAATAACTTTAAACATATTAAAATTATTCTAGGGAATAATTATACAACATTACTTAATTACTACAAAAAATTAACATGCAAGTATAAATTACAATAATATAAATATAAGTTCGTAAACTTACCTTAAATATGGAACCCTTTGTGTAAAGGCCAAATAGAATTTGCGTGGAGCAACAATAAAATAAAAATTATGCAAATGTAACAAATCTGGAACTTTCGATGTCGTACGTAGCAGCAAAATCTCGACGATCCTCTGCAGCTTGCCGTCTGTGAATAAATGAGAGAGAAAGAAGGTATTTAACATTTAATTTGGAGTGGCGCGAGCTACAGATCCATTTATTCAGTTTGAAGCTCTGAAATGGCTCTGGAATGGATATGGAATGGCTCTGAAAGGGCTAAGGGAAGAAAAAGAAACGAAAATGTGTAATAGAGGTTTTTCAATTTTCGAAGGATCAAAAAATATGCGATCATCTGATACTCCACCCCTGAGAATGTGAAAGAATATCACGCGTGGCACACGGTTTTGAATCTTGATGAATGAAACCACCATTATTTTTGTCTTGTCAAAAATTGTACAAGTTGTAAAGGCTGTAAAAGTTGAATTATTTGGATGCTTTTTTTTTCTCACACACCACCCACACACACACACACACACACACTCACAGACTCTCACACACCACCACACACGCACACACAAATCACACACGCACAACACACACACAAATATCACATACGCACAACACACGAACACACAAATCACACACGCACAACACACGCACACACAGATCACACACGCACACAGAGACTGAGGTCTCTGGATCCTTCTCTCTTTTTCCTCTCCCTTCTCCGACACACACACACACAGATCTCTCGATCCTTCTCTCTTCTCCCTTCTCCCTTCTCCCACACACACTCACAGAGACCTCAGTCTCTCGATCCTTCTCCCACATGGCCTTCTACTCCTCCCTTGCCTTCCTCCTCGTCCGCTTCTTCCGCCTTGTCGGCGCCGTCTCAATCTCCCGTGACCTCTACCCCCATCGGCACCCTCTACGCCCTTCATAGTACTCTGTCAACAACATCATCATCACCATCTAAACCTCGTCTCTCTATCCCTTTCTCTAGGTGCAGCTAGGACAGTGGAACCCAGGAACGCTCCGACGAGTTCTCTTGATCCTTCTCCGGTTAGGTAAACCCTCAATTCATCTTGGATGTTGTGGTTGAGAATCGAGATATACTAAGTTTTATCTGGTTTTTTTAACAAGGTTTTAGAAGGAGATCGACCCAGGGGAAGGCACACCCAGCTCCGACGAGGCCGTGAGTGTCGAGGAACTTTCCGAACACCTCCGACCGTTTCACGGCAAACGGAAGTTATAAAAACATTCCTCTCGTCTTGTATTTCATTTTTATACTTAGATCGGAGTCTAGGGTGCTCTTTTACAGTCGGCCAGAGCTGTAGAAGCTCCGGCGTTCTTCTCCGATTCGCACCAGCCTAAAATATCGCGATATTATCGGTAATATCGCGATATTTTGATGAAAACTCAGCGGATAAGTGTTAAAATATCCCTCTCTCACAAAACCGATATTATCGGTGAAATATCGCCGATAATATCGGTGAAATATCGCCGATAATATCGGCATTTCAGACCATGAATGCGAGTACAATTTAAACCTAACAAACCTGTAACTATTTTTAACTGCAATGATAACGTAGTTACATTCGCTTACGAATAGGGCTTCGATAAATTATTTCTTTCTCGTCATTACTCAAAAGGGGCATGGACGAACATGCATGGGTTACTGGTCATAATTACAAAAATAAAATTCATCATGCGATAATCAATCTTTTTCCAATTACAGCTATATATCTAAATTATCAAACAATATTTTTTTTTTGTCAATTAAAAGAAAATAAAAATTAGTTTGGTCTTCTATTATAAAGTAAAATCATGAGCAGCAATATAATTTTACACAAATCAAATTTGTATTTTCTTCAAACATCGCCTACATGTTATTATAGTATCTCTAAATTTTTTTCTGTCTCTCTTTCACATTTCTTTCCAACTTCTCTAACTGGCTAACTCGCTTTTTCCTAACCTGAATTCAGAAAAAAAAAATCCTAGTAACACAAATTCCATACTGTAGATATAAAAATTTAAATTAACCAACATGTTATTATAACTGACTCCAACAATTTACTTGATCAGTTTGATATTTTTCACAAATTAAAATTTTAAGGACTAATGAGCGTATTCTATTATGGTATGAAAATGTTCCCCAGCGCATGCAAATATTTGAAATCATTTGTGGCTCATTTATTAATCCGTAATTAGAGTAGGAAGAATTGAATTGAGGAGGAGATGGAATGGGGTGGAATCAGAATTAAATTCATGTTTAAGCTGTTTACTAAACTATCTGGAATCAGAGTAAAAATGATATTGATTACATAAAAATTGTTTACTAACTCACATGAATCAGAATTGAAACCTATTTGACTACTAAACTGACACACCCCGTCCCGAAGGTAGGGCGTGCTGGCCGTAGCACGCCCTACCTTCGGGACGGGGTGTGTCATAAACTACCCTTGTTATAAATAATATTTTTGTATGCTAGTTAATGGTTAATTTTGAAAACCACATATGCTCATAAAATCCAATTAGCCACATGAAAACAGAACTATTTAGCAAAATAAATTATTAATAAATTTATTAAAAATATAAAATAACAAAAAAAAGAGGAACTTTAACAAAAAACTATCGGTACTGTTCACTATAACGAAAAACCACATTTTTACATCAATCCTGGTACTATTCACTTTACCATTTAACTTGTCCTTATCGTTAAAACTCAAAGTTTTCAAGCACTTTTCATTCACTTTACCCTTTATTTTGTCCTTATCGTTAAAACTCAAAGTTTTCAAGCCCTTTTCATTAGTTTTCTTAAAAAAACCCAAAAAATAAAAAGCTCTGGTGCCATCTTCTACCCCTACATCCTAAACCCAGCTTGTCACATCCAGGCCCGGGCCCCCACCACATCCTGGGCACGCCTCCGCCGTAGCATGATATTATCCGTTTTGGGCCTCGACCACGCCCTCATGGTTTTGTTTCTGGGAACTCACACGAGAACTTCCCAGTGGGTCACCCATCATAAGAATGCTCTCGCGCGCTACTCGCTTAACTTTGGAGTTCCAATGGAACCCGAAGCCAGTGAGCTCCCAAAAGGCCTCGTGCTAGGTAGAGATGGGAATATACATATAAGGCTCATAGGATCCACTCCCCTGGGCGATGTGGGATCTCACAATCCACCCTCCTTAGGGGCCCGACGTCCTCGTCAGCATACACGCGGCCAGGGTTAGGCTCTGATAGCAAATTGTCACATCCCGGGCATGCCTCCGCCGTAGCACGATATTGTCCGCTATGGGCCCCGACCACGGCCTCACGGTTTTGTTTCTGGGAACTCACACGAGAACTTCCCAGTGAGTCACCCATCATGGGAATGCTCTCGCGCGCTACTCGCTTAACTTCAGAGTTCCAATGAAACCCGAAGACAGTGAGCTCTCAAAAGGCCTCGCGCTAGGTAGAGATGGGAATATACATATAAGGCTCACATGATCCACTTCCCTGGGCGATCCACCTTTATCACAACCCTCCCCACCCCCTGTTCTTAGATGACCATGCGGCCACGCCACACATTTCCCCCTCTCTTTGTGAGTTCATGCATGGGTTTTGGATAGTCTGCTAGTTTGCGGCAACAGGGCAAGGAGAATGGGGTCGGGATTTCACCGGAGTCGAAGCTTCTCCGTTAGGAATTGGTGGGATTGGGGAGAAGAGAGATGGGTCTATAGACTGGTCATGGAACTGGGGAGGTGAAATTGTGAGGGGTATTTGGGTTTACCAAAAAAGCATAAGGACAGTATTGGTAGAAAACTTGGATCCCTGATGAATCTATTTCCAGGAACTCAATTCCCACCTCCAAGTCGAGAATCCAATTCCAAGAATTTAAGGAATTGTATTCCGAACTTTGAGTGGGTCCCATGTGAATGTTGATTCCGTATGGTTTGGTAAACGCTAGAATGACTTGGAATTCATGCAATTCCGTTTCCTACACTTTCATTCCGGTTTGGTAAACATGCCCTTGATGTTTACTACCTACCCGTGGAGGGTAGGGTGTGCACTATTAAGCCTGCAACCAATCACTTTATTGCATTTCTTAGTTTCAAACCACTATGCTAGGCTCGGCCAACACATGCCAATATAAACCATACCGAGTCTCTGCCCAAAAAATCACAATATGAACCATGGGTTAAACTTGAAATGAGCGTCGGGTCACACCATCGTTGTATGTCCCTTGTCGGTTACGCAAATGATTTCTGCGCCAAGCTCTCCAATGTTCCGTGACTTCCATATGAATAATGTTAGGAAGATCAAATTTTTATCAAATTTACTAATTAAATGATGTGTCACCAATAGAAAATAAACACGTTAATCAACATTTAAATAATGATTCAATTATCAATAACGATATCATTTGGTTTAAAAAATGGTTAATGCTAGAAATATTAAATTTGTAAACTAAATTTGCAAATTAAAAATGTGTCACCAATAAAAAATAAGCACGTTAATCAACGCTTAAGTAATAATTCAATCATCAATCACCATGTCATTTAGATTACAAATTTAATCTCTCTAATATTATTCTTAAAAATTTGATCTTCCGAGCATTATCCTTTCCATATTCCTTCCCGTTTTCAATTATAT
This sequence comes from Heteromeles arbutifolia, assembly GCA_024362995.1. Lineage (NCBI taxonomy): Eukaryota > Viridiplantae > Streptophyta > Magnoliopsida > Rosales > Rosaceae > Heteromeles > Heteromeles arbutifolia. The sequence goes on from JANCRC010000016.1 coordinate 9,972,644, forward strand.
GGAATTTGATTTTCCAAATTAACGGTTATCTTTTTTATATTTTCAGTATCACACTACAAACCCTGCTCTTACCTGTGACTGCAAAACTCTATATAAACCCAAAAATCCCACTTCATAGTTCAACACAAAAAAGGAAACCAACACTTTCTCTTCCACCCTCCATGGAAACAAAAATCGATGATAGCTTATGGGTTTTGGCTATCTTCTCCAAATGCCAAGCCTTATCCTCCACAACCACAGTCGTTGCGTTCCTCTGCACGGCCGCAGCTTGGCTAGGCGCGGCCGTCTTCTACTGGGCTTATTCTCCCGGAGGTCCAGCTTGGGGAAATATTCGATGGAAGAGAAGAAACTCTTGTGAAAAAAATGAAATCACCAACTCCAACCCAGTTCCCGGGCCACGTGGATTTCCAATCATAGGAAGCATGAACCTCATGACAAACCTAGCTCACCACAAACTCACAAAAGCGGCGGAGGTTTTCGGAGCAAAGAGGCTCATGGCTTTTAGCATGGGCGAGACGCGCGCCATCGTCACATGCGACCCCGACGTAGCTAAGGAAATCCTCAACAGCTCCGTCTTCGCCAACCGTCCAATAAAAGAGTCAGCATACTGTCTCATGTTCAACAGAGCAATCGGGTTCGCTCCTTACGGAAGTTACTGGCGTACCCTCCGCTGCATCGCCGCCACCCACCTCTTCTGCCCGAAGCAAATCTCCACTTCCGAGGGTCTCCGTTCCAGGATAGGTGATCAAATGGTGTCCCTTATCTCGACAAGTTGTAACAACAGCTTCCTTGTCCGCGACGTACTTAGGAAGGCTTCGTTGAACAGCATGATGTGCTCAGTTTTTGGACGTAAATACGAGCTGAGTTCGTCGAATGAAGAGACCGAGGAGCTGAGTCGACTTGTCGATGAAGGTTATGATATGTTGGGAAAGTTGAACTGGTCCGATCACCTTCCTTGGCTTGCCGGTCTGGACCTCCAGAGCATCCGGCTTAGATGCAACAAACTCGTTCCTCAAGTGAACGGGCTCGTCAGCCGAATTATTCAAGAGCATAGAGCCCAAACCGGTCCTAGGAACAATGATTTTGTCGACGTTCTTCTATCTCTTGATGGAGCTGATAAGTTGTGTGACAATGATATGATTTCAGTTCTTTGGGTAAGCGAAAAATTCTCAAACACTTAAAAATTAATTTTCGATATTTATTTTGTCTAATTTTATGTTTGATAGAAGTACGGGATTGTTTAGGTGATTATGACATTCTTTTTCAATATTGAGTTCAAACTCTTCAATTTTTTAACGCAAATTAATATAAAATATAGCTTTTACGTATAATAGTGTAATGTTTCTCAAACAAACAGAGTAGTACAAAGTTTTAAATTATGTTGTAAATTTGTTTTGCATTTTCTTTTTCCTTCAACTTTCAATATAAACTATTTAGTAGGTCTTTTTAAATTTATTAATGTTGGATGTTTTGATTTCATACAAAAGGAGATGATATTCAGAGGAACAGATACTATAGCCGTTTTGATAGAGTGGATCCTTGCAAGGATGGTGATGCATCATGATATCCAATCGAAGGTTCACGAGGAGCTCAATCGCGTCGTGGGAAAATCAAGGTCGTTGGTCGAATCCGACATTCAATCCCTGCCTTACCTGCAAGCGGTGGTCAAAGAAGTGCTGAGAATGCATCCCCCGGGTCCACTTCTATCTTGGGCCCGCTTGTCCATTACAGATACCGTAGTGGATGGCTATCACGTGCCAGCGGGGACCACAGCAATGGTGAACATGTGGGCCATAACCAGGGACCCAGAAGTGTGGCTGGATCCACTAGAGTTTAAGCCAGAGAGATTTGTGTCCAATAACAAGAAAGCTGACTTGCAGTTCTCTGTATTCGGGTCTGACTTGAGGTTGGCGCCGTTCGGGTCGGGTAGGAGGAGCTGCCCCGGGAAGGCATTGGGGTTGACTACGGTAAACTACTGGGTCGGGTTGTTGCTACATGAGTTTGAGTGGTTTAAGCCGGATCCTAATGGCCCAGTGGACCTGTCCGAAGTGATGAGGCTTTCATGCCAAATGGCCAACCCTCTCACTGTCCAAGTGCATCGTGGGCGCAACTAAACAAATTAAAGCATGCCGGTTACATCATGCCGGAAAAACCCTATGTCCGAGACTCCGAGTGTTCTTCTTTTTGTCCATAGCCAACCGCCAAAGACGAGAATTTAGTAGGATCAGTTCTAAGAGGTAGACCTTCAAGTGAAGTCTCGTTTAATGCATCAGGTTGTATATATTAATTTCCATCGTACAATATTAGTATGTGTCAGGCTGTGTGATCCGTACAATAAATCATAAGTTACAATACTAGAACTTATTAATTGTAACGTGTTTATTTCCATAATAGCAATCAAATTGTCTTTTGTTATAAAAAAAAACAATAGGTTTTTGCCTTGATAGTATACAATTTTAAGAACCTCCCAAAGTTATCCCATGCACCAACTTAGACAGAACTAGCTAGCGTGAAAATTACAGATGAGCAACTAGTTGAGAGAAGAGAACATGGATTGAATGAAACTTTGATGATGAACGATGAGAAATACTACTAAAATGGTATACATTAGGGATGGCAATGGTTTGGTTTGAGGACGGAAATACTATATCTATCCCCATAACCACGAAAATTAACCATATCCATAACCACAAATTAATCATCGAGTATAATCCATAACCATACTCACCGGGTAACGGATTCCCCATCGGTTAACGGGTATATCCATCTTCGTAAATACAAAAAATATATTCGTTTAGTTGAGACATTATAAGTTAGTAGATATTAATTTCGTTATTAAACATTTCATGTATAAAATGATCCAATGAATGGATCTTGTTGAGTATAAAAATTAAAACACTGATGATGTTGGCTTGTCTTTAATATCTCTCATAAGCACCATTGAGTTCACATTGATTTTGATTCAAAACTTTACTTTCCTACAAAATGCAACTTTTATATTCTCAAGGTAATGGTTCGGAGAATAATGGATATACAAATACATACATACATACATACATACATACATACATACATATATATATATATATATGCATATTATACTATTATATTATATATAAATTATATTGTTTACTATTCGGGTTGGATTCGGTTATGGATACGGTTTGGGGATCCCTATAACCATATCCAAAACCATAACCGAATAATATATAGGGTTTTTGAACATTAGTCCTTGTAAAAGATTAAAATTTAAAAAAAAAAAAACCTGGTGCTAGATTACATATTCAATTTAATCCCTTGAAGTGTACTTTTATCAAAATTTACATTCAATTTTTGTTATTTAATGTGTATTTTTATTTAATATCTCCACACTAAATTTTAATTTTATTAATATGCACATATTTAGTTTTTTAATTATAAATGAATGGAAATGAGAAAATATTAAAAGAAATTTGTGATACAAAAATATATAAATACATAAGTGTACAGAAATGACTATGCCGAAATATATAAAATTGACTTTTTGTACCGAAAAATTTGTACCTACATGATTGTACCGAAATATATTATAATGAATCTAAATGTATTATATTGAATTAATGTACCTAAATGTCAATACCAAAATGTATGTACCAAAATGTACGTACCGAAATGTCAATACCGAAATGTACGTACCTAAATGTCAATACCGAATTGTATGTACCAAAATGTACGTACCTAAATGTATGTACCGAAATATAATATATTGAATTAATGTACCTAAAAGTCAATACTCAAATGACACACCCCGACTTGAACATCGGGACGTGCTGGCCGTCACGTGAGCGTGACGAAGCCATGTGCGCAGTGCGAAAGAATAAATATAGATAATAAGTTATAGAATAGCATGACTAGTGATACGGGTATATAAAAGAGTGTGAAAGTTACAACATAATATACAAAGTTCGAGCATCCTAGGTGCAGTCCAGAAAGACATAAACAGGAAAGCCCGAATATTTACATGGATAGTGTACTGTCAGATATGCCTCGAAACCTTGCTTGCCACCAACACTACCTAGTACCTGGAGAGGCGCAAAACAAAAGTGTGAGTGAGCAAAAACAAAGCTTTACCAAAACACTTCGATATAAAAGTTGTAACCCCTCTCTGTAAAACATGTATACTTCCCATAAAATATATATACGTACTAATACTGGAAAATCATCATTCAACTAATGCCATGATCGAATGAACCATAATCAGTAATAAGCATGCATCAAGTAACATCAAAACAATCAGGTGATATCCCAACTCAAATCATGCCGGCAATATAAATCAGTCAGCCGGAGTCACCTCTAGTGACCTGTACGGCTGAATCTATGGCTCCTCAACCAAATCCTCATTTCATCTCTCGATCAATAACCTGCACCCATGACGAAGCCACCTAATGTGGTCTGTACGTCAAGCTGGGTATATATATAAAACGCTCTGTGCTACGATCACGTGAAGGTTGGCGACGAATCGCAAGTCACCTACGAGTCGGAACCACCTAGTGTGGTCTGTATGATAGGCTGGCACCTGCCTTGGATCCAAGGTGAGCATACAGTGCAGGAGGTGAACGATCACGTGAAAACTAAGCCCTACTCTGGCGGCACAACCCCCGATATGCAGGTAAATGAGCCATATTCTAATGTCATCGATATCACCTCAATCATCATATCACAATCATATACTTACCTGACTTACCTGGCGCCCGCGGTGCATCGACATATAATCATATAGACATATAAATATATATGGCATTCGACATGGCATTCAATTTCATAAAAGCATTTTAAAACATATTTCTAGGAATCAATTAAGTGTATATATATATATATACACACACACACACACTAAAAACAAAAGCCCACTCACTGATAAGTAGACGGGTCGTAGCCCCCGAGCCTCGCATGGCTGCGCTCGTCCTCAGGATACGTCTCACCTCTATGCGAAACAACTATATAACCGTTAATTACGCACATAACCCAAATCAAGTAATAACTTCTCATACATTGCTCAATTGGGGTGTTTGAATATACCAACATGCTCTATTCAATCCCACGAACACCCCTATATTTTTAAAATAATTTTTGGAAGTCCCACGCGCCCTCACGCGCCGACCAAGGCACGGCAACACGCGCGGCCACGCGCCGTGCACACTGACGGAAACCCTAACGCCGTTAAGGAATATTCTGCTAAATCCCTAGAATATTCCGTTAAAGTTAACTGACGCCGTTAACCTCCGTTAGGAATATTCCGTCAACTTTGACGGATTATTCCATCACCTTCAACCTCAATTCGCCGGCAACCGGCGCCGCTGTGTCGCCGAAAACTGGGTAATTTTTCAACCTTCGATTTCTAGCTCATTTCTCAACCAAATTTCACGAAATTTACACCAAAATGATCCTTAGGACAAGGAGAAGAGATTTATACCTGTTTTGAACCCAAAATCCATGTGAATCTCGCTGGAGAAAAACCACGAAATCTGGCCAAACCTCGAACTCCTGATCCCGACGTCCAAAAACCTCCAACTTTGTCCTCCGAGCTTCACAAGACCATTCTAAACCTCTCTATGATCTCAAAATAGGCTAAAACACCACGGTTTTTTAGTGCATGAACAGTACCCTTCACGGTACTTCACGGTTTCTAGGGTTTTCGTCAGTCTAAACCTAAACTAATGGTACGGTTGCACTCACCAGGTTACCAGGGTTCCAAATATGGTATTTAGGGCTTTGATCTGTGACCAAATCGAAAGGAACAAAGGTGTTCGTACGGTTGCAGGGGAAAATGATAGAGAGTTCGAGAAGAGGAAGGAGAAGGTGACGAGGAAAAGGGGAAGGGCTGCACACGTGCTATGTGTATGTGTGTGTATATACTTCTCATACAATCCCATCCACATAAAATCAACAAAATAAAATAAAATAAATATATAGGTACCCCTACATAAAAACATTAATCCAACTTAACCATTCTCACACCCCCGCAAGGGTAAAAACGTCATTTCACATATAATACATTCCTTAGTTCGGAACGGACTGTTACACAAATGTGTGTACCAAAATGTACGTAATAACGAAATGCATTATATTGACCAAAATACATTATATTGAATCAATGTAACTATATGTTTGTACCGATGGATATACCGAAATATTCAAATGTATTAATGTACCTAAATGAAGAACATACAAAATTGTTATCGGAATATATATTATAAAAAAATTAGTTCCCTAAATGTAGACATTAAAATATATTATGATGAATGAAATAAAAATTAATTTTAAATGTAATTAATACATTAAAATAAAAATAAAAAGATAAATAAAACATTAAAATATAACTAATAAATTATATTATTAAATGTACTAGGGACTAAAATTGGATTTTAATCTGACACAAGGTTATAGTTTAAAACTCATCTTTTTTAAGGATTAAAATGAAGTTTTCTATAATATATAACGGTTTTTCCTCATATCCAAAATATACCCAAACTTTCATATCCAAATACGCTCCATTCGAGTGGTTATCCACAATTATCGGGTTTAACAGTTAGAATTATCATCCCTAGTATACATGGCTATCTATTTCGTCTGCACGTCTTAGTAATTAAGAGGTGTTTTTTTTTTTTTTTTTTTTGGTGAACATTAAGAGGTGTTTTGTCAAGTCCAAATCAATCTTTTGCACGTAAGGTTGGCAATCAACTTCTGAGTTCATCAGTTTGATGTTTGTCGTTTGGCTGTACCTGTACGGCCCAGCGATGTTGATTTTTGCGACGATGACCATGTCGGTTTTCTAAACAAGTTTGTGACGACAAGATTTTTATAGTAAGATTTGTATGAAATCATTTTTTGGATCTTATAACAAATGAATATGCCCTTTGTCTGTGATGAGATGAGACCCTACCCACATATATGCTTATGGCATATCGAATACATGCAAATGAATTAGGATGAAAGCACATGTCGGTCAATAATTCATGTGCAGAGTGATTAACATATGTATAGAGTTAATATAAGACATCGTGTTATTGAACTAAATGTTATCAACATCACAATTATGGTCACAATTACCCTTATAACACCGTTGGCATCACAATGATGGTCGGGTTTGTGTAAGAATCAAACATATATGTCCAATTTCCTAATATTTTTATGGTGATTTTATTTTAGTCGCATTCTGAACTTTTCATATTTGAAAAGAAAATTACACTTATAAGGAATGCATAATAAGATTTTTTGAATGTCAATAACAATTCTTTTATTTTCTTTCAAATAGAATACATAGTAGTTTTGTTGATCCTTTTTGGGTACAACTCAATTCTTGGCTTCTTTTTTTTTTTTTTTTTAAACAAACAATATGATCTACACTAAAAGGAAAGTAGGGTGGGCTAAGCCTCACAATGACCTAGCAATAATGTGGCTCAAATTTGCTTTTATCGAGAATCGAAACTAGGACATCTCACTTACAAGTGAAGAAAAATATCATTAAACCATAATACTAAGTAATTTTTTTTTTTTTTTTAGCTTTAAGTAGTTTTAAATAGTAAGTAAAGGAAGGTGTATATGGTACTGGCTGTTGTAATGAAATTCAAGAAACATTCGCCAGTGGTTTTTGCTCACTTCTCAATTTTATCTATTAATTTTCTATGACTTTCCCAATTCACAGATAAGGGGGAGAAGGGGAATATGCAAGCATGAAAAGAAGAGTAAATTGTAGTAATGATTTTTCAATTTTAATTAAATTAGAGTAATAGTCTCTCAACTAAAAATTTATTATCAATCCTTCAACTCATCAAAATGTGTAGCTATGGTCAATTTCGTCAAAATTTTGTCAAATGAGTTATGTTGGAATGACCATTGCTACAATTAAGATCTCTCAACTCATCAAAACGTGTAGCAATAGTCATTTTAGTCAACTTCGTCAGAATCTTGTCAAAATGAGTTATGTTGGAAGGATCATTGCTACAATTGGATTAAAGTTGAAGAATCATTGCTCCAATTGGATTATGGTTAAGGAACCATTTCTCTAGTTGGATTAAAGTTGAAGGACCAATGGTAATTGATTTTTAGTTGAGGGACCATAGCTGCATGTTTTGATGAGTTGAGGGACCACTGGTAATGAATTTTTAGTTGAGAGACCATTTCTCCAATTAAGTTAAAGTTAAGGAACCGTTGCTACAATTTATTTTGAAAAGAAATGTGCAAAAATAAGAAGTATTTTAATACTAATATATTGGCTGATTGGCTTTGTTGACCACACGTCCAGGCGGTTTTGGTTGTGGAGGCGGCGACAGTGATTGTAGTTAGGAAATATAAAAGGTAAAGGACACTTTAGAGAGTCAAATTGCAGAAAAAGACCAGGAGAGTGAGAGGTTTTGCGGGAGAAAGAAATTGAGTTTAAGCTATTAAGAAATAGATAACAAAGTGTAGTATATAAGAGGGATTTGAAATGTCTTTTTTTTTTCTTTTTTTTTTTCAATTAGAAATGTCTTTTACAAGTATTGAAAAAGGATGTGAGAAGGATTTTTAAATCCTTGCTTGGAGAGTCATTTATAAATCTCATTCATATGTCTCTGTAATGATTAGAAAGGGCATTTCTAATCTCCCATAACTAATATTTTGTGATGTATTCTTCAATCATTTGACCTCAGTCTCTTTGGGATATGGAAAATCCCTCACCCAAAGTTTTAGAATTTAATTATGAATGTATTGATTGACAATGATATACATATACAGAAGGATAATAGCTTCATCTGACAAGTCCAAAGAAAATAGTTAAGACTAGCTTGAGGAAGTAAGCAATGGTGGGCTGGATAGATAGGAGCCAAACAGATGAGGTCGACTCATCAGTAGCCATGGAGAAAGAGGGAGGAGGGGGATACGACATTTATAATTAGGGTTTTAAGAAAAAAGAGAGACAAAAGAGAGGTAACCTAACGTATTGATTCATTGACAATGATGGGCATCACAGGCATGTTATTGCCTCAAACTTTCTTGGCCTAAGCGGTCATAGTACCTTTAAGAAGCTGGCCGCGGAGGATGACCTATGCATACCTAGTTAGCAGGCTTAGGTCTCGTTCGTTAATGGAATTAACCAGACAAATCACTCCACCAACTAAGAACGATCATGCATCACCACCCATAGAATCAAGAAAGAGCTCTCAATTTGTCAATCCTTACTATGTCTGGACCTGGTAAGTTTCCTTGTGTTGAGTCAAAATAAGTCGCAGACTCCATTCTTGGTGGTGCCCTCCCGTCAATTCCTTTAAGTTTCAACTTTGCGACCATATTCTCCTCGGAATCTATAAAACTTTAATTTCTCATAAGGTGTTGGCGGAATCCTAAAAGTAACATTAGTCGATCCCTAGTCAGCATTGCTTATGGTTGAGACAAGGATGGTATCTGATCATCTTCGAGTTGCCAACTTTCGTTCTTGATTAATGTAAACATCATTAGCAAATTCTTTCACAGTTGTTCATCTTTCATAAATCAAATAATTTCACCTTTGACTATAAATATATATGTTGGAAACGGATCAACAAGGTTCAATATATTATTGATGTAATAATAATATATAAAATCACAATATAATCTAATAGATACAAAAATGTAGAACATAACAAGTATATATGTATGTGATTCAAAATTAAAATTTGAATATAAATTGCAATACAAACTGAAAGCAAATGACAGAAAACAAAGAACAGTAAATATCTCAATAGGAATTCATTAACTTGTTGAGTAAATAGAAGCTTGTGGATTGCAATGTCTTTGAAACAGATTTTCAGCCCTACATAATGCTTGTAGTTTGTTAAGCATCCGCTTCACCATGATTCAACTATCTAAATCAAAATCCTTGCACTGGGACTTTGATTTCTAGTGAAAATCAATGTAGTTCTCAATAGGAAGACAAGTATGGAAGTTTGGTGTTGATGTTATATTCTGTCATGCAATGATGTGTTTATATAAAACATGTTGAACATAATACCAACAGGTGTGAGTATTAAGGATCAAAATGTAAAAGATAAAACTTAGCTTTACTTGTAATCTGTTAGATTTGTTACAACTGTCAATAGTCAGTTAGATGGTTAGGATCTGTTGTTAGCACAAGTATGTGTAGCAAGCTGAGTATATATATATACACTTTGTAAACTTATTATTTTCAATCAATGGAAAATACTTTTCCCATTATGGTATCAACCGCCTCAGTCTAACGACCTTCTCCCAATCCCATTTCTTCCTCGCTTCCTCTGCTTTCTTTCTCAAACCCTAGCTATGGCGACTCAACCTTCTCCGTCCTCCGATTCTGGTTCCCAGGTTCATCCCCTTCCTACTGAGGTTCTGTGCCCTAATTCGTCTGGTAATTCTTTGATTTCGTCTATCACGATTCAGAATATTGGATCGCTTGTTCTGATCAAGCTCACTACAACAAATTAACTCACTTGGAGCGCTCTCTTTGCTCCGATCTTCCGCCGATACAATCTTACTGGAATTATTGATGGATCCATGGCTGCTCCGTCGAAGTTTCTTTGTGAATCTACACTGAATCTAGAATATGTCGCCTGGTTTGAGAATGATCAAAACATTCTCATCTGGATCAATTTTACTCTCTCTGAATCACTAATTCCGTACACGGTTGGAGTCACATCTGCTCGTGATCTTTGGTCCAAGATTGAATCGTATCTTGCAGCTGCTTCTCAATCGCATATTCATGAACTTCGTTCTTGACTTCGCAATATTACAAAAGGTAATTCTCCTGCTGCAATTCATCTTTAGCAAATCGAAGAAATTGTTAATGCTCTTGCAAATGCCAGTGCTCCGGTTGAGGATTCTGAGTTGATTTCGGTGACTCTTCATGGTCTTCCTCCTAAATTTGACTCTTTCATTGATGCAATTCAATTTCGGCTTGGATCTACAACAATTGATGAGCTTCATAGACTATTACTAAGCAAAGAAATTCACTTGGCAAATCCAAAGAAATCAGTATCTCCATCTTTCTTTCAGGCATTTCATTCGACCTCTGGATTATCTTCTGCTGGCCTTCTTCCTAAGCCATTACCAATCTCTAATTCTCAGGCGTTTGTTGCTCAAAATTTCAACATTGTCAACTCACACCAAGGGCGTGGAATGGATCGTAACCCTTTCAACCCTAAGCAGTTTCAATCTTGTGGAATGGATTGCAATTTCTCTACCTATCGATCCAACAATCAGGGCCAGAATTACAATCGTTCATACAATCAACGCCAAACCTATAATCGTGGAGGCCGCTCTAGAAGAAGGATTTATTGTCAACTCTGTCGTGAATATGGTCATGAAGCAATTCAATGTCCTCAGCGCATGAATCCTAATTTTGGCATCAAATTTTCGCAATCTGCTATGTATGCTAGCGCCAAGTCTTCTCAATCTAGTCCTCCTACTTGGCTCCTTGATTCCGGTGCTAGTTCTCACATGACAAATTCATATGCCAATCTCCAAAATTCAGAGCCATATACTGGTCCAGAACAAGTTTATATTGGCAACGGCAAAGGTTTGCCCATACTAAATTCAGGCTCTTCTACAATTCATACACATGCTTATAAGTTTAATCTCAACAATGTATTACATATTCCTGATTTGAAACAAGATTTACTTTCTGCAAATCAGTGTACCATTGATAATTGGTGCTCTATTCACCTTTATCCCTCTCACTTTTCTGTGAATGATCTTTCTTCGGAGATGATGCTTTTTAAAGGCTCTGTGAGAGATGGTTTTTATCCTCTTACTGCATCTCTCCCTCTTACTGAAAATCAACATCTGTTTGCTGCATCTATCACTACATCTTAGGCTGTTTGGCACCAACGCTTGGGACATCCCTCTGTCAAAGTGTTAAATAAATTAACTTCAACATCTAGCATTCCTATATCTGCTAGTATAACTAAGTCTTTCTGCTTTAATTGTGCTTTAGGCAAGAGTTATAAACTCTCTTTTGGGTCTGTAACTAGTACTTCTTGTAAACCCTTGGAGCTTTTGCATACAGATGTGTGGGGACCTTCACCAGTTCCTTCTGTCACAGGATATAGGTACTATATCATCTTTGTGGATGATTTCACTAAGTACACTTGGTTCTTTCCTCTCAAGTATAAATCTGAGGTGTTTATTACATTTGTACATTTTAAACTTCTTGTTGAAAACTTGTTGGGAAATAAAATTGTTACTCTTCGATCTGACTCTAGTGGAGAATATCTCAGTTCTGTGTTCGTTACTTATCTCAAGGATAATGATATTCATCATCAATTAAGTTGCCCTCACACCCCAGAACAAAATGGATGTGCTGAGCGCAAACATAGGCACTTGGTTGAAACTGCTTGAACCCTCTTAGCTGCTTCCTTGGTTCCACATGTTTATTGGGTTGAGGTTTTCTTCACAGCCATCTATCTCATTAATAGATTGCCTATTGTGCATCATCCTTCACCTTGGGAGCTACTGTTTAACAAGTCCCCAGATTGTACTTCTCTCAGAGTATTTGGTTGCAGCTGTTTTCCATGGTTAAAACCATATACTTCATCAAAATTGGAGCCTAAAAGTAAAGCTTATGTCTTCATCGGTTATAGCCTCAATCATAAAGGCTATAGATGCCTTGACTTGCATACTAAGAAAGTCTACATTTCTAGACATGTCTAGTTTGATGAGTCTACATTTCCATTCCATTCCAAAGTTCCAAATTTATCCTCTCCTCAGAGTTCTTCACTATTATCCTTACCTACTATTCCTACTACCCTTACTTTTCCTCAATTAACTATTTCTCACCCTACACCTTTACCTTCTCTTCCATCTCATTCTGCTATACCTTTACCCTTATCATCTCATTGTCCTTCACATTCAATCCCAGATACCACTATCCCTATATTCTCTACTCACCCTATCATATCTCAACCCCCATCTAATATTTATCCCATGCAAACTAGATCCAAAGCAGGAATTTATAAACCCAAAGCCCTTCTTTCCACTAAACATCATTTACCATCATCTGTCTCCCCATAGTACTTACATTCTACCTATCTTCAAGCTTCCAAACTATCACAGTGGAGACAAGCTATGCAAGAAGAATTCAATGCACTTTTCCAAACTGGAACTTGGAAATTGGTTCCTTCTCACCCATCTTAAAATGTTGTAGGCTGCAAATGGGTATTTAGGATCAAAAGAAAGGCTGGTGGCTCTATAGATTGTTATAAAGCTAGGTTGGTGGCCAAGGGGTTTCACCAACAAGAGGGTTTGGATTACACAGATTCTTTCAGCCCAGCTGCAAAGCTTGTTACCATTAGGCTTCTTTTGACCATGGCAGTTCAGTTTGATTGGTTTTTAAACCAACTTGATGTTAGCAATGTTTTTCTCCATGGTAATCTTTATGAAGATGTATTCATGAAACAACCATCTGGCTTTGAAGATCTATCTAAACCAATTCATGTGTGTCACCTACAAAAGTCTCTATATGGGTTAAAACAAGTTCCAAGAGCTTGGTATGACAAACTACATAGTGCTCTACATTCTCTGGGTTTCATTGGTTCTAAAAATGATCACTCTCTGTTCATTAAAAATGATCCTGCATTAGTGTTTGTGCTGGTGTATGTTGATGACATATTAGTAACAGGGCCATCTTCTCAAGCTTGTCAAGCTACCATCTCTCATCTCAGTTCCTTGTTTCCTATCAAGGATCTTGGCCCCTTACACTACTTTCTTGGACTCGAGGTCAAGAGGTCTTCCAAAGGGCTTTTTCTGTCTCAAACAAAGTACATACTTGATTTGCTACAAAAAGCCAAGATGGATGGTGCTAAGCCTTCTGCCACACCCTTGAACACCTCAAAGTTGGATCACTCATCTCCGTTACTCTCTGACCCTACTGAGTATCGAACTTTAGTTGGTGGTTTGCAATATTTGCCTTGAACTAGGCTTGATCTTTCTTTTGCAGTAAACCTTGTGTGTCAATTTATGCACAGTCCAAGACAATCACACCTCTAAACAGTTAAAAGAATTATGTGATATCTCAAATGCTCTCTTGACTTAGGTCTTTGGTTTCCAAAATGTGCATAATCTCTCAGTATTCATGCTTATTCTGATGCTGACTGGGCAGGGTGTTCTATTGATCGAAGAAGTACCAATGGTTTTTGTATATATTTGGGTAATTCTCTTATTAGTTGAAGTGCTAAAAAGCAACCAACAATGGCTAGATCATCTACAGAAGCTGAGTACAGATCATTGGCAAATACAGGTACAGAAATCACCTGGATTTGTAAGTTGTTAGTTGATATTGGTTTGACTCTTCCAACACCTCCACAACTGTGGTGTGATAACATCTCTGCAATTTCCTTAGCTAAAAATCCAGTCTTTCATGCAAGAATGAAGCATGTTGAAATTGACTATCACTATATCCGAGAGCAAGTTCTTTCCAAAGCTATATCAGTGCATTTTATCTATTCTCAGGATCAAATTGCTGATGTCTGTACCAAATCCTTACCAAAGCCCAGATTTTTTCTTCTCAAAAGCAAACTATCTCTTCGGATACCTCAGTTCAGTTTGAGGGGGCATATTAAGGATCAAAATGTAAAAGATAAAACTTAGCTTTACTTGTAATCTGTTAGATTTGTTACAACTATCAATAGTCAGTTAGATGGTTAGGATTTGTTGTTAGCACAAGTGTGTGTAGCAAGCTGAGTATATATATACACTTTGTAAACTTATTATTTTCAATCAATGTAAAATACTTTTCCCATTAGTGAGTAGTTAGAGCATTTCTAACACTTCGAGCTAAATTTTTGCTAGTTTAGCTAGCCAAATGTCCAAAAGCTAACAACTCTACCCTTTAACATTTAATTAATCATTTGACCAAAAAAAAAAAAAATTCCCAACCCATGAACAATTCTAAGACCACCGGTTATCTCTCTCTTTGCTTTTTCTGTTCCTTTCTCCCTTTCTTCTTTTTCCTTTCTTTTTCTTATGTCTACTGCTATGTTGAGAATGAATTCCACATTGATGAAATGAGGGACCTTGCATAAGCCTACGAGTAATAAGTTGGGCTAATTCTCATATTGCCAATTAGTTTTATAGGGGAACCTCAACTGTATTCATGGTATCAGAAAGTAGGTTGTCCACGTGTGGAGCTCAACGGTCACTTGTGCTTCATGTCACCCCATATGTGTTGTCTACGTGTTTAACTTAAAAATTTGCCATAGATGAAGGGCGTGTTGTGAATTAATCCCACATTGATGGGATGAGGGACCTTGCATGGACTTATAGGAAAGTTGGGCTAGTCCCCATATCGTCAATTGGTTTTATGTGGACCCTCAATTTTCTCCTTTGTAAGGAAAGAAGCTACTGGCAATTATAACGAAGTATCGAGACACTTCGCAGCCTAGCATCTTCGACTTCGACCCCCGCCTTCACTTTCACTGCTTTTCTTCATCTCTCTAGTCGCTTAAGACTCTTTTCCTCCGTTGTTTGTCACTTCGCTGATTTCAGATCTCTGAAGAAAGTTAAGGTGCCACCATAAAATCAATTGGCAATATGGGGAGTAGCCCAATCTCTTATAAGCCCATGCAAAGTCCCTACTCCCATCAATGTGGGACTCATTCTCAACTAGGGATGGCAACGGTTCGGTTTAGGAACGGAAATACTATATCCATCCCCATAACCACGAAAAATAACAATATCCATAACCGCAAATTAACCATTGGGTATTATCCATAACCATACCCACCGGGTAACGGATTCCCCATCGGTTAACGGGTATATCCATCTTCGTCAATACAAAAAATATATTCGTTCAATTGAGAAATTATAAGTTAGTAGATATCAATTTCGTCATTAAACATTTGACGTATAAAATGATCCAATGAATGGATCTTGTTGAGTATAAAAATTAAAACACTGATGATGTTGGCTTGTCTTTGTTATGTCCTATAAGCACCATTGAGTTTGCATTGATTTTGATTCAAAACTTTACTTTCCTACAAAATGCAACTTTTGTATTCTCAAGGTAATGGTTTGGTGAGTAATAGATATACAAATATATATATATATATATATATATATATATATTATACTATTATATTATATATAAATTATATTATTTACTAATCAGATCGGATTCGGTTATGGATATGGTTTGGGGACCTCTATAACCATATCCAAAACCATAACCGAATAATATAAACGGTTTTTCCCCATATCCAAACCTTACCCGAATTTTCATATCCAAATCCAATCCATTCGGGTGGTTATCCACGGTTATTGGGTTTAACGGTTAGAATTGCCATCCCTATTCTCAACATGCCCCCTCACGTGTGGCGAATTTTCAAGCCTAACATGTGGACAACACAACGGGGTGACGTGGAGCCCGTGTGGCCGTTTGGCTTCACACGTGGGACAATCTGCTCTAATACCATGATGAAATTAGGATTCCACCATAAAACCAATTGGCAATATGGGGAGTAGCCCAATCTCTTATAAGCCCATGCAAAGTCCCTCCTCCCATCAATGTAGGACTCATTCTCAACAATCCCATCAATCACTCAAAGCTCAGTCCTCCCAAATCTCATCGACTTCGTCTTTTTCATCACAGCTATCAGACTCCCCGTTGTCTTCGACCTTTTTTCACTTTGTTTTTTGCATCGCAGATCCAATCTAACACCACCGTCGCAAATCTGATCCACCACCTTTGCTGCAAATTCCATCCATCACCACCACCATCACCGTCTATGCTGCTTGCTATTGAAGAGAGAGGGAGCATACAATACAAATATTGTATTCTAAGTCTAGATAGCTAGTTAATTTCTCTTTCCTCATCGCCAGATTTATCTAAGAACTGTTCATCAAGCCACAATAGCTAGCGTGATAGCTAGCCTATTGGACTTTCACTTTTCTCTATGGCTAGATAAAATAGCAAAAAAATGTCTATTTAGCTAGCCTGATGGAGATGCTTTAACAAACCGTTTCTCATCAGACTTATCCTTTTGAACAGGATATGACTAAAATTAACAAAAAATCCGATTTTAATAAAATTAAAACAAGATTAAAATGTTTAATTGAATTCATCCAAATGCCCAAGACCCTAGTTTTTGATAATTAAATATATAATTATCATGGTCTTAATCAAGTAATTGCTCCACCCATTTCTTAATTAAGTGAGGAAAGTCAAGTGTTATTAAGTGCGTGAGAAACCTGCACTTTATCAATGTGAGATAGATGGATAAGTATGAGTTTTTACTCAAACATCCCAACAATATCTGATGCAAAACCATTTATGTAAAGGTCATGCCTATTTCCTAACAGATACAAGACCACCAAAAGCAACGCCTTTTATCAAAAGGCATGTTGGTTTACATATTTTATCAATTGAAAGACATACTGGTTAGGCAAAAGACCGACCGTAATTCACTTTTCTTATATCCATATATTAATCATATATATGGGTTAGGAAACTGGACACACATTTTTATCACATATTTTTATAAAGTTCACTTCATAATATATTTCAATGATCTAACTATTTATCTTTTATGTCTTACCAAAAAGACCATGTCTACAAAATCTCTAAAATCCAAAACCATATATACATATATAAACATATTCTATAACTTGAAATATTCAACCGATAATCATCAACTTATTTTGCTTCGTTTGTCTGCACTTCGAGTCATTTCAATTAATTAAATACGATAGTAACTAGTCATAAGCAACTAGGTAAGAGAGGACATGGATCGAACGACACAAATAAAGCTACGATGATGAACGATGGCAAATATTTTGTCCAGTACTATTCATAACAGATAAGACCCGGCTGTTTTATTTGTCCTCTGCATGTCTTGGAAATTAAGTGATGGTATTTGGTCAAGTCCAGATCAAATCTTTTGCGATGCATTGCCATTAGTTTTTATATATATGTAAGGTTATTTTCTCAATTAATCTGTGGGGGTCATCAGTTTTATGTTTGTCGTTTGGCTGTACGTGTACGTACCTTGGGGCAGTATCGTTGTAGTTAGGAGAGCAGTCAGGGGATCGTTGATTGTTGAACGATGAGCTTGTCGATTTTGTAAACAAACTAGTTTGTGATGACAAGATTTTTATCGCTAAGATTTGTGTGGTCTTTTTTGGATCCTATCTTAGAAATGAATATGCCCATTGTCTGTAATGAGATCTTACACATATATACATCTCGGGTGCATGCAATGCATGATTTTCATGTCTTGGATAACCTTTGTTACACGTTATGTTTGCTAGATGAGAATTAGACATATAAATACCTCAAGCCCAAGTCTTTGACAATTTTGACAATTCAGCACATCTAGATACCAAATTTTTAAACTAAATTTATAGATTAAATGATATGTTATTAATAAAAAATAAGCACGTTAATCGACGTTTAATTAATAATTCAAGGATAATGTTAGGAATACCAAATTTGCAAACCAAATGATGTATCATCAATAAGAAATAAGCACGTTACTCAATACTTAATTAATAATTCAATCATCAACATACACATCATTTGATTTATAAAATTTGGTTTAGAATTTTGATCAGCTACAATATTTTTTTTTTTTTAACAAATGATATTATCTACACTAAGGTGGAGAGGTGGGCTTAGCTTCACAATGGACTAGCAATAATGTAGTTCAAATTCCACTAAAAGAACTCATTTAATTATATAGTTGTGGCAATAAATGGATGACCACAACGTTGTCTATAAAACAAAAAATGTTCACAATGATAATCAAAGCGCTCAACGGATTTTTATTTTAGTGAAGTTTTTGAAAAGATAATCTATGAATGTTGTTAATTAGCATCGTACTAACTTCTTAATCGGTTAACACTTGAAAGCTCATATACATTGATGGACGATAATATACTAAATCATATATTAAAACTTATTAGCAATATTTCTTCTTTTTATTTCGGTCAAACAATATAATTTGATTCAATAGAAAGCTAATAGAAGGTTAAGAATGTTCAAAGACAATCCAAAACAACAAAGTAAGATTACAACCCAGCACATAAGAAATACAAGAAATAGCCCAAAAGGAGTGCCCATAACAA
Organism: Heteromeles arbutifolia; assembly: GCA_024362995.1. Lineage (NCBI taxonomy): Eukaryota > Viridiplantae > Streptophyta > Magnoliopsida > Rosales > Rosaceae > Heteromeles > Heteromeles arbutifolia. Next base: position 9,991,730 of record JANCRC010000016.1, read on the forward strand.
ACCTAAAACATAAAACCCTATATTTGAAAAATGGTGTTGCAAGTGGCCCTTTACCACACTAGTAGAAAGGTGTTGAGCCCTTATATGACGGCGTGGGCTCAAACCCCGCTGGTAGCTAATCTAACATCTAATCTGACAAAATCTATTATTTGACAAAAAAAAAAAGGAAGAGCCAACGAACCAATTGGATGAACGGAAATGGAAATGGACAAGCCACTCGTGCTATGAACGCTCTCATAATCCTACCAAATAGTGCTAATGGCCCTTTAAGAGACACCCAAACCCAAAACATGTCTCCAAATTAAATTCATGGAGGAAACACTCATTGAGCCGAGTGGCAGAGGCCGGTGGACTGACTTGCGGATAGGAACAATAATTGGAGAGGAAGAAAGCATGAGTCTCGAATCTGAGACGAGAACTGCCATAATCTGAGACCAAGCTCAAAAAAATTGAGACAAAGCTCAAAACAAGGTGACTCACTCAAAAACAAAAACACCAAATCTGAGACGAAAACAAGGAAAGCAGAAAGTTTTAGAACGATCTTAATTAAGGCTGCCACTGACCCAACCAAGAGGAGGAACCGGCAGCTAGGGGCTAGGGTTTGTGGAAAAAGACCAGGGCAAGGGAGAGAGGCAACCGCCCAATCTAAAATGCTGATTACCAACATTTCATTTGTCTATACTTAGGATCCGTTTTGGACCTCATTCATTAACATCTAGAAAACAATTGTCTCGTGTATCCTACATGATACCTCAATTGATTTTAAAAAGTTGGGATAGTATTGTTTGTACTCTATAGATTTCATCATTTGTGCTCTATTTAGTCAAATTGGGCTACGTTTAATTTTACACTCAATAGTTCATATTGCGTTTGCGCCCTTTGGTCTATATGCGTCCAAACATTTTTGTAGTGCACCCAACACCTTGAACTATTTCCATTTAAGGACAACTGAACATGCTTTTCTTGGGCCTCAATGTGCCCAACAAGGAAGAACCAAAATATTCATTCTGAAAACCATTTCGGGGCATTGGCTCGTAATAGAATGAAGACTCGGGCAGCTGACAAGGAACTGAAAGGGAATCGGAGGTGGGTGTCGAAATGCAGTGGGATTGTACACAAATTTGTCTAACTAAACTAGATTGCGTGATCGAAATAGCATTACACTCGTGCCTACTAAATCACGAGAACAGATCAATCCTAATTTACAACAGTAAGTGCGCGGAAGCAGCAAATCAACTTAGAGTGCATAACGGTTTAACGACATAAAACTCTACCACTTTGAAAAATCGTGTTTAAACACATTTTCAGTCAAAAAACAATCTACTATTAGTCAAACAAATATAAGAGATTGACGCAAACTCAACTTACTAGACTCAACACTAGAACGTAGTCTCGTCCTCATGCCCTTGCCAAAAACTTAGAACATCAATTGACAACAAATTAAAACACGATCAATTAAAACCCCGTTTGACAAAATGCTATACAACCCAGAAAATAATCAAGGACAAATAATTTAGTTCAAAATAAATTTTAACCCAAGTATAATCTAAACGCATTCCCTATGCCAAAAATTAATAAAAGCATTCACGCAATAATATACAAACAATATTAGAAGTATAGAAAGGATAGTTAGGATTCATTGTCCGAAACTGGCCAGAGGAGATATCTACTTTTCCAGAGCAACAACCAACACAGCTATATGCTCTTATACACTTATTCATAGACACCACCAAACACATTTTTACATTCACTTGTTATTCAACAAACCAGAATCCTGCATTCTAGAAATTGCCTTCTCAAACTGGCTCCACCTCTGCTCCAACGTCCCAATGTATCCGATCGACATCCTCACCAGCCCCGGTGAGATTCCAGCCAGAGCCTTCTCCTCATCATTCATCTCACTGCTTGTGCTGCTTCCAGAGCAGGACATCAGGGTTTCATAGTACCCCAGGCTCACAGCCATGAACCCAAACTGCGTGCAGTTCTGCAGGAGATTCATGAGCCTGTTGGCTCTTTCCTCAGTCCCCATGTCCAAACACAGAAGCCCTCCGTATCCGTAATCTTTGTTTCCCATTGACTTGAGAAGCTCGTGCTGCGGGTGGTCATCGAGCCCCGGGTAAATTACTTTTAAGCCCATCTTCTTCATCCTTTGGGCATAAACCATTGCTCTGTGGCAGTGCTCCTTCATTCTCAACCCTAAGTGGGGAATCCTCTCAGCGAGCTCAAATGCCACCTTGGGATTCATTGTGGGGCCCAGGATCATCAGGGAGCCTTGGTGTAGGTCCATCATGGAGTTCACCAGGCTTGCAGGTCCGCACACAACGCCTGAAAGTTTTGATGCCATGTATAAAAAAGTTTAGCATTTTTGTTGCCAATCACAAAAGATAATTTTTTTTAGTACAATTATATATTTTATATTAACGATAAGGAAATTCTGCTATACTACACAATGAACACTTTAATTTGTTATCAAATTTGCCAGTTACGAAATTCGAACGAAGATCTCTTACTTATAAATGAAAAATAATATCACCAAACTGTAATCCTGAATATAACTTAAAATGGGTTAAAATTACTAAACACCCAGTGAAAAGTGGTGGGATGGGCTCGATCAAATTCCAGTGGAATGTGCTCAACATGCAATAAAGATTCTTTCTTTTATGAAGTGACCTAATGCATTGAACTAAAATTGACAACGACATTAGTAAATTAAATTATGAATCTCCTTTATTCGAATTGATGTTATTTCCTTAACCTTTTCTTTTAATTTTTGTACATCACATCACATGGAATCTTGCAGTGACCATAGAAAATAACAAAATGAAAAATCAAATCAAGGATCACATAAAAGATTCTTCTAGTAAGGAGAATACAATTCCTAATTTCTTATTTTGTTTTTTGTTTTTTGTTTTTATTTTTAGGTTGCAGATTGAAACTGACACCAAACAAACAGTCTAACAAAAACACAAACAAATATAACGTATGTTACCTGAAAATACCCAACCCAACAAAAACAAACAGAAACACCTGTCTTGCTATCGCAGTATAGCAAGATATGAATCACGAGTCACAAAAGTAACGCCCTCACATGTAACCAAACCTGTCCCTCCCCCACCCTTGCGAAAAGTAGTTTATAAAATAAAACCACTGAACACACATTTACATAAAATTTAGAGATATGATCTTTTGATGTAATTATAGATGACGCGTTCGGAATCAGCTTGAGCGTTATTAGATTTCATATTTTATTAAAATATTTAGATCACATTTTTTAAATAACATATAAATATTGTAACGCTGTACGGACACATACTACTATCAATCCACTTATATTATAAAACATATATTTATCTGGACTAAAAATGCTAGGTGTTGATATTACCGTCATTATCAATCATTTTTGCAACCGTAGAGGGTAAAGAAAATAACACAAAAAGTAAGGAAAATATTTACTATTTTTACCTGCAATGATATCAGCACCGCCGCTAATAAACTTGGAAATGCTGTGAACAACCACGTCAGCACCAAGCTTCACCGGAGAGAGAACCATGGGAGAAAACGTGTTGTCCACCACAACCGTGACCCCCTTCTCGTGGCCGATGCGGCTGAGCTCCGGTATGTTGGCGACGGTTAGAGTCGGGTTCGACATGCCTTCGAAATATAGGACCTTGGTCTTCCCGACCTCGATCGCATTCCTCACCATGTCCAGGTCGCTGATGTCCACAAACGTTGTCGTTATGTTGCAGGCCCTGGGGAAGAAGTGGGACATGAGGGCGTGGGTCCCGCCGTAGACGGTTCTGGCGGCGACGATGTGTTCCCCGCTGCTGACTAGCTGGAGCAGGACGGAGGATATGGCGGACATCCCAGAGGACGTGCAGTAGGCGGCCTCTGTACCCTCGAGGGCCGCCATCTGTCGGCTGAGATTGAGCACGGTAGGGTTAAAGTGGCGGCTGTAGATGAAGAAATCGCGGTCGGCACCAAGCTCGCCGGAGAACATTTTGCGAAGAGTCTCGGGCTCCATCACGGTGAACGTGGCGGAAGCCTCAATCGACATGTTGACACCACCGTGCTCACCAAACTCGTGGCGAGCACTGGCTAATGCCGCTGCTGGGTCTTCCCAGGCCGCAGCTGCAGCCGAGGACAGCAACATAGACTTTTTGGCGGCAACGTAGTCGTCGTTGTCCATGTCGTCGTGCTCGGCTCTCTTCTTGCTGTTGGTGGTGGGGAAGACTAATCCCTGGGATTTGGTGTCAGCCATGTTTGGTGATTGCTAAGGGAGTTTAGGGTTGGGTTGGGGCGAGGTAAATCAAAAGGACAGGAGGAGTTGGTTTGTGCTTTGGGTTCGGGGGAATGTAATATCTTCTATATATGGGGAAGCAGAGGTTGAAAGGTCCAGTGAATCTGGTCAAATTTTTTTTCTGCGGTTAATCTGGAATCCTTTCTGTTACTGCGGTGTAATTAATGTGCATACACGTTTTTTCTTTTTTAAGAATTTTTTCAGAGAAAATAAGAATCACTTACAATTTTTTCCATTTTTTTAAATTAAAGAATTATGCCTTTTTAAGATTTGATTAAAGTGGTTTAACTAATAATTACCTCAGTATTTTTTATAAATTTAGAGTACATTTCATTATTATATATTTTTTCGAATGTATCATTTTTGTTTTTTGATGTGTTTATGCTTTATTTAGTGGAGAGATATTTCCTTTTTGCGGATATATTAGTTATTAGTTATATTATTTTTTTTTTAATCAAACTAGTTTGTTTATATCCTACAAACATTAAGTATTCTCTTTTTCCAAATTGTTTGTTTTTATAGATTTTTTTCCAAATGGTTGGTGATCCAACATAAAATGTACTGTCTAGTTTTTTCATGTTTTTTTTATGTCAAACTGTTTTTCTTTGCTGCTTTTTTTTTAACTTATAATTGTTGAGAAACTACTATTAGGCACTTTACCAAAAAAAAAAAAACTACTATTAGGCACAAGTACAACATATACGTGTATATTATCTTTGGATACGTTTGAATTTATAAAAAATTGTGGATAGGTATGTTTATTTGCATTTTTGGTATGTTTGATATGATACATACTGTTCATATTGTTACATTATTTTCGATTACATTTGATTTCGTACAGATTATATATTAGTAAGTTAGAATTTGTGGGATTTTAAAATATTTTAAACCGTTTTTGAAAAAAAAATTTGTAAATAATCATTGCAAAATTGTAGGGATTATTGTGAAAATAAAATTGTATCTAACTACGTTTTTTTCACAATTATCTCTAAAGGGAGAGTGTAACACCCGTTCCAGAGATTTCGTACAACGGATGTGAAATGACGAAAATGCCCCTAGGCATTAATTAAGGTATGTGTGTGTATCTAAGTTTGGGAGTTTTGGTTGGTGGTATTTGGACCACACACACACACACACACACATTCACACTATTTCTCTCTCTCACCCCCGCACTCTCTCTCTATCTCTCTCTCTCCCTCTCGGTTTCGTACAGACGACACCCAAATCCATCTCAAACCGTGCAGATCAAGACTAAGGTAAGCAATTTCATGTTCCTTGTGATACTAGGAAGCCATTAGTGCAAGTTTTAGAACTGGAAACCTTCGATTCATCACGAAACCGTAACCTCCAATTTGTGCACTGTTCATGCACACGTAAAATGTTGTTTTTCAGGGAATTCTAAATTCATAGGAAGCTTAAGGAGGTCCTTACGAAGCTTGGAATGCTTCGTTGGAAGAATTTGGACGTCGGAATCGCGAGATCAGAGAGTTTCTTTTTGGCAGGAATTATCGAGGCTTTTTCCGGCGAATCCCCGGCGAGTTGAGGGTTGAGTCAGGTATGGTTGTGTTCATCTTTGTGAGATCTTCATTTTGGTATAAAGTACGTAGAAAATGGTGCAAAAATGAAGAAGTTATGAAGATTTGAAAATTTTCCAGAAACCGGCGAGAATCAAAGTTTCAGACGGCGGCGGACAATGGCGACCGGCGAGGTTTGCCGGAAAAGAAGAGCGAATATTCCGTCAAGTCTGACGGAATATTCTAACGCCGTCAGGTATCTTTAACGGTTTCTGTTACGTTTTAACGGAATATTCCTAACGGTGTTACTGTTCCATTACACGTGCCACGCACGTGGCCGCCGCGTCTGGCCGTGCCTTGGCCAGTGCGTGGGTGGTCGAAAAAATTTTCTAAAAATATGGGGATGTTCGTGAAGTTGTGTAGATCACGGTGGTATATTCATATACCCAATTTGAGCAATGTATGAGAAGTTATTTCTAAGGTTTCGATTATGTGCGTTAATTAACGTTATTTTAGTTACTTCTTATATAGGCGAGACCTATCCGGAGGACGATCGTAGCCAGGCTAGGCACGGGGGTTACGACCCGTCTACTTATCAGTGAGTGGGCATTTGTTTTCCGTATATACCTATATAAATGAGATTTTTCCCAGAAAATCAGTTTAAGTGAAATGTGATATGATATGCCATGCAAAGAATCTATTTATTTTATTATGCGTTACTGATTGCTTATATTAATGTTGGTGCTGAAGACGCACAGGTAAGTGGCAGGTAAGTTTATATACTAGTTGATGAGAACGAATGATATGATGTGATGTGATGTGATGTGATATGATTAGAGCTCATAAACCTGCACACTGATATTAGTGCTCCCGCCCAGAGATAGGGGCTCAGTCTTTCACATGATTTTCACCTCCCGCACCGCATGCTTGTCTTCGATCCAAGTTAGGTGCTCAGTCCTGTTGAATAGACCACTATAGGTAGGTTCGACTCGTATGTGACCCGCGATTTATCGCTCAATCTTCACGTAATCGTAGCACTAGAGCATATTAGTTTATATTCAGTGATGTTGTGCAGACCACTAGACGTGGTATTGATGTGTGTGCAGGATATATATGATATGATTGAGATGATTATGAGCTATATGATATGATGAGATTGTTAAGAGCTATATACAGCCGAGGGCTGAGATGATATCTAGTATTCAATCACATTCACAGAGTTATGCTTTGGCATTCAGTTATGATACTTTGGCATGGCATACATACATTTATACATACATATTTTCCAGCAGGATTTTGAGAATTATATATATGAGTATATACTTTATTTCTGGGAAATTATACAGGTTTTACGACGAGGGGTTATAACTTTTGAGAAAAGAAAGGTTTTGAAAAGATTTGTTTCCGACCCACTCAACTTTGTTTTTCGCCCCTCCAGGTATTAGGTAGTGTTCGTTGGTGGTATACGAGGAGCTCATCGGATGTTCTGACAGAATTCACTTATGTAGGACCACCTTCGGGTGTTATTTCTATTTAGTACTTCTGCTTGACTGCACGTAGACTTTTATGCTCTGTATTAGTGGAATTCACATTTCTTTTACACTAGTATTGCTAGTGTCTCGGTTTTAATTGATTCGTAAATTCTATTATTTATTGCTTCCGCACTGTGCACATGGTTACGTCACTCTCACGTGACGGCCAGTACGCCCCACTTTTGGGTCGGGGTGTGTCAGAGAGAGGGTAATCAAAAAACTATATTATATATAGGAATTTGTCTCAATAAGTTGTGCATTTCTTTTTGGCGTGAGATATTAGAAATATGGGGCAGTGGAAGGTTAACTAATTTTGGTACAAGAAATGATTAATTCTAATAGTGTGGCACCGTACGAAAAAAGTTTAATCAAATCTCTAAAAGTCATAAACGTTTAGTCTTGAAAATTGTAAGCTAAGGCGTCTATATTAAAACGTTTTTTTTATTTAGAAATAACGTTATTTTGTTCGAAGTTTTTTCCTTCTTATTCTTAAGATATGCAAAATATACCCCGCATCTAATCAATAACCTTACTCGAAAGTGTTTTGTTTTTCTAATTTTTGTGGGACAAGAAAAGCAAGTTGGCATCCTAAGTGGTACAAAATGTCGAATTAGGCTCAAAATGTGCACAATTGTGTTTGTGTCCAATTGTGTCCATAGGTTCATAAGTACGTGCGCATTAGTATTTGTGGCATGCTTACCGTGCCTGTTTCCATAGTGAAGCACTTCCTTTACATCATTGGACGTATGGAAAGCTTGAGTTTTGTATAGCACGAATAGGTGAAGTGTTGGTTGTATCAAAACTATAAAGGGCATATCATATCAATGGTATGGTATGTATGGGCATATCATATCACATGATTTAATATAAGCACACAACGAGTTCATAAATGAAATGATAACATTATAGACCCAAAAAATTTGTTAGTCATAAGTTGAAGAGGAAGTTAGTCAGATCTACATGTGAGAACCAAATCTCAAAAATAATTACACTCTCAATTTTCATATTATAACATAACAACGTTACTTCTAATGAAGTGATCGAGAGAGTGGCATTGCCAAAATTCCAACTTCTGGAGGACAAAAAACATATATGCCAGGAACCTTTAGATGAAAGTTTTAATGTACTCGGAATACAAGGTAGTATTTTATATGTTATTATATAAGTTGATTTTTTTTTTTAAGTATCTCTCCATTTATACAATGACATATAATATTTACGTCCGTGTTTCAAGCACACTGAAAAATCTCTCGATCACGTGGGAAGTGGAATCTACACGTTTTATTCTGGGGTGGCTCTAGTCCTTATCGTAATCATGCTAGAGAACACAAATAGACCAAACTCATCAGAAACGATCTTATCTAAAAAGACACAATAAAATGAATACAAAAGAGAAAGTAGGTGCACGTAATACCTTGCAGATCAAACTCCTACATTCTTGTTTTCTTCTGTGTCGCTCATTTTATTACTTTCGCTCCTTAACACATCGGGAAAACGATATATTGATGTTTACACAAGAAATTGCAAATTTTTACCAGAAATAGGACGTAGTCCTCATTTCATTTTTCTTATAGTTTGATCAAATACTCATTGGTATCCAAACCTGTTATTGTATTGTCTTTATATTATTTTACCATATGATGAAGAAATCCCGTCTTTTATAGTACAATATCGTTGTATAAAGAAAAACTACATACATAACAATTTAATGACAAGATATCCCTTTTATGTTATTCTCCCCGATTCTTCCTTTTTTCGATTCGATTAATTACTGGAATTAACATTACGATAAAGAAAAAAAGCAACTTCATTTGGTGAAATTGACCTTGATTTCATTGTAACCTTCTAGGGTTTGGGTTCAAGGTCCTAGATCATGAGAGATTTTTCAGGGTGATCGAAATACGCGGTGGTGCACTACGTGTCACTTTACAAATGGTGGGATATGTGTGTTAAAAAGTTAAGAACTTAAAAAATAAAATTTCCCACCACTTACATAAAAACAAGTGGTGTACCACCCGTATTCCGGTCACAATAAAAAATTTCTCCTAGATCAGGTCACGAATCAAGGATTAGGGTTCCGAGGTCAAGGGTCGAGTCTAATTAAAGTCCAAAGATCATGGTTTGGGATGAGAAGATCGATTTAATTTGTTCATTCAAAATGTGTACATATATGACATGAAAAATACTAATTATATGCATACAGAAAATGATAAAAACAAGGGTATGTACATCTATAATGAAAATGGCAAAGAAAATTATGCATGCTGATCCAGAAAAATAATTAAATCATGGATTAATATTTGTTTAACATTTTCTTTAGCATGTAATCATCAAATGAAGCAAGACCACGTACTCCCGCTCGTCATGCTTATCTTCTTTCCATGGACATTTCATAACCAACTGATAACAGTCAGAGATCATTCAAAACTTTCTAAAACGCATGCATACTCATATTCTTTAGATGCAACGAGACAAAACCAAGAGAAAAAAGGAAAAAAAAAAGGGAAAATAACATAAAGAAGATCCAAAATCCAAAATTGACAAGCGATTCTGATTTTTTTTCCAAGAAATTGATTATATTGTCCAAGTAAGTAGGAACCTAATCGATATACGTGGTACCACAAAAAGCTAGATAGGAAGACAAGATTAGAAAAGTTGTGATCCTGAAAAGGACGCGAATTGGAACTTCGTAAGTTGGATTCACATTTCTTTTTCATTTTTCTTTCAAGGAGACTGGTCATTCTCTAGGGTATATAATCATATTTCTTGCGATTGTGAGCATATATACATATAATATAAAGTTGAAGCATTTCTTTTTCATTTTTCTTTCAAGGAGACTGGTCATTCTCTAGGGTATATAATCATATTTCTTGCGATTGTGAGCATATATACATATAATATAAAGTTGAAGCACATCTTATTTTCCATGAGTTCCAATGAGATAAGGCAGAACCCATGACTGAAAGCACAATCCTTGTCATCGTTTAATTGTTCAGACAACTCGTTTTCCAGTCGACTTGGAACGTTCTACGAATGTTTAATTCTGTGAAATTTTGTGTCCCACCGGTATGGTCACTACATATATGTTATATAATATATATGTATATGGTTTATTATAATATCACGGCTTTTAGTTAGAATAGTTCATGAGATTGGCATAATTCCTCTTCACTTTGGTCTCTGACATTAAAAATAGATAAAAGTGGTTTCTGAATTTGTCCACCATAAATTATTTTGGTTTTTCTATGAAATATCTGTCAAAATTTTTGTTAAATTTGTCACGTGAACGACTACGTGACCATTTTTAAGGGTATTTTTGTCAAGCTAACCCTTTCACTTAACGAGGATATTGACAAATTTTTCATGGAATAACCGAAATGATTTACGGTAGACAAACTCAAGAACTACTTCTCTCAATTTTCAATGTTAAAAACCAAAGTGAGAAAAATGTCAATCTCATAAACAATTTTAGCTAAAAAACCTAATATGACACCTTGATTGAGATTCTCTTCTTGTTATCACTGTTAATAGATTAAATTTTTATTTTTATTTTGGAACAAATGAAATTATCTACACTAAGGGGGTGGGGAATGGTTAAGCCTCATAATAAGCTAGCCATAATGTGGTTCAAGTTCGCTTTTGACGATAATCGAACTTAAGAACTCTCACTTACAAATAAAACGGAATATCACTGAACTGTAATACTAAATAAAATTAATAGTTTAGAATTAACATAGACAGAATGAATACATGTTCTTATTATAAAAATCCAAAAAGAATAAACTGAAATAATAAAAGCAACAAACTTGCAGACATGAGTTTGTATGCATTAGTAGGGCCACCATATGGTATCCATGACTATCTAGCAGATAACAAAATATATACATTAAAGCTTAGAGAATTATCATATAGTCACAATTAAAGTGTCAACCTAATTGGCAAAATTATTATATAGTCATGATTATTCATAATCTTGTATCTCGGGGTCTATAAGAGTATAAATACTAAAGAGATTTTTTAAAAGTGAGACTCTCGTTAAATTATATGTTATTTCGTATTTTTGACACAATTTTTTTTTTTTTGAGAAAGTATTGTGTCAAAAATATCCATACTGCACTTATGAGCTATGATATTAGATAGCAAACAAATAGCATTGATAGGCAAGCACCAAACAAATAGCATTGATAGGCAAGCACCGAATTTTTTGGTTGCTGCCACGCAAGCACGCAATTTTTGGTTGATGCATTATGACTTAAGTTCTTATCCAAAACCTTAATCATAAAAATAATAAAAATACTCTTCTTATCACATATTAACCATTATTTGTACTATTGGACACATATGTTAGTGGACTCTATATCTATAAAAAAAAAGATACAAATATGTAGCAAGTGTATTATTACTCTAAAAGTAGTAAGTAACAAATGATGGAATCCAAAAGAAGAAAAAGAAAGTTGGATCGTAGCATGTACCCTATGTGGAGAGTGATCGAAATTGCAAACGATCCAAATTGCAAACGTAGAAAACTCTAAAATTACAAACAAACAAGTAGAAGAATAAATAAACTGATGATTCATTCACACACACACACACACACACACACACACATATATATATATATATACTGATGATTCATTCACACACACACACACACACACACACACACATATATATATATATATATATATACTGAAATTTTAATTTTCCCCTTCCAAACTTATTTTTTCTAGCCTCTAACCCATCATATAATATTTATCCGAATAAAACTCAATGATTAGTTTGTGTGTCCGTTTTTATATTTTTTGGATCCCTAATATACCCCATCTAAGCCAGTATGAAAAGTTCTTGTAATTTTGTTTTAATTGATCACATGCATTGAATTTGGCAAGGTCTTGTAGCCATGAAATATGGTTCTACATGGAGGAATTAATTTGGAAATTTTTTAATTTCGACAATAAATTTCAATTTGAATATACCTAATTTAGTGTTTATTTTCAACAATATTTTAATTTTTGTGAAAAGAATTTACCTACTATCAAAATTAATTTTATGAACACAATATTTATTGTTTAATTTTATGAAAATAATTTACCTATGGTATAATTACATGAAAAAAAAATTACCTACTATGAAAATTAATTTTTTGAAAACAATATCTATTGTTTAATTTTATGAAAATAATTTACCTACGGTATAATTACATGAAAATAAATGTGCCTACTTTTTAAATTTGTAAAAAAAATAATTTACCTACTTCTTTTCATGGTATTAGTATCCATAAACGTAGAATATATGTCCGTATACATTTGATCTAATTAGGTTTTGGATTGGAGGAGTTCACACAAAATTAAAAATATATTAAACAAATTAAATGTCTAAAAGAAACGTATAAGAGATTTGGTGGCATGATTTTGTAAATAAACATAAGTTCATGGACATCTTTTATCCAACATGAGATCATATTATAATCTATATGAGTTTTTGTATAGAGTTTAAGAGTTGCAAGAGCTTAAATCTAAAGAACCCATATATATAGTGGCGGACCCATAAAGTGACCTGGGAGGTCCTAGGACCCCTCATCAACCCTGAATCGTTGCTTGAAATTTTCCAAGGACCCCTCGCACTCGAGGACGAAGGCCTGTGTGTGCAAACTGCAGCGGCATCTTTGGAGAAGGCAACCGCGTGAAGAATTATTTTTTAAGGCTTGGCCCAAAACGCTCGTTTTGGCCAACTGTTTTAATTTTTTTTAATTAAAACAACATACAAAACACAGTCGTTAGTGTATATTTTGATTTAAATTCCCAGCTAGCACGTCCCCCAAGTCCCACTCTTCCCCATCCCATTGCCCTGATTTTCACATATTCACCCAATCCCCAATTCCCTAATTTTCAAAACCCTAAAATTCTAAATCCTACCCGATCCCATATTTAAACTTTACTCCAATATCATACCTCAATTTGTTTCAAATCTTCACATCACCACCATTTGGTTCAAAATTCATGCAAGTTTTTTGGTATTCTAATCTAATCTCAATTAAATTATATTAGATATTGATGGAGGTGTATAGTCAATTATTTGTTGTGTACTCATGTGATTATTTGAATTTAGATGGAATTTATGTTTATTGGTTAATTGGTATATGTTTTGTGTTTTTTTATCAATTGTGTAATGTAGAAATAAGAAACATGGAAAGATTTTTCAAACCAAAGCCAATAGCACCCTCTATTTGTTTGGATAATTCAAGTTCAAGACAAAATGAGTGTTACATTGATTTGAATAATCTTGAAAGAGACCCAAGAATAAAACTTCAATGTTACAATTAAACTTTTCAAATTAATTTTTTTCTATTAATTTTTTGACCTTTATTATTGGGACCCCCGAGTTTAAAATCCTGGATCTGCCACTATATATATAAAGTCAAGCTATGTACAAAAATTGAATTCGACACATATTAATTTCTCAGTCTATAATTAAAGAGAGCTACTAGACCCACCTCATTATCTTATTTCTCCACCCACGTTATAATCCCACCCACCAAGTTAAAAAATTAAAATGCTATTTCCCCACCCACTATTATTTTCAAAATAACCTTTAACATATGCATACATATGAAATTATAAAACAGCATTTAATTTTCATAATGCATCACAGACGTGGTATTTCAATTGGCTCTCGTGCCAGGGTGCTGCTGATTCATTCCAAGTGTTCTAAAATGCACACGACAATGAAACAGCAAAAAACGAAAATATTGTTTGATTTGCTTAAAGATTTTCGTAGGTGAGTTTTGTGTTTCCCAACATATGTTGGCCAAATTCAAATAAGCAATAAAAATAAGGATATGTTGCCCAAATCCTTTTTGCTGATCTTGAGGTCACAAGTATGCAAATTCAATTGGAAAACACAGAGGTATCCAAATTCAAAAAGAAAAACTTCGACAGCAAATGCAAAAGACCCACATACAAATTATTCTTTTACCTCTTCAATAGAAACATAATCTTCTACCTTTTCCATAGGAGCGTCATCTTCTACTTCTTCAATGAAAAAGTCATCTAAATCCTTTTTTTTTTCTTTCTCTAAGAGATGGAAAAATGAGTTAGGGTTTAAGGAAAAATGAGTTAGGGTTTAAGATAAATTGAGCGTGCAACCCAACCCTCTTTTTTAACCCAAAAGAGGATAATTAATGTCCTTATCAATCATTTTACAAATGAACAAATTTGTAATTAAAAAATTTAATAAAAGGTGGGTGAAAAGATAAGATAATAGGGTGGGAATAACATCACTCTAATTAAATCTAAAAATAAAACAAATTGAGGGGAAAAAAAAAGCCTCGTTCACGAAAAGAAACAAAACACGTGCTAGTGATAAACATGCAATAGGTGTTCCAACAGAAACAAATGAGATGGGTCAAAGAATGGGACTGATCAATGATCATGATCCACATATCTTAGTCCCAATGATCTTAATTCAAATTATTTAATCATTACCAATCACTAATTAGCATCTTATCCGAAACATGTCCATTGAAACTTAAACTGCAAAAGCAGATAAACGCGGTATACAATTATATTTATGTATTTTTGTCTGGGTTTGATTTTTCACTGATTTTTTAATAACTAATAATTTAATCTACTAACGTTATCGTTTATTAAAAGAAAAAAAACTAAAAAAAGTACAAGAAATTAACCAAAGGGACAAAAACTAAAAGATGTGGCAATGTCCTGTTGCTTCAAAATCAAATTTTATCAATTTTGTATATGGCATCTGTATAACCTTTATTATTAATTGATATGCGTTAAATTTATAATAACAAAATTAAAAAAGATTGAATTTATTAATATGTCAATTAATTATAAAAACTATACACAAAATAGGTGCAAAAATTTAAACCCTATTGCATCGATCTTGGAGTGTTTCGTTTGGATGACATGGGAAAAACTACGTCAGTGCTTGCGTTGGCTTTTTTAGATAAAACATGACTTGGTGGATCCCATTGCCCCCATTCTCCCACGTATTATATCAAAAGCAGCTTGTTCAATATTTAATAGACGAGGTCAGGATCATGTGACCTAAAAATTGGAGGAGGATTGTCTGCCCTCAGATTTTCGGTGTCCTCGCATGCTCTTCTGCTTTATGTGGTAATATTTTATATTATTTTTTTATAGAGATAAAAAGACAAAAATAAATAGTAATATAAAATATTAACGTAGCTTAACCGTGACCACACAAATAGAAAGGCATGGGAGGGCACCGGAAATGGGAGGGTAGACAATCCTCCTCTCTAAAAATTGGCCTTCATCAATCAAGACATCACATCATGTGCTCTCTGGTCCTACGTCTTTTGCAACATAGTTTCGGTGCAGCTCAACACATGATATTTTCGGAAACGTAACGAGTGTTTTAACTATTAGATTTAATTTATATAATTATTATACCATTGTTAAAAGAATGTTAAATCTTAAGTAGAATATTTCACAATTAAATTTGAAAATATAAAAAAGCTTCTTAATAATGAATATTTATTTTGCTTTTGAAATCAGGACTAGAATGTAAACTGAAATATCGTATTTGAGTTTATATAGCCACAAAATGAAAGATAAAAAAGTTGATTTAACAACTTCGTTTGGGGTTTGAAAGTTTGAAACCTTGAGTACTTAAAAACGTCCAAGTTCATCCCACCTTTCAAAGGGAAAATGATTATTAGCTTTGCTTAGCTTGGTCAAATCTTCCAAACAATAAAAGTCCTCTGAAAATTTGGAAGAAGAATTGCGATTGAGTTGTGGAAAATTTAATGTCTAAATCAGAAAGGATATGATCAGATTATGCATTAGTTTAGATAATTACGGATATTATTACCAAACCATATTAATTTACTATATTTAGAGAAGCAAAGCAATGACGAAAGGGCTCCCTCACTAGACACTACCGAGTTCCATGAGAGGACCACCAATAAATAAATAAACATATGAAGTCTAAGTCATCACAAAGTTCCAATAGCAAAATCGCATACACAAAAAAGCACTTAATCGAAAAGCACCTAGTGATTCTTGGCAGATTGGGGGGACAAAACCAAAGAGATTCCCAACAGCTTGGTAAGAAAAAACTTGTTAAAGTGGAGCTAATGCATTACAGATGAAGGAAAATCAGGGAAATAATATCTGCAAACTCTTTTTCTCTTTATGCACATTTCATTTTATTTCGGTTATTTGATTTTTTTCTTTGCTTCCTTTGATTCAAACGTTAGAAATAAACATAGGCATGCAAAACGGAAAAAATGATGCGTTGAAATCACTTCCCGGTAGGATTCTGTAACAATTTGTTCTATTTCAGGCTATGATTCTATGAAAGAATCAGATGCATAAGCACTGCACTAACATGAAAACAGTGCAAAAACTTAAATACTGAAGAAGTTTTCTTCATAACATTATAGACGTTGGAAGCAGCGTACAATTACACCTTTCACAATGACGAAGACTACAAGAACGTTGAAGTTTTCTCCCATGGATTACACGAGGTACATCAGAATTTGAAAAACATCGACCCAAGGCATGATTGCCCGCTAAGCTGCAATGTTTGACAGCATACAAGTACAAAGAATCAAATGATTTTAGCTTATTTGTATTGTATTTGATCATATTCCATCGCATTTTTAAGACTACGATCTGATAAAGATATAAGATGTATATAGCAACAATGAAGATATATCCAACTATACTTCCAAGCTGTGCAAGCCCTCTGAACTTAGGTGCGCGCCTTCCAAATTACTAGATGAAAAGGCTTCAAATTTTCCTCTCTGCAGATGCTCAAGGAAATCCATGACGACAGGATCAGTCCAAGGTGCTCCAAATGGAGCTTCAGCGCCTGCAACCCATCCTAGATGGCCACCTTTGGGTGTCACTATCAACAAGCAGTTTGGATTGTCCTGACAAAACAGTAAGGGACGTACTATATTAACATGCTGCTACTATATAGGAGATCACCAGAGATATGTCAGAAATATTCTTCACAAGCAAAGGGAACATGACAGTATGCCAATCCATTTGATGCAAGTGATCTAAGGAAGATAACCTCTTTTTTTTTGAAAAAATAAAATAAAAAAAATCCTCCGATCCCAAGCACATGGGGTCCGTTGAATTTTTGTAAGAAACAGGGATTCCCTGGTCATTTCATTTTCAAGGGTATGCTCGGTTTAGAACAGTCCGTCAACGGCATACTACCCTAAACCCTATCACGTTACTTAGTACTTAAAAAATTTGTGGTTTATCTTGGTGTATAAGGCATTACACATGCCAAATTATATTGGAAATAACAAAATACAAGAACTAATGGAAAAATAACAAATAAACCACCAATCCCTATGTTTGGATGAGGGAGTTTCTAAGTACCAAGGAACTCTAGACTCGATTGTCAAAATGCAATACAAGAACACTACCAATGAACTACTCAAGCACTACAAGCCACTACTAAAACACTAAAAAGCAGAACTCCAAATGACACCTTTCAAGGAGTCATTCGGAAGTTCTCTCATATGTATTGCATCTACTAACTTCCCAAGTCCCTCTATCTAACTTTTCTAGAGCATTCCTAACAAATATTGCCTCAGTTTCATGGAACTAGGCCCTCATCCAAACGTTAGGTAAGGTTTTAACATAATTTAGGGAATACAGTCTTGGTCACGAGACTCTACAAACCTTGATATCCTCACGAGGAATTCCCCTATTCGGAGCAATTGGATCATTTTCCGCCTGAAACCATAAGAACAATAAGTGTAAGAACATTTGCAATAACTGAATACAATTCTAGTTATGCCGCTCATGCAATCAAAATAAGAACAGTGTTTGATAGAAAGGACATAACTGTAAAGGATGGATGAGGTAAGTCATGACAAAGGAAAGTAGTAGTTTTGTCCTCTTCTTGTTTCGAAAGGATAAGCAGTGATGGAAATATAATATAAAGCTATGGATTACCACTATTATGTCATAACTTGTGCTTATTATGCTCATCAATCCCTCCACCAATCACCAATCTATTCATTGTTAGAGGGAGAGATTATACCGGGCATGGGGGTTCCTTATCCCTCTATTTTTCCTTTCACTCAAACAAGCACTTCAAGGATTGACAACCTCCCTCCCATCACTATCTTTGCATCTTTCCTTCCCTCTCTCTTTCCTATCATTCCTACCAAACTCAGTATAAGAAAACACCACTGAATAGATATACCCAGGCTCGATATGTCTCATATTTCTTATAACAAGTCCACTATAAATTCAACCATAATAATAACAAAAGAGCTTTTAGAATCTACACACACCAACATCTGCTGAGAGGTTCATAAAATGTCTATTAACCATATGAAATGTTCGAGAGAAAGATTACCTGAATGCAAAGCAATGGTGTGCAGACATCCTTTATGGAATTTGAACTACTGGAATTAGAGTAGTAGTCATCTACTGACTTGAAGCCAAATGAAACTGCAAGTTTTCATTGAAGGTGTTCTCATCAGATGAATGTCATGTTATCCCATCTGAAATCAAATGGTTTCATGTACACAATATACATACCACGAGTTAGTCCATCATCAAACTCCCTGACGGTCTTTGCATTGGCAGCCAATGGAATATTATACTCACCACCCATGTCTTCAAAGAGTAGAGCATGCCTACAATGTAGTGCCATAAAATTGGGTTATTCATCAACCTCAAGCTGAAATATAAATAACGGTGTAGAACATAATTTAATATTTCATGAGATTTACTTCTTGAAAATTTTGCAGAGTGAACTTGCAAGAGCTTTGTCATAAACATTATTAAAGCCCTTATGGAAGTCCTCGTCTGCAATGACCAAATTGAATGGATTACACAACGAGACAGCACCAGAAAGACGGCACGCATTACATTCCTGCAGGTACCACATCACTGAATATAAATGAAATGAAAGTGGAGAAAGGGATAAGAAAATTCCAGTGCAAAATGTAGGTCCGTGTATTGCTAATTTTTAAAACTGAAGATATAATATACTCCTCTAATAGAGAATGTAGCCATCAGAAATTCAAGGTCATATAAGATTGGTATTAGCTCTATATTTATATCCCTTGTGCAGAATGCATGATCAACCAAATCCAACTTGTACAACATTCTATAATTTAATGGCCATGCTGTATCAAGATAAAAGCTTGTTTCTTTTCCCGCCAGACACATATAAGTTCCCTTTTTTCCAAGCATTAATGAATTCCGTTGAGCAGAAACAACAGCTTGTTACACCAAGATGGATTGCTAAATTACTGCCTTGTTAAAGCTAATCAAGATTACCAGCGCATTAGACCTACTGCACATATGCAACGTTAAGTAAGCAAGAGCAAACACACTGAACAATTGTAGTGCAAGTCAATTGTCCAAACGAACAAACTGTACAGAAATCCTAAAAGTGATTGGTCAATGACAAAGTATACAGCCAGAACGTGAGAGGAAATGAGAGAAGTTACATTCTACCTGACCCAAGTAGCGAACGAGAATGTTAGCGCCAAGAGACCAACCAACAGCATACAGATTAGCTTTCGGATACCGAGTACCAACATGAGCCACTACTTCACACATATCTCCTAAAAATGAAGCCGAATAGAACTGCATATCAGCGGCATAAGATAACTAATCACAAAGCTGGCTTAACAAACACATCAAAAAGTTCAAATCTTCAGCATAAAACTCCCATCAAAGAACCAAAAAACAATCCGAATTCGGAAACAACCCCATTACAACAAGTATCAATCCTGCCAATTGTAAACAATGCTAGCAAAAAATGTTAAGTGGGATAATAAATTTAAACACAGAGAATCACGAATAGGGTACAATTGTAAAAATAGAAAATTGATTGGGCCAAAGTGAGAATACCTGAGGAGTTGTCACAGGGCTGCCGCCGCAACCGCGGCTGTTGAACACCACAACCCGCCACCCTTTACTTTTGGCGCGAACCAACATGTGCCTTACATACGAGTCATCACTCCCTCCAGTTAAACCCGGCTGCAAAAACACCCATTACCCAGAATCCAAATTCAACTTTTAACTCAAAAGCTTTGCGCTTCGGGAAACAAACAGGAAATAATGTAGTCAATTCTATCACTTTAAAATGCTCTTAACTCCAAGTTTGACCACACCCCTTAAAAGGAAGAGAAATGGGAGAGCGAACGAACCAGGAGAATGAGGAGAGGGGAATCGGGGGGCAAGAGGCGGTCGTCGCCGGAGACCCAGTCGAGGGCGACGGCGCCCTCGTCTGCAGTACGGAGGCACTCTCGGCGAAGCCTGACGTCGGGAGTGGACCTGTAGAACGAAGAGAATATGGTCTCGAAGTGGCGGTTCGACCCGATTATGGGATACGGGTCGTAGGGTCGGGTCAGGGTGGTGAGGACGGGGAGGAAGAGGTCGCGGGCGCCGCCGAGGATTTCGAGGGACGGGTGGGCCATGGGGGCGGCGGATGAGGTGGTGGGGAGCGAGGAGAAGGCGGAGAGGCGAGTGTAGCTGTGGAGATGGGACACGTGGCGGAAGTAGGAGAGAGGTGGTGAGTCGCCCAGGGAGGCTCTGGCCATTGGTTGGTTGGTTTTGTAATTTGTATGCAGCGGATAACTTGAGGAGTGGCTTTCGGAAAGACAACAAAAAAATGTTTCTCTCTCTTTCACTATTTGGCTACAAACGGTTAAATAATAATTGTATTAAATAAAAATATTTACATGAATTATATATGGCAATCATATAACGATTTTATTAAATACATGCAAATATTATAATTAATTTCGTAAAATGAAGTTTTAATTTTAATGTTTTGTAAACTTTAAGCCTCCATGACCGTGAAATGACTTTAATGATGCTAGTATATCACCATTCTCTCTTCATCCGTCATCACATTAATAATGTACACTTATAAACGACGGTTTTGAAGTAAAAAGTAATTTCATGTCACCAGCATACATTAGTAACTTAATATAAAGCTTCACACATGGAGGCTTTGAAAAATATAATATGCATCACAATAATGTGATGATGGAGGCTCAAAAAAATAAATAAGGGTGGAGTGTCGATTTTGTCCCTAAATTATCACCTCAGTGAAAATTAGGTCCCTGAATTATTTTTTCGATAAAATAAGTCCCTAAATTCATTAGAAATTGCTAGTTTCATCCCTACTATTATATTCAAAGCTATTTTATCCAATTTTTTGTCAACTTAAGTCACTTGACACACTTTAGAGTGTAATACCATCATTTTCTTGTCTATAAGCCCTTAATATTTCATATAGGTTGCAAATTTATGTCTAATTTACTCTCAAAAGTTAACTTACACTATTTTTTTATGAAAATCTACCAATTTATCTTCCAAAGTTAACTCCATACACTATTTCTTTATGAAAAACTACCAATCAACCCTCCAATGTGTATCACATGCAAGTAACATGACTTAAATTTACGGAAAATTGAATATAGTAACTTAGAATATAACATTAGGGATGTAATTGGCAGATTTTTATAATTCAGGGACTAATTTTTCTGAAAAAAATAGTTTAAGGACCTAATTTTCACTAAGGTGGTAATTTGGGGACTAAATTGGCAGTTTACCCAAATAAATATGATTATTAAAAGTAACTTTCTCTAATTATACAATCTCATTAATCGGCATCATATATATGTTACTGAAATCTCAATCTGAATTTGTATAGTTTCAGCCGGGCCCAGAATCGGTAAATACCGTGGTTTGTCATCAATTGTCTTCCTTTTTATTAAATAAAATAAAAAACATAACATAACATAATAAAAAATTAAAAACAAAAGTACCCCATAATAGTTATTTAACCATATAATTAACTGACCCCCACAAATTCATCTGAAAAAACCTCCATTAGTTTCCTTAATTTCATTCGTTAACCTTCTCCAAATACTTTTGCTTCTCCTCCTCCGTCATGAACGCAGTCACCGGAAAAGACTTCCCGATCCCCATGGGAGTCTTGAAAACGATCTTCTTCCCCGCCGGATCCTCAACGCTCATCTCAGATATCGGGACCCAAAGAAAAACCTGCTTGCTCTTGATCCCTGTCATCTTCTTCATCCTGCACTTCTCCACGTACCCAGTCACCTCAGTTGCGTAGCTGACACGCGTGTTGGACCCCTCAAAGAAGTGCTCGTAGGGTTGCTTCTGCTTCATCCACACGAACCCAGTTTCTCTGACCCTCCCGCACTCCACGAGGTCCTGCAGGGGGAGGACGCCTTTGGGAAACCCTAGCTCTTCCAGTAGGTCTATGGACTGCCGGTAGCAATCTTCGGGGCCGTACACGATCTCCGCCCCGGCACGCTGCTTGTCTTCACCAACAAGTTGCTTGCCACTAGCCATCGTTGGAGGAGTGTGCGAGTAAATCTTTGATATTTTTCAGAGTGTTTGGAAGGAGGGTTTGAAGGTTTGGAGCTTTTAGTTTGTTGGGTTGAATTAATAGATGGGAGAGGGCTTCAAAGTTGTTGGATGGAAGTTGAACAGAATTAGGGTTCGGAGAGGAAGGTGGGTTGCTCACCAAATGGACACTGAGCTTGTGTCATTGGTCGGTGCGGTGCTCTCACGTATTACGTGTTTATGGTGATAATGGACTTTAAGGGTCGGAGACACGTTGATGGCACTGTATTCATCCCATATCAGAAAAACTCTTAATTTCGACTAAAATCGATAAATTTTGTCGGTATTTTTGACATATCGGTTAAATGTTAACAAACTCCCATATGACATTTCCTAAAGTTTCATTTTAAATTTCCACATTGTTTAGCAAATTGCCATCATTTCTTTCGAAAACAACCGATATCAATATTTCCACAAATTTGCATATCGATATTTCCACCGATACCAATATATTCACTTGTAGTGGAGAGAGTACCAGCTAGCTTATCAGTTTTAAGTGTCCAAATAATTTGGTAAATAATAGAAGGGTTAATTGCTTACAACTTAGGTAAAGAAAAGTTAGCTTTTGCTCATGTATATATGGTGTGCTTACCGCTTACCATTAATTTAGTGTTTCTAAAAAGGGAAGGTAAAGGCTTGGCAACGGTTTCACATGGTTTGGCGTGTTGGATGATTATACTTAGCTACATCTAAAAGTTGATCTATAGGATACCAAGGTCTAAACCTCACGGCTCGAACACATCTCAAAAGATGTTTCGAGTGCTAGGCGTCAATGGGTTTCGTGCACGTAGGTCGACTGATCCTAACAAATTTTAGGAGTTATTTTAAGATTATCTCTAACTGAGAAAACTAAATATAGTATCGTTTATAATTATAATCATGTAAAAAATTATTTTTATATGAACAGCTTCAGGCCACTTTTATACCATCTGCAACGGGGCATGTTTTCTTCTTATGCTGCCAAAAGCGTACTCGTGTTCTCAATTTAGTAAGAGAACATATAACACACTTTACCAATTATTGGCCACTTCTGAATCAACCTATCTACCGATGTCATCGGCATATATATGGTACCGGTAAACGATCTAGAAATAACATCTTAAATAATATCAATCTGCTGGTGGAGAAAGTCTTAGGTCGGGCACCCTGACCACGTGTCCGTCGTACCTTAGACTACCACCTTCAAGTTTCGGATTGAAGAATTTCTCCTGCTGGTGACTAGAAGTTGGAAGAATTTTGACCAGAAATGCAAAAATAGGTGAAATTTTGCCAAGCGTAGCATTCAGTGCTGAAATTTAGGTAAAAGTTTGGAGTAGAACCACACAAAACTTGACAAGGTTCGATGATCTTACGCAGTGGATATTCCGTACCTGAATATCTTGGTCAAGTCACAACTGCGGCAACTTTGAGTGTTACTAGCTACAAAAATACACTGATACGAACAAGAAACCTCTGATTAACAAACTACAGCTTTCTCCAAAAATCAATTACGATAAACAAGATAAGACATTTTATGAACAGAAAATCGAGGTAAATATTTATTCCTAAGGAAACGCCATCACATAATAAACTTTTCCTTAGAAGAGAGAGAGAACCGAGTAGTCAATTGTTGCAAACAACACAAGAAGCCGGTATCAACACTAGTGCTTGTCCTTGGGAATATCCTTTGGTGGAACCTTTGATTCCAGTTCCTTGGTGATTCTGAGAGAAAATCCATGAAGTCGTATTAAGACGCAAGACCACTAACAAAAATATACGAAAGCAGAGTACATTATTTCCATGATAATAAACATAAAACGGCATATCACAATTCATCGAGTCCTCAAGATCACAGTTAAAAAATATCCCCACGCAATCATCAATGTCCACTGTCCAGGTTTGGCTGGACAATGTACACTGCACCAGTGTTTGATAACAAATCATTCTTGGTTTATCTTCAAAACCATGGACACAAAGAATAGAACCAAGTAATACGATAAATGAAAGTCTTTTACGATCTGCCCTTCTATTTGAGGGCTGATTCCAAATTACAGAAACTAATGCCCTACTCCAACCAAAAGATCGAGACTAGGGTAGTAGTAATACTGAAAGGCTAAGATAAAAGAGAAAAGGCAATGGAGATAGTATCATTTTAAAGATGCCTAGTCGGCTTCAAAAATCAAACCCTTCAAACCCCCACCAAACTAACATCTCTCACATGGGAGATCAATTTTCACACCATTACTTGCTAACTTACTAAACCTTCCTCTTGACAAAACAAACGAAAACGGCTCATGATAACATCATAAATCTTCATCCAAAATCTGAATATAAAGCATATCAGGTGCAGCAATCTGCTGAACGTTAACACTTAAACATGTTACAAGTGACACATGGTAAAGCTGAACCATTTTCAAGAAACATATAGAATTCAAATGAACTGCCAAATTAAATTTTGACTAAATTGAGTACCTACTTGCACACTTACAAACACTTTCATAGTGAACATATTTTACAGAAAAACAAAACGAAAAAAAGAATGAGAGGAGGATTACTTGGGGGATTCTTCCTCAAGCCAGGTGCGGATGTGTTTGACATTGCGCTTGAAGATGGAAGCTGATTGCCTGACATCACTCCTCAGCATAAGAACCACCGCGCCTACACCAGCAACTGTCAGTATGAAGTTTGTCAAAGCCATACTTCTTCTGCTTCTTGCAAAACCTAGTCCCAATACAAACGAAGGAAATGATTCCGGATTCAATCCACTAAATGTAATTCAAAACATATAACCCAGGTTTTAGCTAACTTAGCCAAAAGGGTGGATATCTATTCGCAGAATTTTGCGATTTCGCTATGTTTTCAAGTGCCAAGAAAACTGTTTTACAAAAAATGATATAAATATGTAGAAAATTGGACATAATAATTATCGAAACAGCTCAGGAAATAAAACCCAAGTGAGGATTAATTAAAATCAAGGTCCAGAGTTGATCTTTAACATTCCTTCCATTCAAGCAACGTCAAATATTCAAATCAATAATTCAAAATTTTGAAACTTAAATTAGCTTCCCAACAATTTAAACACGGAAGCCAAAGTCCCCATCTCAACCCCAGTCAGTAGCCATGGCCGCTGAGTAATTAATATTATTCTTCTTATCTTAATATAATCTTAATCTGAATCAAATCACAAAAACCACACAAAAAAACCCTTAAATCGGCAACAAAATGTAAAATTGGATTCAGAAAATCAAATTGTAAATATAAAAACAGAAATTAAATATGATAGTGCGCGTGAAATTACCTAAGAGAAGTTCGGACGGTGAAGTGGTAAACTCGGGGCTGCTCCTGGGCGGGTGACTTCGCGGGAAACTGAGACGGCGGAGCGAAAATGTGGTGGTGGCGGAGAAGAGGGATTCTGCCTTCTGCGAGTGAGAGAGCACCGAAGGTTGCGGATCAAGTTAAAATATGGGTTCTGGGTTGTTTTGTTATTTGCATGGACCCAACAAGGCATTTGGGTTTGTGTTGTTAATGGACCTACACTGGGTCTAAGTGCCCTTGGACTTGGGTTGTTTTTTCAATCCTCTCAATTTGTCCAGCGTACCTTCGGTTCCCGCTTGAAAGTGCATCGCAAAAAGCACTTATGCTTGAAGCGATTTTGATAGAAGCACGATTTTCAAGAGTTTTTTTTTTTAAAACTATCTACAAGGATTTAATGAAGAAGCTAGATGCTTCTACTGAAAGCACTAATGAGTTCTTTCGTAATCTATGAACGTTGTTAAGAGAGAAAGTTCACAAGTCAAAGTGAAACGAATTTTGAGTTTAAGAGATTAAAATGATAACTTTTGAATTACAGTAGGCAAAATGAAATCAAAATTGAGTTTAGGGACGTAACTAAAAATAAGCCTTAATTTAGTTCTATTTGTTGCAATCATATTTAGAATAGGAATGTGATTGTGTAAATCCTAGAGAATATGGGAAAGTATCTTATATTCCTATTAGGAGTAGATTACCTATTAAATGTTGTAATCCTAAAGGGAAAGGTATTTACCTATCCTACTACTATAAATAAAGGCACAATGGGGTGAATCAAACACATCTCACAATTAAATCAATCTCTCTTCTCTCTAATTGTGGTCGGCCCCCTCTCTTTAAACCCTAGATCGTTCAATCAAATAGGTCTACAACACGTTATCAGCATGCTCTTGCCAGAAGCTGAGGAACTGACGCATCGTAAGGGAAGGCTATCATCCACCAAATTCAAAGGCTTATTCGTTTTCTGCTAATCAAGTATGCTTAAAATAAAAGAAGATATTTGAAACGTTCACAAAGTATGAAAACATTCCCTATGATGCATGAATCCCTCTATGTTTATATTTTCCTTTTGATATATATATATATATATATATATATATATATATATATATTGTATATGTTCATATATTTGTCAATATATATATTTGTTTCATGCATCGTACAATTAAATTGTTATGTGGAATTTGTGAGTCAAAGTACAAAATTAAATTAGGAGCATATTTAGGGTTTCCTAAACCTTAGGGGATTTTGAAAATATATGGGAATTAGACATGGTGCGACATACCACCGCACCATCACTGTGCACACAGACACCAGGCTTCGTCCTTGGGTAAATCTAAAAGGCCTGAAGCCCTTCTCATATCTGCTCTACGACCTGCAGCCATCCAATCCAGCCCAGATTGGCTGGGCCCTATTCCCTGCACGCAGCAACCCTTAAGGTTGCTAGGTTTTGTGTTGCCAAGCCCGCAGCCTGCAACTCGGCCCACAACAACTTAAGTCAGCCATGCAGCTGGGCTTCTCGCACCAAAGATCACGGCCCCAGTTTTTCTGGGTCTCCCCGTGAGCTAGCCCATAAGCCAGCGTGAGCTGGGCTTGTCCTTGTGCCACCCCACCCAAGCCCGTGGCCTGCAGCCACCATGGCCTGCTTTCCTGCAACCAACCCGAGGCTTTTTTTTGCCATGCCTTTTCTACTTAAGGCACCCAACCCGTGCCCCTTACCCACAACACCAAGCCCAAATTATTTTTGGGGCTATATTTTTGATCCAATAATATTATTTTAATATTATTTTGCTTCTACAATCTACCTCGTATGGCCCGATTTATTGAATTAATTAAAAGTGACATGCAGTCCATTAATTTGATAATGAATCCAAAATTATTGACTTGAAGATCACTTTTGGACATTAACGATTCAATAATTTATTTTTATACTTTGAACCGTAACATACTTTCGTAGTAATGAAGCTCTCAGACTTGAGTTCCTGAAGAACCTCAAGTCCACTATATTCAAATTAGTATATTGCATTCTGTGCCTCTTGCATGAACTTCTCATTATGAACTACTTGTTCATAAAACTAAATTGAACCTGTAGTTTCAAATTTAGTGCCTTTGAAACCCGAAGTTTTCATTCAAAACATACAACATGAAACCCGTAGTTTTCATGCATAAATTAAACCAATACATGTCTATAGAACCTGTATGTTCTACGATATATGTTTATGGCTTACCATATGACTAATCACGTTTTTTTTCCCTCCGTCTTGGGGATATGTCGAATTTGAACAAGCTCGATTTCACCGCTCTAGAAATCTCTGGAAGAAACTATCTGAAGTGGGTTCAAGACGTGAAGCTCCGTCTAACTGCAAAGGTTATTATAGCCACCATCGAGACACTTATCGCCGACAAACTTGTTGACGAAGCTCAGAAGGCTACTGCAATGATCTTCATTCGAAGACATATCCATGATGCACTGCAGACTGAGTATCTCGCTGAGGAGGACCCACGCACCCTCTGGCTTGCTCTCGCTAGCCGTTTCGATCACTAGAAAGACATATATTTGCCTGAAGCAAGACACGACTGGCAACATCTTCGCTTCCAAGACTTTAAGTCCGTGAATGAATACAACTCTGAAGTTTGTAGAATCCGTTCTTTGTTGAAATTCTGCAAAGTGGAACTAACCGAATCAGATCTTCTGGAGAATACCTATTCGACCTTCCATGCCGCCAATATTGTCCTGCAGCAACAATATAGGGCACATAAATTCACCAAGTTTTCAGATTTGATCTCTGTTTTACTTCTTGCTGAAAAGCAGAACCAGCTTTTGATGAAGAATCATCAAGCTCGACCCACTGGTTCGAACGCTGCGCCTGAAACGCGTGCGATTAATTCTCGCAGCCATAAACGACTAAAGAATCGTCGTGGCCGTGGTAATGGGCGACAAGCCCAACCACGGGCCCAAGGTCAACAGAGTGCCGCACTTAAAGGAAGAATTGTGACCCAGCAGTGTCCACCACTCGCCCCTAAGGCCCCAAACTTCAAGAACAAGGGCAAAGCTCCTATTCAGCTCGCTTATACTAAACTGGACATGTGCTACCGCTGTGAATCAAATGATCATTGGTGACGCGTATGCCGAGCTTCCCCTAAGGCTATTGCTAAGCATCATTCCCGTCATGAGTCTAACTTTGCACATATGGATCATCCGGAAGATGCAACTACATCAATGAAGATATTGGACTTTCAGGAGGCGTCATCGCCTATGAATGAATAAATTAGACATGTTTTTAGGGTGTTTACCCCTAGTGGCCCAACCCACTAGGAGTGGCCGGCCCTACCCCCCCCTATTTTACTAGGTTTATGGTTTAATTTTGAACAATTTTTCTAAGTATTTGGAATAATTTGTTTGGTTTTGGTTTGTTTTGAATTATGGATTGTCATTTGAATGGATATTATTTTCTCGAATTGCTTAATTGAATGAATGGACTTATATTTATGCATATGACCAATTCAATCAATTTATTTCTAGGTATGTCTAGTGGGGAAGTTAGTTGTCTGGCAGATAGTGCAACCAAGAAAGCTCATTTAACAACTCTCTTAGGCCCATCCAACTTGATTGAAGGATACGGAAAGGCACGTATCATGTTGTCTAATGGTACAATCTTAACCATTAAGGAGGCACTCTATTCTCCACGTTCCGGAAGAACTTTGCTGAGTTTTAGAGATATTCGAGATAATAAATATCATCTTGAAACCACTGAAGATAATGGTTCTGAATTTCTTTGTATCACTTCATACGAATATGGCCAGAAGCATATTCACGAGAAGTTGGAACGCCTGCTGAGTGGGTTGTACATCACAACCATTCACGGCATAGAAGCCCACAGTGTGGTCGACCCTATGCCTGAGTTCCAGGACACTTTGTTGCTTTGGCATGATCGTTTGGGACATCCTGGACGTGACATGATGCGTCGTATCCTCAAATCTTCTCACGGGCATAAGTTACATCCTTATGTTGGACTCCCGCTATGCAAAGATTGTTCTTTAGGGAAGTTGAATACTCAACCCTCATATACAAAGATTATTCACGACCCCCCCTAAATTTCTTCAGATGATTCAATGTGACATTTGTGGACCTATCCAACCAACCTGCGGACCATTTAAATACGTTATGGTGTTGGTTGATGCATCGACAAAATGGTCACATGTTTGCTTGTTGTCCACACGCAACGTCGCGTTTGCTAAACTCCTAGCTCAAATCATAAAGCTAAGGGCTCACCACCCTGATTATCCAATTAAGTCGATTCGACTGGATAACGCTGGAGAGTTTACATCACAGAATTTTGACGATTATCGCATGTCAGTAGGGATTGATGTGGAACATCTTGTGCCCCATGTTCACACCCAAAACGGCCTGGCAGAAGCTTTCATAAAGCGTCTTCAAATGATAGCTTGGACTTTGGTTATGCGAAACAAACTGCAGGTGTCTGCCTGGGGTTATGCAATATTGCACGCAGCTATGTTGGTCCACTTAAGGCCCATCACTACTCAACCACATTCACCGTTACAGTTGGTCACTGGATACGAGCCTGACGTCTCGCATTTACGGGTGTTTGGGTGCGTCATTTATGTGCCAATAGCGCCGCCGTTACGTACCAAAATGGGTCCTCAGAGAAAAATGGGAATCTATGTCGGTTATGATTCGCCATCAATTGTTTGCTACTTAGAACCCTTGACATGAGATCTTTTTACCGCATGTTTTACGGATTGTCACTTCGATGAGACAGTTTTCCCGTCATTAGGGGGAGATAAGCATGCTAACGCTCTCGTAGAACGCTGCGAATTATCATGGTATGCTTCCACTATGTCTCATTTAGATCCCCGCAAACTGAGGTGCGTCAAATTATAGATCTTCAGAGCATCGCTCAAAGCATGCCGGATGCTTTTAATGATCTAGCAAATGTGACAAGATCACATATACCCACTGCAAACACACCTGCAACGATAGATGTACCCCGCGTACATCAACAGCCCGCCTGGAAAAGCCGGATCGTCCTCGAAGATGGGGAGGCGACACCCTCCACGCGGCAAAATACATTGGCGGCTAGCCAATCATCTGCTCCGACCCTGAAGCGTGGTAGACCCTTTAGTTCAAAGGATTCAAAACCCCGAAAGAGGAAAATGACACCAATTAGTGACCCTAGTTTGAATCCGACCATCGCTCACTCATCCGTTCCAACGCATGAGATTATTCTAGATTATGGTGATGCTTAAGATGAAACATGCCGGCCTCCCGAGAATTGCGAGATTTCGATCCACTACGCAGTATTGGATGAGGTTTAGAATAGGAATGAGATGATCGTCGATGATGCATTCGCTTACTCAGTAGCTACTAACATCTTGCTTAGCGATGACATTGAACCACGTTTCGTCGATGAATGTCGATGTAGAACCGATTGGTCAAACTGGAAACAAGCAATCCAGGTCAAACTCGATTCGCTCGCAAAACGTAAGGAATTTGGACCTATCGTTCCTACACCACCACACATGAAGCCCGTTGGCTACAAGTGGGTTTTCGTAAAGAAGCGTAATGAGAAGAATGAAATAGTGCGATACAAAGCACGCCTCGTAGCGCAAGGCTTCTCTCAGAGCCTTGGAATTGATTACGAGGAAACGTATTCCCTCGTAATGGACGTTATAACGTCCCGCTACCTAATCAATTTGGTAGTTTCCAAAAAACTGAATATGCAGCTTATAGACGTGGTAACCACGTATCTCTATGGGGATCTAGATACAAAAATATACATGAAAGTTCCAGAATGACTTCCATTAACTAGTTCAAATAGTTCTAGACCACATAACACTTTCTTAATTAGGTTGAGGAAGTCACTCTACGGAATGAAACAATCCGGGCGGATGTGGTATAACCGTCTGAGTGAATATTTGACAAGTCAGGGTTATGTGAACAACGAATTATGCCCACGCGTGTTCATAAAGAAGTCACATTCCGGATTTGCAATCGTTGCAGTTTATGTCGATGACATGAACTTCATCAGGACTCCCGCAAAGCTCGAGGAAATTTCTGCACACTTGAAATCAGAATTTGAGATGAAAGATCTTGGGAAAACTCGATACTATCTCGGCCTGGAGATCGAGCATTGTTCAGATGGAAGATCTTGAGGAAATTTCTACACCCAAAAGGTGTTGCGTCGTTTTAACTAGGATATAGCGAAACCTTCGAGCACACTCATGGTTATTCGGACTTTAGATGCTAAACCAGATCCCTTCCGTCCAAATGAGGATGAGGAAGAGATTTTGAAACCCGAGGTTCCTTACCTAAGTATAATTGGGGCTTTATTGTACTTGGCTCAGTGCACTAGACTCGACATCTCATTCGCTGTGAATCTATTGGCTAGATACAGCAATGCGCCCACACACAAGCACTGGAATGGTGTTAAAGTCATTTTCTATTACCTCAAGGGTACTACGGGCTTGTTCTATACCCGTGAATCTCCGAGTGTTGCCGCCCCCTATGGTCATCGAGTTAATTCTCATCTTGTTGGTTACGCAGATGTTGGATATCTGTCTGACCCACATAGGGCACGTTCTCAAACAAGCTATGTTTTTACCATTGGAAACACCGCTATATCTTGGAGGTCTACTAAGCAAACGCTAGTTACAACTTCGTCTAACCATGCTGAGATTCTCGCCCTGCATGAAGCATCGTGTGAGTGCTTTTGGCTAAGAGAAGTCATGGAACATATTTGAAGCACTAGTGGTCTTACATCAGTCGTTGACCTTCCTACGACGATCTTTAAAGACAATGCAGCATGTATCGAGCAGTTGAAGAAGGGATACATCAAGGGAGACAACACCAAGCATATAGCGCCGAAGTTCTTTTACTCACACCAGCAGCAGCAGCATCAAAACATTGAAGTCAAGCAAATCCGTTCCCAGGACAACCTGGCCGATCTCTTCACCAAGTCATTGCCCAAGTCTACATTTCAGAAGCTCGTTCAAGGAATCGGTATGCGTAAGCTATCTGAGTTGAATCGCTTGTAGTTCTTTTATTTAGAAGCTATGTCTAACTCATGGGGAGTATCTAGAAGCATACTCACATGATCTTAATGTACTCTTTTTCCTACGATTAGGAGCATTTTTCCCACTGGGTTTTTGCTACCTAACGAGGTTTTAATGAGGCACCCATCCTGGGATGATCATACTCCGTTAAGTTCACTACTTTCGTCCTGTTTGACGTTTGTTTTAGACATTATGCATATTTACTTACTTTTCTCCTTAGCCTATGGGTTTTGCCTATCTTGGGTTTTACCATAGCGAGGTTTTTGTGAGTTTTTACAAACGCATACTTCAAATTAAATTTGAGACTCGCGACCACCTGTTGTGCCGATGACTTCATCAACTATTCTACCTTATCTGCTGAAGATCTGATGCGATGGTTTGTTGAGTATTTACACACTCAAGGGGGAGTGTTGCAGTCATATTTAGAATAGGAATGTGATTGTTTAAATCCTAGAGAATATGGGAAAGTATCTTATATTCCTATTAGGAGTAGATTACCTATTAAATGTTGTAATCCTAAACGGAAAGGTATTTACCTATCCTACTACTATAAATAAAGGCACAATGGGGTAAATCAAACACACCTCACAATTAAATCAATCTCTCTTCTCTCTAATTGTGGTCGGCCCCCTCTCTCTCTAAACCCTAGATCGTTGAAGCAAATAGGCCTACAATACTATTATGTTTTTTTTTTGTCAAAATTAGTTCTATATGTTGGTTTGTCTTACTTGTAGAGGTGGGGTTGCGGTAAACCACACATAAGGCAATAATATTAGGATCTGTTTGGTATAACGAAACTCAAAATTTTAATTTTTTCTAAAAACACATGTTTTGATTTAAAAATTTTAAATTCAAAACCTTGTTTGGTATACTTTTTCTCAAAACTAATCCAAACAGAAAAAGTCAAACGCCCAGCCCAAGCAATTACCCGACCACCGCATCCTTCCCATCCCCAGCGGCGAAAGACCAATTTCCCGACCACCGCATCCCTCACTTCCCTAGCGGCGACTTCTTTGGCTATTTACCAACTCATTACTCCAAACTCGCGCTGACAGAGGCTAATCATGTTGGCAGTCTCAAACATATAGGGAAGATGTGGTGGCTATGGTGCTATGGTGGATGCAAGTGAGAAGAGATAAGATAAGAGGCGGGAGAGATCGATTTGTCTTGGCCAGAGGGAGAAGGATAGAGGTGGTGGCTATGGTGGATATAAGCGGGAAGGGATTGGAAAGGCAATAGAGAAAAGAGGATTGAAGAGGCAAGAGGGAAGGGAGTACATCGAATGGGAGATAAGAGAGAGAGGGAGAGGGAGACAAGAGTGATAATCCATAAAATAAAAAGTCTAAAAACACACTTTTTGAGTTTTCAACCAATAGCCCTTGTTTTCAGATATTTTTGAGTTATGGTTTTGAGAATTGTATTCAAATCCACTACCAAACAAAGATTTTAAATTTGTGACTCAAAACTTGTTTTTGAGTTAAAAACATTAGATCCAAATCAAATACCAAACAAGCCTTTAGGTATCAGACTTGTTATTTATACAGAGATATGATTCCATACACTGTTTTAACTTTTCACAAACCTCTTTTGATTTATGACTATTGGATAGAATAAATCAAACAAAAACAATGAACAACATCAAACAAAAATATGTAAAACGTTAAAAAGAATGTGTTTATCGCCTTCCATTATAAAAATTGAATCCATATGATGGGAAATGAAGATAAGGAAGAATATAGTGTTTCTATAAAAAGTCAAAGAAGATTTTCGCCAAGAAACCTAACATGTAAAATTTTCCCAAAGAAAAGGGGTAGTGATGATAGTGGGTTCGGAATCATGGCTTTAGTTTTGGGCTATGAACATCAACCAAATTCCCACCACATGCACCAAACTTTGGTGCTTTCTTGTCTCACAAGATCTCTCCTTTTTATCCTTTTTAAATCTACACTTTCCCTACCATCATGATTAATCACAAGAATCATATTTTCAAAGCAATTTTTTGGCCAATTACTCACATTTTTTTCTTCTCAAAATTAGCTACCTTGTTTTGCTTAAATTTTGGATTTGGTTAAGTGTCTCTAGCACAATCGTAATTTTACAATGGACTTTGAATACATGTAATCACTTATATAGTTTCTTACACATAAAATAAATTCGAATGCGTTTGTGACAGTTCGAAATCTTAATGTTCAAGTTCATGATTTGACTCTTACGAGTTACGAGTTAAGCATGAAGTAAATTTTATAGGGTGAAGTGCCAATTTAGTCCCTGAATTATTACCTCAGTGAAAATTAGGTCCTTGAATTATTTTTTCGGTAAATTAAGTCCCTAAATTCATTAAAAATTGCTAATTTCATCCCTACTATTATATTCAAAGCTATTTTGTCCAATTTTTCTTCAACTTAAGTCACTTGACACACTTTAGAGTGTAATACCGTCATTTTCTCGCCTATAAGCCCTTCACATTTCATATAGGTTACGAATCTAACATCTAATTTACTCTCCAAAGTTAACTTACACTATTTCTTATGAAAAACTACCAATTTACCTTCCAAAGTTAACTCTATACACTATTTCTTTATGGAAAACTACCAATCTTCTTTCTAATGTGTATCACATGCAAGTAATGTGACTTAAATTGACGGAAAATTGATTATAGTAGCTTTGAATATAATATTAGGGCTGTAATTGGCAGATTTTTATAATTCAATGACTAATTTTTCTGAAAAAATAGTTTAGGGACCTAATTTTCACTGATGTGATAATTCAGAGACTAAATTGGCAATTCACCCAATTTTATAATCACTTGTTGGATCAATTTAATTTCACATAACATATTTCACAAACATGTTCATGGTCAAGAATCGACAGAGTCCTCTATTTTCACATGTATATAGTCAAGAGTTCGATTTGCTACTTGCTTATAGTGATTCATGTGCCATAATAACCTGAATGGCTTATGATGCGCTTAATGCATCTCCATACTCCAAACAGTTGTTCATATACTACTAAATTACTAATACACTTTACCAACCTGACTTCTTCACAATCACAAAACAAAATCACTTTGATACTCTTTTCAATTACAAACTTACAAAATTAATTGTGTTACCCTACTTAATTACAATCATGCATACAAATTCATGCTACTCGATATGAATAAAAAGATTAAAAGTAAAAAAAATTGAAGGGGGATGGATCAAAATTTACCCAATCTGATATTCTTCTTGGAACAACCGCCTAATCTAAAGCCTAAAGCGAGTCGGTGGTTGTCTCAGAATCTCTCGTCTGTGTGTCCCAACAAAAGACTTGATGGTTCATGTGGGTCCCACCACAAAACTTACAAGCGGGCCCCTTTGTTGATCATGAGTTTTTTTTTTTTTTTCGGTTAACTGTTGATCATGAGTTTGGTCATTGTAATCTGGACCCTTGGTCACACACGGCATCATCATGAACCCTCCAAGTGGCAAAATCCCACACGCCCAATTTTTTCATCATTTCTATTAGGAATATGTGTTATCCACGCACATTTTTTTACTTCTCACACACTTCCTGTTAACTTGTATCATTTGATATTCTTTAATCTATTTGATTTGACGGCAAAAAAATTAAAAGAATGTGTGGATAGAACATCACTTTCTATTATTTTTTGTTTACAAAATCATTTCAATTATTATTTTTGTTAAAAAACTAATTTCCTCTTATTAGTTTGTGTACTTTCCTACCGGCCTACCTAATTTTTTTTAAAAAAAACCGGCCTACCCTTCGTCCAGAGATAAAAAATGGATCAGCCAACTGGTGTTATCAAATTATAAATTACTAAATTAGTTTGGTATGAAAGAAAATATTTCAAGACTATATATATAATATAAAGGAAACATGTAATCAATTGTGATTACAAAAGAGCAAATACCAAGGTCATAAGAAGAGTTTGGTACGTGAACATGTAATTAAACACAATATTAATGTAACTGATTGTATGAATTAGCTGAGCTGACTCTAAGTCTACAAGTACATATTACACATTAAAGACCGGCATCAAATAACAAATGATTTGACAAGCTCTACCAGTTCCGTACTGTGCCTATGAAGTAACAAATACCAAAGCGATACAAGCAATTCCAAATACAATTTGAATGAAGTTCGCATCACGCAACTAACGTTAATTCAAGGTACATATTAAAATGTATAAACATCTTTTGTTACGTTCGTTCTTTTCTTCTTTATATCGAAATATGTCCCTAGTTCGAATTTATATACTAAAAAACTAATAATATATTTATTATTTCAATGTCTAATAAAGTCGAAAATAAATGAGGAAATTCCATTGTGACCATCCCATGATTCATGTGATACTCTAAGAAACTGAACGGAGGCATGTGGTCCGGCAACACTTGAGTGCTTTTGTCTCCCCTATTGTCTCTACAAAATGTGCACTCATAAGTTTATACCAATATATAATTAAAATCCCACATACATTTTCTATATTTCTAAATTGTGTGCCATGTGAACTAATTCCATCTTCTATAATCCCACTTCACTATCATTACAATAATAATAATCCCAACTTGTCTTTTAACTTTTGCATATGCTTATGGAAGTAAATCACTTTTTAGAGGCATGCTAGTGGATGGACAATGGGACCAAAGTAGTTTCAGGACCACTCGAAGTCTGAAAAATATATATGTGAATGTCTTACGAGGATTCTCCAAATGTTTATTACAGATTGTTTTCGTGCCTATCAAGTGTTTGATACAATTTCTGCTAGACATATTTCGATAGGTTGCGTCGATAGAACTTGAAAAATTATCTCTATATTACTCATCAAATTGCATCATCATATGTCTATATCTAATGACATGTGTGTAATATGGTTTTGCTAACAATAGTAAGCCCATTAAGTGTTCGAAGAAATGCCCCAATGAATAACTGAGACTTTTTTTTGCGCTCTTCGCGCTCTGTTTCTATCTTAAAAACTTATATTTAACACTAAGACCCCTAAGTTTCGATTGCTATATCCACCACTACATGCTATGATGAAATATCTCAATTATATTTTTTGAGACTTAGGTATGGTTTAGGGTTGAGGTGATTTTAAAAAAAACTGGTATGAAAAAAAGCTGGAAGAGTTTTTGGTGTTTGGTAAACTTCCAACTTTAGTTTTTTTTCACAGTTTTGGGTAAAAAAAAAGCCAAAAAATAGAAGCAGCAAAAAGTAGCTTTGAAAATCTGGCTTTTCAGCTTCTGCGCAAACCTCTAAAACATGGGTGAACAGTGACCCTTTAATGAAAGTTTCTTGCAATCCTACCCCCCCTTTCATCTATATCATCCCCTTTCTGCTCCTCCCAGCTTCATCTCTACCAAAGATCTTTGAAGATTTGTGTCGCCCCCAGCTTTATCGTCGAGCTCGCTGTCGAAAGGCAGCGCTTCTCCTCTACTCAGATCCTCAGCTTCCTCGACTCCCAATCTCGCTCTTCGCTTGACCATCGCCTTCATCTGCCGTGACATCGTCGACAAACTCCACGATGCCAGCCAAAACCCAGAAGACAAAAAATACCTATCTTCGGAAACCCATATGAAATTCAGCTTGTGAAAAATTCAAAAAAAAAAAAAAAACCATATGACAAATCCAGAAGCTTTTTCTGAGAATGAATGAGAAAAATGGAATTTGATGATGAGGGAGAAAGTGGCGAAAAGAATGGAATTTGGTGATGAGAGAAAAAGTGAAGAGAGAGACAGAGAGACAGTTGGATAGGAAGGAGAAAAAAATGGAGATGATTCTAGAGAGAGAGTGTTCTAGAAAAGTAAAAGAAAAGAGAGAAGGAAAAAAAATGTAAAAGATAGAATTAAGCTTGGTTTTGGGGAACGGAGTAAAAGAAATATGATAGAGAAGCAGCGGAGGAAATAAAGAAAAAGAAATATGATAGATAAGCTTGGTTTTGGTCATTTCACACCGTCACAGCTGTTTTGCATAAAAATTTACCAAATACTATCATACTGCTTTTTTTTCCAAAAGTACTTTTACAAAAAAGTTTACCAAATACTCTGCTGCTTTATTTCACAGTTGCTTATTCTCACAGCACAGTAAAAGCAGCTTTTTTTTTCAAAGCACAACGATACCAAACCAGCTCTTAATTCACATTCTAAAGTTCTATCATCTATGAGGTTGGTTGTCCATTTTTCTTCTTAATACATCAAGTTGGAAAATTACTTTTGAGACATGCAACATAGTTTGTGTTGAGACAATTAGCAAATTCCGCTAGTTTTTTGTGTTCAGATGTTCTCTCATCCACGCGTTAATGTCCACCCTGTCATTAGGATCTCGACAAACAAAATGTGAATTAGCAAAGTAATGCTTGATAGTATCAGTTGATTGATAATGACAAAAATTTGAGAGTTAAAATTCAAAAACTAAACTCGTAGAGTTGTTTCATACCCTAAAACAAACAACCACGAAGAGAATGTGATGAGAGAAAAAAAATTGATGAAATGGCTGCCGGTCAAAACAATTTGTACATAGTGCTCTAGAATATAATTGGTGAGTTGACCGCTCTATAAATACGAGCGACCAACACTGTATCAAAATAAAATCTATAGATTAACACTTTAACAAGAGGATTTTGATAAGTTTTTATCAAATTTTAGTCATCAAAGTGATAAAAATAGTATTTACTCTCTCACACACCGATGTCGTAAGGTCATCTTCTATTGAAATAGCTAAACATAACCCCATATAAAATTATTGCCCTGCAAAAAAAATTTTTTTTTTTTAATACTTTGATATTTTTACACTAAGGGGAGGGGTCTGCATCAAAATAAAATCTATAGATTAACACTTTAACAAGAGGATTTTGATAAGTTTTTATCAAATTTTAGTCATCAAAGTGATAAAAATAGTATTGACTCTTGCACACCGATGTCGTAAGGTCATCTTCTATTGAAATAGCTAAACATAACCCCACATAAAATTATTGCCCTGCAAAATTTTTTTATTTTATATTTTAATACATTGATATTTTTACACTAAGGGGATGAGAAGTTCGGCTAAGCCACACAATGGACATCCTAATTTGGTATCGAATTCGTCATCCACGAGATTTGAACCTAAGACCTCTCACTTTCAAGTGAAGAAGAATACCACCAGACCGTAGTACTGAGTGGCTGCAAAAAATTATTTTTAAATAAATAGTATCAGGCAATGCTCATACACTATTTCCAGTCGGAAGGTTAAACATGGTCCCCTCAATAATTTATTAGTGTTAAGTTGATACTTTAAAATTAGGGAACTTTAACGAAAAGCTCCCGGTACTGTTCACTTTAATGAAAAACCACATTTTCACACTAAAAAGTCAATCTTGGTACTATTCACTATACCCTTTATTTTGTCCTTATCATTAAAACTCAAAGTTTTCAAGCCATTTTCGTTAGTTTTCCTTTAAAATTATTGGTTAATTTAATTAAACTATCGTTTGATGTTTTCAAATCTTGTCGTTGAATTTAAAGCAATTATTGCAATTGAGGAATTATGACCTAGAAAAGACTAAGAAATGTGCTATATTTAGCTAGTTTGATACCTATTTGGACAAAAAAAGCCTAATAATTCTATGCTCAACCATCAGTTGAAGATAAATTTTTAAGCAAATCTTATCAAACCACTTTTTGGTTTTGCGACCTTTAGCGGCCCTCCCCAATAGAGATGGCCTAACAAAGTAAAATTGGGCCAAATTGGGCCGGACCAATACTAATTTCCCCGCCATTGCAGCGCTCTCCGAGAGTCCGACCCTCCAAGTATTCGATCTGCTTTTCCAGTACCTCTCTCTCTCTCACACCTACAGATAGGAGAGAAAGAGATTCGCACCAAGATAGAGACTATAGAGAGAGGGAGAGATGTATGGATACTAATATCGCAAATAAAAAATAAAATAAAATAATGATTTTTTTTTAATTTTAAATTTCTATAATTCATGCCTTTCATGGAAAGAGAGCGAAATCTCTAAAACAAAGGCAGTTTAGAGAGAGAAAGCTTGAGAGGGAGAGAGAGAGAGTGCCGAGGGTTTTCAGTTCGGTAATGGTGATTTAGGCCTGAAGGCAAAGAACCCTAATTGGCGACGGGAGGACGGGTGATTGGAGAAGGGGCTCATTGGAATTGAGGGTGAGTTTTTTCATTGATGCTCTTCGGCGGGGGAGCTTATGGTTGGAAATGGATCGTGTTCGCGGAGGCTAGCACCGGCGGCGGTGGCGGTGGTGGAGGGAGAAGCGGCTGGCACATCGGCGGCGGCGTCGGTGGCGGAAGCGGCTTCTGGTCTTGGACTGCTTCCTCCAATGTCGGCTTAGCCGTCGCCGTCACGGCCATGGCCGGTATCGCCTTGGCCGCCACAGTCGTCTACTCTCGTAGGTAAAGCAATACAAAAATTCCCAAAAATTTACTGAATCGAAATCGAAGTCCCTGATTCGTTGTGAGAGCAAAACCCTAGATTCTTCAATAGCTAGATAGATTGATAGGTAGACAAAAACACACACAGATGATTACGCATCAGAAACAACCAATGAAAGCCCTACGGCGGAGTCACACTTCTTCTAATCCGCCTCCACCGTCATCAAATTCCACATCTTCACCGTCACCGTCACCGTCGTCAAATTCAACATCTTCACAGTCGTCAAATTCCACATCTTCACCGTCACCGTCGTCGTCATGGATTCATTTGCGATCGGTTTTGTTAGTCGTTGCTTCCTCGTCTTCCACACCAGTTTCCACTGATCGGTGAGTTTTCACTGTTCTCGTTCTTCCCCCTTTTTTCCCCTTAAATTTTGTCCCTTTAAGTCTACTTGGTTACTTAGAAATTGTATGAACAGGAAGAAAAGCTGAGATTCCACATTTTCTAAGCACTCAGATGGGGTTTTCTCATATTTTTTTAAATTTGAGATGTAATCCTGGGGCTCGATCTAGAAGTATCCAATTGATTCTCGGTGTCGAAAACTGTCCTAT
The DNA here is from genome assembly GCA_024362995.1 of Heteromeles arbutifolia. Taxonomy (NCBI): domain Eukaryota; kingdom Viridiplantae; phylum Streptophyta; class Magnoliopsida; order Rosales; family Rosaceae; genus Heteromeles; species Heteromeles arbutifolia. Next base: position 10,033,839 of record JANCRC010000016.1, read on the forward strand.
TCAAGTACTTATTCCTAGTCTTCCCTTACTCCTCTCCTGTAGGATTCAGATTCTGATTATTGCTTCCTTGCTTTTCTATATTGGTTAGATTGAATTGTCCCGTTACTAGTACGCATTAGTTGTGGAATGTCGGAAATGAAATCGGGTTTGAGTAGTCTTTTCTTGCCACAAATTTAGAGGTTCAGTTCTTCTGTTGTCTCTGATTTACAATAAAAGTGCTTTATGGGTTTCCTGTTTAGTCATAAACCTTGCACTGTCCACAAAAATTCTCTCTACTTTGGTGGCAATTGTTCTCTGTCCTTTCGTAGCGGACCTTATTTTCATAGGTGAATTGCACATTGTTCTTTCTGGAGATCTTCGTGTCTTTTGTATACCACTTTGGATTATTAGTTATGTTTGTTTTACTTATACTTCATGCAGTGAAGTCTGATCACTTCTATTTGTCTCTTTCTTCAGGGGCAGTCTTAAATCACCTTGGTCCCGTAGGAGAAAAAAACATGCCCTTCTACCCAAACAATGGAAAAGTTTATTTACACCAGATGGGAAACTCACTGATGGGGGTCTCAAGTTTTTAAAGAAAGTTCGCAGCGGAGTATGTTCTTGACTTCTGTCAGACCTATTTTTCTATTTTCCATCTAATTGACTTTGTATTTGATGTATGTTTTACAGCTGTTGGATATTATTCACTTACTTTCTGATGCAGGGTGTTGATCCAAGTATTCGAGCTGAAGTGTGGCCATTTCTTCTTGGAGTGTAAGTATTTTCATATCTATGCGATTGCTTTAATGGTTCAAGTTTTGTATGTGTTATATGAAAATTAGTTAGTATATGATTTCAAAATTTTAAGAGCTTCTTGTTGAAGTGATGACTGTTTTGTTGCCTGGTCTTGGGGAATGCTTGGTTCGGGGAGCCTTGCAGGTGTCTGCCATGAATTATGATGAATTTTTCATCCATCACCCAGATGTACTTTTAGTCTTTTCTGGTGTGCCTTAGCGCTGTGTTTTCTGAGTGCTTTGGAATACATGCACATTTTGTTTGATTTTTTTCTTTGGTTTTGTTATGTACATCCTGTGTGATTTCCTAGTGGCTATGATTTGGTACAATGGGGAGGAATGAAAAACCTAAATGTGTTTGTTTTAAGTTCCAACAATTATTAAAGCCTGGACCCCCATGCATTGTATGTTCTGTTTTTATGGATGTTTTAGTCTTGATTAACATGGGAACTGGCATCTGAGTGCATGGTGTTAAATTAAGATGAGGAATTTTTCTTCCTATTTTCTTTTTCATTACTTTTCCAGCCTAATTTGCATCTGGAGGCGAAGTTTGGACCTTTGATTCTGGTTTGGCATAATGAAATATGGAACCTCATCTCGGTTGCCTTGTAGTCTCACAAGAAATATGGTTTTGCGCCCTTTTTTTGTGCTGAAAAAGGTTTGCCTGTGGATTTTGGTACTGGCTGATTTGACATTGATTTGCTCTTTCTCAACAGCTATGATGTGAACAGTTCCAAGGAAGAAAGAGACTCTGTTAAAAAACAGAATAGGTATTGTCTTTTAGTTTTTTGCCCTTCTCCTGTATGTTGTATGCGTTTGTGATGAGCACATAAATTTTGTATGGCATATTCCTTGTCACGGTTCCATATCTCTCTCATTTTCTGCATATGTGCGTGTTTTTCTTCTTCACAGTGTTCACACTTTCTTTATCACTTGCAATGCAGAAAAGAATATGAAAACTTACGGAGACAGTGCTGGAGTATTTTAACACAAAGTGATAAGAGCTTAAAGTTGAAGGAAACTTCTGGTAACAGTAGCACTGAGGGCAGCGGGGATTTTAGTCAAGTTTTTGATTGTTTTGACCAAGGGGATGTTACAAGTGCCATGAGATCCATTCCAACTGAGGGTGGAAACCAATTACCCAAGGATTCAGATAACCCTGTAGGCAATCAAGCTGTTCAGACTTCTGAATCACTAGAAGATGGTGAGAAAAGTGGAGTCACCTGTGAAGATCCCTATGCTGCCGATACGGAATCAACTGACTCTGATTCCTCTGAAGAAGCTGATATCACTCGACCATTACTATCCACTGATGTTACTGAAGAAAATTATGTTGATGACAAGGCTAAGGAGAGCTCCTCTCTCTCCAATATAGAAAACAAGCCCAAAGTCCACTCAGCAGAAGATTTTGCCACGTGGCAGAAGATCATCCGCCTTGATGCTGTGCGCGCAAATGATGAATGGATTATTTACTCACCATCACAGGCTGATGTGTCAGAGATCAAGGCACGAAGACTAGCCAAAAGTGTCGGATTAAGGGATTATGATCACTTGGAGCCATGCAGGATTTTTCACGCCTCTCGCCTGGTTGGAATCCTGGAAGCCTATGCTCTGTATGATCCTGAGATTGGGTACTGCCAGGGGATGAGTGATCTACTCAGTCCTATTATCTCAGTGGTGGAAGAGGACCATGAAGCCTTCTGGTGCTTTGTGGGTTTTATGAAAAAGGCACGGCATAATTTTCGACTGGATGAGGCAGGAATCCGGAGGCAACTTGGCCTTGTCTCGAAGATTATAAAGTGCAAAGATGTTCCTCTCTACAAACACCTGGAGAAGCTTCAAGCGGAGGATTGCTTTTTTGTGTACAGAATGGTGGTGGTTCTCTTCAGGAGAGAGTTGAGCTTTGAGGATACGCTTTGCCTCTGGGAGGTAATGTGGGCAGATCAGGCAGCAGTCAGGGTGGGGATCGCCAAGTCTGCTTGGGGAAGGATTAGGCAAAGAGCCCCTCCTACCGACGATCTCTTGCTCTATGCAATAGCGGCCTGTGTGCTACAAAGAAGGAAGACTATAATAGAGAAGTACAGCAGCATGGAAGAGATCATGAGGGAGTGCAATAGCATGGCGGGCCGTCTGGATGTGTGGAAGCTTTTAGATGATGCCCATGACTTGGTGGTGACTCTTCATGACAAGGTTTAGAAACACCCAATGCTAATGCTGGGCATTGGTCTTTTTCCTTCTCTTCTTTTGCTTTCTTGCCCATCCCCCGATTCTCTTCTTTTACGTTTCCTTGTTTTGGTTGCACCTGGCGAGGATCCCTTTGATAGCAAGGGATGTTGAGGTGAGTTTCACACTTGCTTGAAACAAGCATCTGATAGGCAATTTCTGGATTGGAGTAAATTATGGATTTAGTATATAATGTATTGCCCGCACTCTCTTGCTTTTCAGAGTGGCTGTGGCAGCAATGCAGATTTAGTAACTCAGATCAACAACCTGACACTGATTTATGAACCAACATTCTCCCGTCTTTTGAGTAAATTGTATTTTTGGTGGCAATACATGACATTTAAATGGTACCGTGTTACGGGGAGATTAATCCCAGCCTGATTGTATAGTCCTTGTATCCATCTATCGATCTATTTCTCTCGTCGCATGATGATGTGACGAGGGAGATAGACAGTCACACAAGGGAATACAATTGGTCAGAAGACAGATTCTCTAGTAAAGGTGCTATCTTCTTCTACCTCTCATGGTTCAATCCAACATTTTATTCATGGACGTGTAGATGTAGTTGGAACTTTCTTTGTTCTTCTTTATGCTGTTTGTACTTTGTACCAAACACCAATCCAGAAAACTGTCTAGCACATGTCAGCTTTATACCTTTAGAGACCCGCCGAAGGGTCGTTTTGAGGCACCCCTATTGAAGCATATGAATCTCTCTTCAATTAGGAGATCAATTGCAACATTGACACGTGTCAACGTCAAAATAAAGCTTCTACAGTTCCACATCAACAGCAGGTGAAAAAAGGGGACTCTCCACAACTATAAAAGGAGATCATTCTCCCACAATTAGGCTTCTCCTGATCTACGATTCCTTAATCCTTTATCGTAAGTCACTAATTTCTTATTCCTTTATATATTACCTTCACTAAGTGACCAAAACAACCTTGTGAAAATCACACCACCACATTTTATGTTATTCCTATAGAAACAGAAAACTGCAACAGTGAATTTTCCTGATTGTATTGAATGAATAATTCAGTTACACAGATGTGAATATATATAGCCTTAGCTGCCTTAGACCAATTACAAAAATACCCTCAACTACCTAAACTAATTACAGTTACTAACAGAAACAATTACATTTAGCTTTAACAACTATTTATCAGTAACTATATTGGATGACTTGTCATTATCCCTAATACACCCCCTCAAGCTAAAGGAGGAATCAGATAGGATTCCTATTGGAAGCTTGGAACACAAATAAGAGAATCTGCTTTTAGACAAGGATTTGGTGTGAATATCAGCCACTTGGTCTTCACTGCTAACATAGCTGACTTTGATAAGCTGTGTGAGGACCAACTCCCGGATGTAATGGTAATCAATCTCAACATGCTTGGTTCGAGCATGAAAAATAGGATTAGATGCCAAAGAGATTGTTGAAATATTATCACACCATAGGTGAGGCAGTGTAGGTAGAGAGATCTTAAGATCTTTGAGGATTTTGCAAACCCAAGTGATTTCTGCAGCAATATGTGCTAAGGAACGATATTCAGCTTCTGTAGAGGAACGAGCAACAGTGCGTTGTTTCTTTGCACTCCAACTGAGGAGATTAGAACCAAGAAATACACAATATCCACTAGTAGACCGCCTATCAAATGTGCAACCAGCCCAATCAGCATCAGAGAATGCTGAAAGATTAATAGGACCTTTGGTGAACCATAAACCATGAGAGATGAAACCTTTAAGAAATCTGAGAACTCGTTTTGCTGCTTGAAGGTGTTGTTCTCTGGGAGCATGCATAAAGTGGCATATCTGATTAACAGCAAATGCAAGATCTGGACGAGTCTAAGTCAGATATTGTAAACCACCAACTATAGAGCGGTATTCAGTAGGATTGGATAAGAGAGGCCCGCTATGATCCAGCTTATGAGAACCAAGAGGAGTGCAACACGGTTTTGCACCCTCCATATTTGATTTCTTGAGAAGATCAAGTAAGTACTTGGTCTGATGTAGAAAGATGCCTTTGTTGGATATGTGGACTTCCAACCCCAAGAAATAGTGTAAAGGACCAAGATCCTTCACTGGAAACTGAGTACTAAGTTGTTGGATAAACTGTTGACAAAGCTGAGAGTTGGGTCCGGTGACTAATATGTCATCCACATAAACTAGGACAATGACCAACTGAGGTCCATTAAGGACAAACAAAGAAGCATCAGATTGAGATTGATGAAAGCCAAGTGTTCGAAGAGCTTGAAACAATTTGTCAAACCAAGCTCGAGGGGCTTGTTTTAGACCATATAATGATTTCTTCAGCTTGCAAACAAAGTGTGGAGAGTTAGGAGCAATAAAACCAGGAGGTTGTTGCATATAAACATCCTCCTTTAAATCACCATGAAGGAACGCATTGCTTATGTCCAATTGGTTTAAAAACCAATTATCTTGGACAGCAAGTGTAAGAAGAATCCGAATGGTTACAGGCTTAGCAACAAGACTGAAGGTTTCTTGGAAATCAATTCCTTCTTGCTGGTGAAAGCCCTTTGCCACCAAGCGGGCTTTGTATTTGTCAATAGTTCCATCAGGATTTTTCTTGATCCGAAACACCCATTTACAACCAACAACGTTCTGAGAAGGATGAGATGGAACAAGAGACCAAGTGCCTGTGTGTATTAAGGCATTATATTCATTTTGCATTGCTGCTCTCCAGTGAGAATGCTTTGATGCTTGCAAGTAAGTACTAGGAACAAAATCAAGATCAACTGGAAGTGGGTGTTTGGTTGCTGCATAAGCTCTAGGCTTGTGTATACCAGCCTTAGATCTTGTAATCATAGGATGTGTATTCCCAGAAATAGGTGGAAGACTGGACTGTAGTGGTACAAGAGAGGATTCAGTGAGAGAGGCAGAACTGGAAGAACTTTGTGAATGTTCTACGGATTGAGTACAGGAAGAAAATTCTGTGGAATATGGGATCTGAGGAATAGGTTGAGGTACAGAAGGACACTGTGACTCTGAAGAGGTATTGGCTGGAGGAGAACTGGAAAAATGTTTGCTGAAATGAAGATCCAAGGATGGTGAAGAATCAGAAGATAAAGTCTTTGAAGTGAAATGAAGATGAAGTGACTTAAAAGGATAAGTTGTTTCATCAAAGACAACATGTCTTGATATGTAGATCCGAGCGGTGAGAGGATCAAGGCATCTATAACCTTTATGTTGAAGACTATAGCCTAAAAACACACAACTTTTGCTTTTAGCATCCAATTTGCTGGGAGTGTAAGGCTTAAGCCATGGATAACATTGACAACCAAAGACTTTCAGTTTAGAGTAATCTGGATGTTGCTTGAAGAGAAGTTCCCAAGGAGACTTTGTGAGACCAGAAATAGGAAGTCTGTTGATAAGGTATATTGCAGTGGAAAAGGCTTCAACCCAAAAAATCTGAGGAACATGAGAAGCAACAAGTAATGTGCGAGCTGTCTCAACAAGATGTCTGTGCTTTCTCTCTGCACAGCCATTTTGTTCAGGCGTATGGGGACAACTGAACTGATGTAATATACCATGTGCACGAAGAAATGAAGCAAGAGAATGACTAGTAAATGCACCCCCTGAATCTGAACGCAGAATCTTGATTGTATTTCCAGTGAAGTTTTCTACATAGGTTTTGAAAGTGACAAAGGTAGAAAATACATCAGATTTAGACTTCAATGGAAAAAACCAACTGTATTTGCTAAAATCATCAACAAACAGTAGGTAATACTTGAAACCACTATTAGATGTAACAGTAGGTCCCCACAGATCACAATGCAGAAGCTGGAGACTGTGAGTTGTTGATGAAGAAGACACTTCAAAAGGAAGCTTGTGATTTTTAGCAAGCGCACAATCTGAGCAGAAAAAATCAACAGTCTTCTTGCCTTGCATTGGAAGATTATTAGTGGATATAACTCTTCTAAAAATTGAGGAGGAAGGATGGCCGAGGCGCTTGTGCCATACAGGGATAGGTGCTTTAATGCTGAGAAATGCTGAAGGTGAGGTGGGAGAACTGGTGGAACTGTGAAGAGGATAGAAACCATCCTTAACAGGTCCTTGCAAAAGCAATCGCAATTATCAAAGCTCTGATACCATATAGAAACAGAAAACTGCAACAGTGAATTTTCCTGATTGTATTGAATGAATAATTCAGTTACACAGATGTGAATATATATAGCCTTAGCTGCCTTAGGCCAATTACAAAAATACCCTCAACTACCTAAACTAATTACAGTTACTAACAGAAACAATTACATTTAGTTTTAACAACTATTTATCAGTAACTATATTGGATGACTTGTCATTATCCCTAATAATTCCAAAGTTAACCTAATTTCGTATGCTTTTACAATTTGCTCTCCCATGGTATGCAACATCTTAAGGTAAAGGTCAAGTACATGCAATGCTGCAACCTTGCATGTGCCAATAAAATCCATAGATACCCGGAATATACTTCAAATTCCGAGTTGACAATTTATTCGAATAAAATTTTTAGTAGAACAATCTAACAAAGCCATTTATAAAAAGACATACATGATAAGATAATGCTATATACGAAAGTTAAAATGCATGGTTAAACGCGATAATCGAAATCATTTAGGCATCCACATTTGTTGAAAGAAAAAATGTTTTAACCTACCAAACCATTTTTTACTGTGTTTTTTTTCTTTTTTTTGAAGTGAATTTTTTACTGTGTTAACAGTACGTTTATGACTTGGTTACTTTAATTAACCCCTCTGGGCTCCGTACGGCCGCTTAATATTTTCAGTTTATTTTCCTCAAAGTCTGTAACTTTGAACAACGAGCATCTCTCTCTCTCTCTCTCTCTCCAACCTCTCTGTAACTTCACAGTTGGATAACTCTTCGAATTCCGATCCCTCCTCCGATCTCCCGCAATGTCCACCGCCGAACAACCCCCCGCCCAGAACGGATTTGAACCAGACCAGACAACAAATCCGAAACCCGAATCCGAATCAGAACTAGTGCCAGAGCCTGAAGCTAAACCGGAGCCAGCGCCTGAACTCGAAGCTGAACCAGCACCGGCGCCGGAACCCGAAATTAAACCGGAACCGGTGCCCGAACCCGAAGCTAAACCCGAGCCAGTGACGGAGGCCGAAGTTAGACCGGAACCCCTACCCGAACATGAACTGGTGGTGGCCGATGGCGCGGATCCGAAGGTGAACGAAGTGATCGAAGCCTCGATCCAATCGCACGGCCAAGGAGCTGCGCATCCGGAGCTGAAGAAAGACGAAGGAAGCCGTACATTCACGATGAGGGAGCTGCTTAGTGGCTTGAAAAATGACCAATCAAACGAGGTCGCTAATGATTCCAGCTCCCCTTACAGTTACAGGTTCTCATTCCTTCATTTGATTTTAAATTTTGGTTTTTTGGTAATGTAATTGTACAAAATTCTGTTTGTTGTGCTTGAATTTTGGTTCAGTGTGGAGAATTAGTCCAATTGGTGATTTTTTCCTGCGGTTCCCACTTTCGGGTTTTCGAAAACTGGAATTCACAAAGGATGATAGAATTATGAACTTTGAATTGGTTATGATGGATTTGAATTTCTTTGTTTTCGACGAAATTGATCTGTTTTAGGTGTGGATCAATTTGTTAGTGAATGAAATTTGTATTTGGGGTGTTAAAAATGTAAGTTTTGTATGGTCATTGTAGTGGTTAATGTTAAAAGTTGGAACTTTAAATTGGATAGGTCGATTTGCATGTTACTGTTTTCTACAAAAGTTATCAGTTTTAGTCATGGATCAAATTATTAGTGTGAATAGAATTTGTTTTGAGGGCCGAAAAAATGTAAGTTTTGTATGGTCATTGTTGTGGATCACCTTAATACTTTGTTAACCATTTTTTGACAATTTATTTGGCGATTTGTGGATTGAATTTTATCAGTGAAGAAAGCCCACAAGAGCAACACTCAGAGCAGAACATTGCTGCAATGGAGTTGATCAACAGTGTCACTGGTACCGATGATGACGGTCGGTCTCGCCAACGGGTTCTTACCTTTGCTGCCAAGAGGTACCGTCTTCTTTGTTTTTCCTTCTTATTTGTCAGCTTGTAGGTAATAGTATAATCCTATATTTTACTACTGAAACAAAGTTTGAGTTCTTTGTAACGTGCATGATCGTACTTCTCTTTTCTTTCTTTCTTTTACGGTACTTTGCGATGTTTGCAACCGCACAATGTCTTTTAGGTGTCTTGCTTTCCCGGAATTCTTATTTGTACATAAATTTTGTAGGTATGCTAGTGCAATAGAAAGAAACCCACATGATTACGATGCACTTTACAATTGGGCGCTGGTTCTTCAGGTTTGAGATACTCTCCTGCTCGATCTTTGGTTGCATTTAGTTATGGTTTTTGCTTATCAAATTTCATCTAGACAGCTTTCTGTGAATTTAACTATTTCCTTGCGATGCAATTGTGAGAATCGTGTTATTTTATATGGGTTTGGAGGCACATGGTGTTGATTTTAATCCCCCTTAGTTGATCATGTTTATCGATAGTCTCTGGTGTTATGCAAACTTATAAGATGATGCAATGCGAATATATGAACAGTTTAGTAAACACGCCACACACAAACATAAAGAATTTAGCGAGGTTTGGCGAACTTTGCCTACTTCTTGTGTGATCTCTCTTGAGAAATCACTTGCACTATGGAGAATACAAGTATAGGATTCCTAAATTCTCTTAGAATTGGGAAAACTAACTTATTTTCTAATCCTAAACTGATTGGGATTACAAAGAAAAACCTATTTCCCAATTCTTATGGGAGATAACCTGTGCACATTCCTTTTATCCTTTCCAAACACCAATTGGAAACCTAAACCTGTTTGGCCTTTGTATTTTGATGAGCCAACTCACAACACATGGTAGTAAGAATAATATGCTCACTGAAACTTGGTCTACACTTATGTGTTGTTTACTAAGCTAAAGTACCATTCTACATTAGCCAACGTTTTCCAATTGGATCATTTGTGTGGAATGAATAAGGGTATAAGTATCTTCATTATGTTAGCTCTCTCCTCCAGTTATGTGCCTTTAGTTGTTTCAGCTTCTCTCTAAATGATTAAATAACGTGAAGTGTCACTTGAAATTTTTGTTTTAAAGGACATATTTTGTCTTCCCCTTAGGTGAACCAGTGTGAATTTACTATCTAAATAATCCTCGTCTGGGATGCAGGAAAGTGCAGATAATGTTAGTCCAGATTCTACTAATCCTTCTAAAGATGCTTTGCTTGAGGAGGCTTGCAGAAAGTATGATGAGGCTACCCGTCTGTGCCCAACACTTCATGATGTATGTTTGCATATCCTTTTACAATATAATCTCATCAAATAGCTAGTGAAATTAGTAATCTTGAAAGTGCCATGATAGAGTTCTTCAGAAGGTGTATGTATGTGTGTAGATGATCTTTCTATAATTTCTGATTGGTTATCTCACTTGTGTGAGAGTGAAAATAATGCGTGATTTTTACTTTCCAGGCTTTCTATAACTGGGCTATTGCTATCTCTGATCGGGCAAAAATGCGTGGTCGTACAAAGGAAGCTGAAGAACTATGGAAGCAGGTTAGACCATAATTCAGTGCTTCAGCCTTGCAAGATAGAAGTTACTTTCGTTTTCCATGTCTTAAAAAAGTTGCTGCTCTCGTTAATCTCCTGCTGCGGCTGTTGTGCCAACTCTTACGTGTGGCAGCTGGATTCTGACGCTTGGAAGTTGGATATGACTTTTTAATATTCAAGATATAATAGCATAGAAACATGAGCAATTTGATGCTCTTTAGTTTATTCTTTTGTAAAAAACTAGGCCTTTGGACTAGGTGATCTTTTGGAGGTTTAGGAAACTAGGAGTTTGCTTCTTAAATCAATTTTGCTTCTCCTTGGATGTGGTGGTGCTGGCATCAAGTGGCGATAGTTCTCATTTATTCCTCGCCGAATCATAATCAACTGGATTTTTAATCCCTAAAGAAAAACATAATTTCGAATAAATGAAGTGATTTTTACCACCCCTTGATTTGATTTGCAGGCTACAAAAAATTACGAAAAAGCAGTGTTGCTCAACTGGAACAGTCCCCAGGTATGACTCGATAAATTGTTGTATTAGGCTATTCCTATTTCTTATGATATCCTACGAAAACCAACGTTTTATACAATTATGAAAGAGAAACAGATTATGAAATCCGGGAAAAATGTACTTATTAGCGTTGTCTCCTTTGTATCCTATTACTAAATCCGTGTCATATATTCCAGGCACTTAACAACTGGGGACTTGCTCTGCAGGTATCTTAAATTGCATTAGTATTTTATTTTAATTTAACTTATTTTAGAAGAAATAAAATCCTTTTAAATTTTCTTCTCGCTCGGCATATAATTTTGTTCCATGTCATGAACTCCAAATTGATTTTTTTTAATCAATTATGCAATTTAGGAACTCAGCGCAATTGTTCCTGCACGGGAAAAGCAAACAATTGTCAGATCTGCAATAAGTAAGGTACCATATAATAATTTTTTGGAGATATCAGAATGATTGGATAAATGTGGATGGGAAACCAGAATATTATTTTCATCTTTGAAGTGTTTGTTTCTCATTTATACTGTCATGAATCATGTCATTTTCTTCTGGTGCAGTTCCGCACAGCTATTCAGTTGCAGTTTGATTTCCATCGAGCAATTTACAATCTTGGAACCGTATTGGTTAGTTTGTTACTTAATAATTTTAGGATAATGTGATACTCCATTCATAATTTAAATGGACTCTCAGTTTCCTCTATACTAGATAACAAGAAACCACTGGTTCTCTTATCTAATAATCCCCCGTAACTTGAATGACCAAACCTTGGTCTTTTTCTTACTTGCAGTACGGATTGGCTGAGGACACACTAAGAACTGGGGGATCTGGACACCCCAAAGAAGTTTCACCTAATGAGTTGTATAGTCAATCAGCTATCTACATTGCAGCTGCTCATGCTTTGAAACCAAATTACAATGTAAGGTTCCCATAGTTTTCTTTCTCAACCAATTTGATTTGATATTTATTTGGAGAAAAGGACAGCCCTTCAGTGAGAGAGACGTAAAATTTAGTTGGTTTTATTTTCCTTTAAAGTTGAAGGATATTCACTTTGATTGTGTATGCTAAGTTTTTGTGTGATTAATTATTTACAGGTTTACAGTAGTGCCTTGCGGCTCGTGCGATCCATGGTAAGAAGTTAAGAACTAATACCAACTTCAGCAAACCCTTTAGGCTTCTGTATAAATATTTTTAGTCAGTTATGAGGTCGGGTCTCTACTGGTTCTCCATTGAGAAGTGGTCCTTATGACAGAGCCATACATGATGCGCGTTCCTGATTTTTCCCTGATCTTCAAGACTTAATTTTCCCAAATCTTTCGGTGGTCATACCTTGATGTCTGCTTAATCTCGTTGGTTGAGAGATTATTTTTTTGGTTTGCTGACATGATAATTTCTAATCTTTACAGCTTCCTTTACCATATCTTAAAGTTGGATATCTTACTGCACCACCAGCGGGAAAACCAATTGCACCTCATAGTGATTGGAAACGATCGGAGTTTGTTTTGAATAATGAAGGGCTTCAACAGGTAATTCTTTATCGTTTTAGTTATAGTAACTTTCCTTGCTTGTGCCAAGTATATTCTTTATCTGTTTGTTACTTATTTGTATTCTTTCTGTTCATCTACTTCCTTTCAGCAGGTTAGCAAAAATGAGCAAAAGCATGTACCCCAAGGCATCTCAAGCAGATCAGTAGAAGCAGCTATAAAAGTTGACGTTCCCGATATCATTTCTGTTTCAGCATGTGGAGATCTGACTTTACCACCTGGTGCTGGCCTCTGCATCGATACAATTCACGGACCCATCTATCTGGTAAGGAATGCCCTTGGCAACAGATAAAAATTCTTTATACGAAGAGAAGTTCTTCGGTTCTTTGTGATGGCATCAAATCATAGAATTTTTTCGGCGGTCTGTCAAGTGCATGAAAAGTGGACTAAAAACATTGCATTTATATTTTAAAACCCGATTCTAATGCGAACACTCTACCTCCAGGTTGCCGATTCATGGGAATCCCTTGATGGATGGCTTGATGCAATCCGTCTAGTTTACACTATCTATGCGCGGGGGAAGAGTGATGTTCTGTCAGGTATTGTAACAGGCTGATTTAATGTAGTTTTTATATTTCTTTTATTGTATCATCAGTTCCTTATTTTGTTTCGAGTGATGTATAATTTTCCGATCGAGAATGACTTGTTCGAATAAACTCTGTATATCATAATTTTTGTTGACACGATCAAATACAATTTTTGTCTGCATAGTCAGAATATTTTCAATAGTGGACCTCGTTGCTCTTTCTATCTTCCAGAAAACTCAAAGAAAACTAGCATTTTTGCATCTATTGAAGATCGCTGTGTTTGATGCCTGCATCTAATTCTCATCTCAAAACTGACCTCAGACGCCATCCGCCTGGGCTGGATCCGGCTGAGCTTCCTCACGCTAAAGAGCGTATACGTTATGTCTTACTGAAAGAGTGAAAATGCAGAAATATTTGCTCAAGCGGTGGTGAATCACCCACCAAGATGAAATTTTTATTGTGTAGGATCGGATACAACTTGCTACCATTCGTCCGTCCGCAACATACACATATATATGTATATGTATAAGCCTTTTCGCTCTAGGAACCCAAAAATTTCATGCACATTGGGGGTTTTACTTTGGCCAGAGCAAGAATGGAAGCGGGAAGAGTCCACAACCCTTCGCCGCAAATCAATCCGGAAGCAACCGCCGGAACCATCAGCACGGCCTTCTTGCTGTTAAGCTTGTGCCATACAAACACAATCAGACTCCCAATGCACATGTCTATGGCAAAGTATGCCCCGACCAGAAAGGGAACGCCCATGACCATCGGAAGTGGCATCCACTTTCCAATCTTAGGCGAAAAGTCTCTGACTAGGTTAACTAACACCGCGAAGGCGAAAAAGCCGTAGCAGAGCTGCAGGCAATGCTGAGGCAGCGCCGAGAAGCCTTGAACGCTTAGAATCGCCATGTTTCTGTAGATCAAGGCGTACGGAGCTTTGAATTCTCCGTGTGGGTTTCCCACATCGAATGCCTTGTAGAATAGGAAGAAGCTGAGAGGAGCTGTCACACAGCCCAGTAAAGTGCCGATGGCTTGGCTCACAAACATTGCTCTAGGAGAGGTGAACGTTAGATGGGCTGTCTTGAGATCTTGCATCAGAATACATGCCACGGAAACCACCGATTTGATGAGACCGCACCCGGCAAGCCCTGCCACCACACCGTGCTCTTTCCCCGTCATTGCTGCCAGCACGAAGAGGGCAACTTTTCCGTAGTTATAAGCCATGTTTATATCGGTTAGACCAGCTCCGTACGCATTGCAGAATGCAAGTGACGGAGCAAGCATGTAGGCGACGATTACATAATACCATTTAAGCTCCGGGAACATCATCGGGATCGCGATTATCGAAATGATGGAAAAGACAACGTATCCGGCGACTGCAACCCACGTTGGGATGTTTTCGCTGAGGAAGATTTCGTTCTGTTTTTCTTCAATCGGCTTCGCCTTGCCCTCGACATCTGCAGGGAGAAGAAGTTGATTGGCAAAAACTTCAACTAAAACAACACAGCAGCAGCATGAAACAAAAGGAAATTCAGAGGCTGATTCTAATACCCAATGGGAGATTCTTGTTCTTCAATCTGACATGAATATTAACAATGGTGCAAGCCAGAATCTTGATGAAGTTGTAAATCCCGTCACCGAGGATTAGGGAAACCGAGAGGAAAACCTTGTAACCGTATAAACTCTTCATGTCGTATTCGTCTAAACTCTCCGAGAACCAGTGTCCTTTAAGCCGGCCAATGAGCGGCCACATTACCCCGAAGGAGAGCACGGATCCGAGAAGCAAGGACAGGTTTACCAGATGGGAGCATATCATGCCTGCTCCCACAAAAGTCATGCTAAAATCGAAATAGAATCTGCATTTTGATAGCAGCAAATTATGAAGGATTAGTAACAAGAAGCAGAAGCCGGGAAAGCCAAACGATTGAGTGATAAAAAATTCGTACGTATTCTTCCACGCTTGCAATCCGAATGTCGGAAACTGCGAGAATCCGCATTCTTCCGTGGCACTGTAAAACCACTTGAAAAATCCCCATAGGAAGCTGACTGAAAAATACTTCATGAATCCGTGTACTTGCTTCCTGCAAATCATCATAGCTTTGGCTGAGTTTTTATCCTAATGGGGCGCTTTAAGAGCAGACGCGGGCGTAGCCACATTAGTTAAAACGAATGTGCTCTTCCATATGCACCCAAGTTAAAAATATATATGTATACATATAGAGGGAAATGTTATTGATACTCTAACAATCTCATTCTACATTCCTCACAAATGTATTTTTCTTTCTAAATATAAAAAGTTTGGAGTGTAGAATGAGAATTTTGGAGTGCCAATAATATATATAGATTTCAAAGGAGTGATAAAGAGAAGTGTTGGCAGATGTTTACTTAGCCATCTTATCTCCCTGAGTGTGGAAGCCATTGATGAGAACCGCAGTTGCCAAACCACTTGGATAAGTCAATTTCAAGTCAACTATCATAATCTGTACAAAGAAAAGACGAAAAAATTCCATATGAAAATCTACTTTAAAGGAAAAAGAAACAATATTTATCTCCTCCAAGTCTCATCGAACAAGTAACTGAAGACGGCAAGGAGCTTGCAACTCAAGTGATTAATATCATTTATCCTAAGCTAGAGATTTTGAGTTCGAATCCTCAAGTGATTAACATTATTTACTCTGAGCATGGTTTTAAAAAACGCTAGTCGAACGCTGGACAGAGGCCTAGTGCATAGGCGTCTAGGCAGGGGCCTAGGCCTTTTTGTTTAATTTTAATTAATTAATTATATAATATATAAATAAATGCATACATAATTGTATTGTGATACATAAGTTGCAAAATAAAATGACATATACATTATAAAGTATTAAAACATATTCAAAACATAAGGAACGAGTATATAATAAGTGTTTATCTAGGTATTTAACAAATCTCATACAATTTATAGAAAAAATAAAATGCAAAATTAAAGTTATCTATTTTCTGTTTAAGTGAGAATCACAGAGTCCCTAAACGGATTGGGTGTCATTTCTTAATTTTCAAACACCTAGGAATTAACCAGGGTGATTAGCCACCTAACGTTTAGCAGGAATTTTTAGAACAATGACTCTGAGCTGGAAGTCGTGAGTTTGAATCCCTTCCCAATATGGCCCGTATAAAAACGAGAAAATAGCAAGAAACTAAAGAGTACAAGATCAATACCTTTCTTAGAGGAATCAAGACAAAAAGGCCAACAAAGCAGACTAGAAAAAGGAAGCCAGTCATCCAACCAAGCGCAGGTTCCTTAACAGCAGTTGCAGAGTTTCCTTCTGTGTTCACACCTGAGAGCTCATATGTCTTCTTGTTTAATCCCAACAAATAAGATGCAAATCCACCTGTTTATCCAAAAAAGTACAAAATTAAATAATGTTTAAGAAACATTAATTAAAAATTAATATAACACATAAAGAAAAACAAAAAGTACCTCCCACAGCAATACTATAACAAGCAACAGCACAAGTCTGAATCATAGTATTCTCCTGCCGAGTGAAGGGTTTTGATTTGAATCCCGCCTTCTTGAGCAGGTTCCTCCACGTTCGGATGAACACGAAGGCGAGGAGAGCAGCGGAGACGTTGAGATTAGGAACAATCCCAGTTGTGAGGTTTAGCTTCATGGCTATCACACTGTACACCGTTCCAATCACTATGCTCGCGACGACTCCCCGGACTGTTAGCTGCTCTGTCCACGGAAGGATAGTCCCAACCGGCCCCTCGGGTTGAACTATCGTGTCTTCTTCCATGTCATCTCTCTCTACCTCCTTCTTCTCTCGTGGTTCCAACTCCATGTTCATGGCTTCAAAGTCTCTGTTGCTTGTTTGTTAAGCAATGGGAATAAAAAAAGAGTTTCAAATGGAATGCATGAAAACCATTTTTTTTCTCTATCAAATAAAAAGAGGAGGATGCAGCACGAGAACTTCACAAAAGGCCACTTATGCATGAACTTACCGTCGAGTTGTTATATTTTAGTCCTTTTTCCACCTTGAGCTTAGCTACAATGGATGGTACGGGACTGGACTGGATTGGCTGTACAATTACAATTACATAATCTTGAAAAGTTGATAAAAGTATTTGGTGTTGCCAATAGTAGTGAGCTAGACAGGAAGAAAAGGATGCTTCCTTGGTGAATATATAGCCCACAAAGTGCAGAAATTACTACTTGGACATGTTTATCCTCTTCAATTTTTCTCGGCTCACAAACCTACAAATTCCAAAACCACATGAGTATATCTTATCACTAGAAAATTTCCGACAGTACAAATACCTCACGTTATGGTCTTTGTTTTTATATATAATTCAACCACTTGCAAAAGTACCAACCAAATAAATAATAATTTCTGTAATGGTAGGAGGGCAGAATCTGGCAGAAAGTGCTTGATATAGAGTAGGGCAAATGGATTACAATATCATAATTATGGGAACATACGATTTACCGAATTCACGGGAAGGATTTACATACACTTTTCAAACGCTATCATTGACGTTTTTGTGTAATAATACAATATATGTATATTAATTTTTTCGCATAAATTATATTATTGATCTGAAATCCGAAAATTGCATGCAAGTCTCTATCCTACAGTCCTACTTCACAGACATTGCCTTACTAGCTGGCCTTATCGTTGACCACATTTCTCTTCATTCTCTTCCACAAGGTGTTGCCCTTATGAATTGCGATAAAGGTGTTGGGGTAGGACTAGTGATTGCCTTCCCATGTAATGAAGTGGTTAATTGGACCATTGGGAATCTGTAAGTTGTAGATTTGTGGGTCAAATTACCCCCTCATTGAGCATGATGGGTTATTAGTCAAGAAGATTCTCCATTGTATTTGAAAAAACATACTTTCTTTCAATCATAGTGCTCCTATTCCACATAATTTCATTGTAAGTTGCTCTCTACTACATTTTGCATATTTGGCTTGGTTTGTTTGGTACTGCAGACATGTGGAGCCTTTGCTTGTGAACTCTCAACTAACTAGATGGTTCGTTTGGAAATACTTTTGTGTAAACCACTTCTATACATAATTGTTGTGCGCGCTTCTGCTAGAAGAGCAACAAAAATCCTATTGAAAATTCAAGTACTTTATGGCAAATCATTTGGAAGTGTGCTTCTTGAGTGTTTTTAATCCAAAAACACTTTAAAGTTATTCTACCAAACATTATCAAAAATGCTTCTCATTTGAAAACAATGCTAGTCATTCCAAAAGCTTTGCCAAACAAAATACTTGTTTCTAATCAAGTAAGTATATATTTGTTGATGCATAGAAATAGATCAACAATAAAAATTGAAATGTTAGAGCGGCAATCAAAACAGCCAAATACGTGATTTACCCAATTTGAACTTCGTCCACAAGGTTGTCGAGTGTTCTCATGAAATAACTCATTAGATTACATTAAACATCAAAAGAAAGTGATCCTCTTATTTATGTTCTAATCCTGCATACTTAAATTTGTTTTGAGAATTTGAGTTTGCATAAGTTCAAACAAGAGTGTGCAAAAGAATAAAATGAGTTCGCATAAATCATTTCTCTAGGTCAAATCCAACAACTACTTTTCAACTCAATATGTAACCATCTAGATCAAAACACTAAAATTAGGTTTTTATTCTCAAGAATCTTAATCAAATGAGAAATAAAGAGGAAGCTAAACAATGTAGGGGGATGACCAGTTAAAGAGAACGAATGCAGACCATTCTTTGTCCCCTGTGTAAAAAGCAATGGCCATGAGCTCTGCACACGCACACTGTCCCCAGCTGTGCTTTTGGAATATTGCTTGCAACTTGAAAGTGGCTTTCACACCAGAAAATAAAAATTACAGAAAAGAAAAAAAAAAAAAAAAAGAGAAAAAAGATGACGGATGAAATTAACTGATTGAAACTGCAGACCCCATCATTGATATAATCCCAGATTACTAAATTAATTAAGCTTCACTTATGAGCTTATATATTTCTTTCTTCTCTGACCAAAAACAAAAACTGGGCTTGGATAAACCCAATTTGATATTGGCTTATTCATTTATTAGGTTGCCGACTCGATTATTTTCGGGTTACGGCGATATTACTATCTTAAGCTACAGTAAGAGGAATATAGATAATTCAAATGTAGCATGTAATGAGTTAAAAATGAAGATTTTATCTATTAGAACAATCCATTGTTTCTCCGTGAACCTGTTTTTTAATTTCTAGCTTTTGAAAGCATCTCAACTTTCATCAAATCATGGAAAAATTGTTCTCTTCTTTAAAAGATTACTACTACTTAAGAATATATTTACAGTGGTGGTGGTGGGTACCCCAATGTTGAAAACTAATTGGGAGGAGGGACTTAGGCCAATAGAAATAGCTAGGCATGGCCTCATTTGAAGGTCTCAAGATTTTTGTATCCAAGTGCTGTGTAATATGTAATCAACCTGTGAGCTCATCCAAAAATATAATAATATTACACATCTTTTTTGTCAAGATATCAACAGATATTTACTCCCCCACCGCACTCCAACCCACCCACAACGTAAAGTTGAGAGATATTTGTAGCAAGGTTCAAGCCTAACCAACCATGTGATCCTTGGGGACACATATGTTTGCTCTATTTTAGAAAAAGAATTTAGGTATTGACCAATACATGTAACACATGATTTTTTTTGGGCAATGATCGTATTCATGGGCAACAATCGTATTCGTGTCACTCGTGAATATAGATTTTAGGTTGATTGAAAAATGGTACATGTTTGAAATGATTGTTGTAAACTTTTGTTTTTTTATCGATGTTTGTCAAATTTTATAATTCAAACCCTTTCTGAATATCTAATGATTCACTTTTTTTTTTTTTTTTTTTGAAAAAAAAGGGACTAGCGGTGGTTTTGCCACAGCAGTCCATCCTTCTAGGGATAAGGAAGACTAACATAGGCATTTCAGCCTCCTCCTGACCACCATTGTGCGATTCACTAACGTCGGGAATCGAACACAAGACGTGACGAGTGGAATATGGGTCTGGAATTCGTCCCCAACCACTGTGCCACCCTATTATGGTTAATGATTCACGTACATGAGGTGGAGAAAATAATCTTCTATATATATATTTGTGTATATGTATAATGATTGAATACATGGTCGAGCATATATTTATGGAGTCAAAAGATGGAGTGCAGGAGCATTTTGGTTCAAAAGATGGTTTAAGAGTTGAAATTCCTTCATAAAATCATGGAAATATTGTTATTTTCTTCAAGAAATAACTATTAAAATACACCCATGTTGAAATTTGGGAGGGAAATAGGTAATAGGCATGGCCTGATTTAAAGGTTTCAAGATTTTGTATGTATGTGTTCATCATCCAATAGCTCACAAAATATAATAATATGCAATATTTTGTTAAGATATCAAGAAGCTTATGGTGTATTTGTGGGTTCCAATCAAATATGATTACTAGGCCTTTTCTTTTTCTTTTTTTTTTTGGAAATATATTTTTTGCATAGTTTATATGGCTAAGCGATTCGTGACTTATCGTCACACATTTCAAATAATATATAAAGATACTAATCTGCTTATTAAGATTTGATTCATATATACCAAAAGTGTCTTTTCTTCAAATTTTTCTATGAATTAACAACTACTAGGAACAAAATAGTGCACATATTAGTTTCCAAGAATATCGAGTCATCTTGTTAGACTTACTTGAGTATTGAGCTTCGTTGTAACAACAAAGCGTATTTGCACTATCTCTTCACACACTTGTAAATAAAGTTTGAAAGATAACGTTACTACAATATGCCTTTAAACGTTAAAAATTTCCATAAGACCAGAACTCACTAATTTTTTTCAAACAAAATATTTGTACTTTTTTCTTTTTGGGATTGAACAAGTTATATATAGGTTAGGCTTGTGCTCCTCGGAGACATATATGTTTGCTCAATTTAAAAATTAGGATATTGATCAACGTACTTTTACGATAAGTTTTATAAGCAACTATCCTCATCCAATTCCTATCTATTGATCCAACTTTTTTGTTAATGTATCGTGGTATGTTTTGTCCTTGCCTTCTTGGGTAAGGACTTTAGGTGGGTTGTATTGTGATGAAACTGACCAAATGAAGAAGAAAATCTTCACCTAAGTGGCTTTTGCAATCATAGATATCATCACCTTAGCGGAGCATTGAGGCAATCTTTGTCACCTAAGTGGCTTGTGCAATCATAATATATATGTAGGATGAGAAACGTTAAGGAGATTCTCTCAAAAGTGGAACTCTTCATGGACTCTTTGGCATGTCATATTTTTTTCACAATGTTTTATACTGTTGGCACAAAAATTAACGTTAAATTGTGAGGTAGTAGAAAATCTATATAGAGTTCCATTTTGAGAATCTCCTTAGCATTTCTCATATGAGTTTTGCACACTTGGAAGTTGAAGCTCAAACTTCTTCTTTTTTTTGGCACTTAAGAGAGAATGACATAATTTGCACACTATCCCTTTTGCTTGATTTGAAATTGACTTTTTTTAGGATCCTAGTACAATGGTTGGGAATATTAGGCTAATCTAACATGGTCCATGCCTCTACCTTTTCAATGTGGGCAGGCAGAAGCCTTTGTGCACCACACTTCTTGTTAGGCTTAGGCTTTAGCATTTTTCTTGGTTCATCTAGCTTCTGAGAGATAAAAAGGAGAGGGTGGGGTTGCAATCCATTAAAACCACATCAAGAAGAACAATCACCATGTTCTTAGTGATAAACTCCAAACCCTAAAAACCACCACTATATAAAGAAGATTTGACTTGACATTCCCATATGAGGTATGGATGGGACCCAATTTCTCATAGTGATCATCACATATTTTGTGTAAAAATTCGACGGAGAACTCTTAAAAACCATTCAATTTGTTCATAATTATCAGTTTTGACATGATGAAGAAAGATGAACTCATGGTGTACTTTGTAAGAAAAAAAGGCGAAAGGTTAGAGAGTACCATTTTGGGAGAGATTCATTAATCTCGGTTACGATATTAATTATACCTTTAATTATCATTAAACATTGACTTAACTTCTTAATCAGTACACTACTTAAACCATACAACGGGTTTGCAAAACAAAGTAGCAGCTGTCAAGTTGTTCTTCTGCCATGTGTCAAGCCATTGTTATTGACTATTGTTTATGCAGGGCTCCTTTCTGTGCGTGTGCTGCATGCATGTCCTTGGAGTATTTTGTATTTGGGCTGGATCAGAAATTTAGAACACCTCAAGAGAAAGAGATCATCTTCGGATTCTTTCCTCCTAATCCATCAAGTTCGGAGATCCAAGGCGTTGAAATTTGATCCAACGGCTAAAGTTATTATAACCTTTAATTGTACCCCTGTTTGTAGCCATTAGATCAAATTTCAACGGCCAAGATCCCCAAATTTGGTGAATTAGGAGGAAGGGATCCGGAGAGGATCCCTTTCCCACCTCAAGGTGTTAGATGATGAATTAAACACATATTTATGCTGCCCTAATTAGGGAAGAGTACTTCATTTTTTTTTTTTGGAGAGAAAATTGGGGAAGAGTTAGGGCCAAGGATTTTGAAGTCCCAAGAGATAGAGGTCAAGAAGAAATGGATCGTTTAGTTTCCAAAATTTTGTCTATAAATTTAGTCTCTCTAGCATTACTCTTAATAAAAGAGAAAAAAAATTTATATGAGCGTTACAAAGGCACGTAGGAGGGATTTGTAAATGACACCTTCAAAATAGAGATAAACAAATTCATTTAAATGTCTTTGTAGTGCTTATACATAAATTTTAATTCTTCATATATTTGTGATCTATTTCTTACTAGCTTGATATCAATCCTTTGTAATTTGGAAATTCCCCATCCAAACATAAGAAAAATCATCGTACACTTCTATAATAGAGCAACTAGATTTCGATGAGTACAATTCAAATGTTAAACCTTTATATAACACAAAGGAAATCGTGAAATCGTGAAATCGCAACGCTAGAGTCCACTAGCAAATAAAGTGAAGTTCATAAGCAACCTCGAATCCACCTAAAAATAGAGAAAACTCTAAAGTTGAATTGATAACAATCTGAATTGATTACAAACCTAGTCAAGATGACTTATTTATAATGTAACTTAACCCCAGAAACACTAGGAATCCAAATAGAAAAGGAACTAAACAAATATCAAAAAAGTATTAAAATAATAAAATCTCGTTTTTGGCAATTAAAACACTGCAATTCGGCCATATTCTGAATGTGCTTGTTGTTTGCAACAAGCCTTGTAGATCTTGTTATTCTCTTCAAATCCATGTATTACGGGCTCAAAATGAACATGCCAAACAACAATTGCATTAATTCGAACAATTTGAAAAATCCAAAACATCAACTTTCGAGATACAACAAACATTAAATAATCTATTGATCCTTGGATTGTCAATTCTCCAATAACATTTCTTCATTAAACGTCACTTTCTCCTTTTAATTTTAGGATGGTGCTATCCACACATCCATACTTCTTACATGTCCCACTCAATTTTCGACTGTCATATCGAATGAATTGAAAGAAAAACAATGAATAAAATTTATAAGGATATGTGAGAAGTAAAATGGTGTGTAAATAGCATTACTCATGAGCTAATAATAGGACTAGAATATCCAATTATACACAATGTATATACGATGACAAGCATAATACACTATTATTAAAAATTCATTATCCTCTTTTCCTTATTAAATATTCCACAAGCCTTTTAAAGTTTTTTTTTTGTTTTTTTTTATGGGAAAGATAAACTTACAAACATCAAACTGAAAAGGTTATGTGCTACAACTTATTCCTAGAAGTCGGCTGCTAAGGAATTGAATCACATTCGGATCAACTTTGTGGAGATCTTAGAGATTCACTTTGTAAGGATCTTAAGGATTATCACATCTTAGTCATTCATCATGTATCATGTGATAAAAAATTATTTAACTTTTTTTATTTAAAATTAAATACAAATAATATCTGACGAAAACTGACCACATGATGTACGATAAACGGCTAGAATGTGAGGATCCTATCCGAAAAGGATCCTTTTCCGGCTGCTAATACAAGTGTCCGGCAGCTCTTCAACTATTCTAAGACGACAACTTGTTCTTGTCTTAAAGAAGCATTGACTCGCCGCCGGCGCTAGCTCTTTCTTTCTTTTGAGGTCGCTTCACTTGTCGACTATTATTCGTTGACTTCACTATTGCCCAATACATACTACCAATCATCTTAATCCACCTCTTATAGATCACTTCTTTAGCAGAATTTGAGCGTTGTGGAATTTTCAAAGACCAGGCCAAGGATCCTATTTTCAACAGCATTGATACTGTTTTCAATTTGGTAATTATCATCTCCTCAAATCCATCTGGTGTGGAGTTTTATCATAAAAAGTTGCAGTAAGTCGATATTAGTTAGAGTGAAAGTAATCTTATTTAAACTCTTCTTTCTTCTTCCCAACAAGTATAGTTGTGTGATGAAATCTGACTCTTAATACAAATTGTTAAGAGTTCATTGATGTAACTCGTCCTAAAAACTGGCTCATAAGGAAATTGTGCCTACGAACTCTTATACCACTTTAAACTACACAATTTTTATAACGTGGTAGAAATTGAGTCCAAATATATTGTGATTGTCTTAATTTTGTGAGTAAACGACAATTGACAGTTTTCAAGAACTCGTTTGAATAAAAATAGGGTAAATTACACTTTCATACCTCAGGTTTGGGATCTATTTCAATTCCTTACAACATCTTCAAAACATTTCACTTTCATACCTTAAGTACTATTTTATTTCAAAATAATACATCCGTTACATTTTCCATCCATTGATCCGTTAAATGCTGATGTGGCTACCACATATATGCCACGTGGCTGCCAAATATCTGCCACGTGGCAAATAAAATAATTTTTTAATTTTTTTTTAAAAAACCCTGAATTTTCTCAAAAAAAAGAAAAAAAAATTGAAAAAAAAAAGAACCTACAGCAGCAGCAGGAAGAAGATGAGGGAGTAAGAAGAAGAAGAAAACCCCAAACCTAGTTCTTCCCCCACCCTGCACCGCCTCGACTCGCGACCCACCCCCCGACCTCCATCCTCCTTCCCCCCCGCGACCTCACCCTCATTCCCCCCATGACTCGGCCCACCTCCCTCCCCCCCCCCGCGACCCGCCTCCGTTCCCTCTTCTTCTTCTTCCTGTTTCCCCCCCCCCCCCCCCCCCCCCGGGGACCCGCGACCCACCTCTGTTCCCTCTTCTTCTTCCTCCTGTTTTTGTTGCAAGTTTTGGGGGTGGACGAAATGGGTCCCACCTCCCTTCCTTCTTCTTCTTCTTGGCAGGTTTTTGGGTTCTAGGTAAGGGGCGGGGGAAGGGAAAGTGGGTTTCAAATTTTTATTTTTTATTTTTTTATTTTTTGAGAATTCAGGTTTTTAAAAAAAAAATTATTTTATTTGCCACGTGGTAGACATTTGGCAGCCACGTGACATATATGTGGCGTCCACATCAACATTTAACGGATCAATGGATGAAAAATGTAACGGATGTATTATTTTGAAATAAAATAGTACTTAAGGTATGAAAGTAAAATGTTTTGAAGATGTTGTAAGGAATTGAAATATACCCTAAACCTGAGGTATGAAATTGTAATTTACCCATAAAAATATAGTACAGGAGTACTCCAAAAAACCACTCCAAGACAAAAAAACCATACCATGGTCCCCCATTCATGCACCTCCCAAACCACCCAATCCTCTATCCCTCTTCTCAAAATTCACAAAACCCACACCCAACCGTCCATCCCTCATCATCTTCCAGCCTCGTACCCAATCAACGGTCCACAATTCAGTAACGAAACCTGCAAAGCAGCTGATAACATCCCACATGCAAATTCCACTACGTTCTCTCTCAGCCCGGCAGGCAGAAAAACCCGTTGGCAGCCATTTTGTCGTTTTCCCCACGTCAGCATCATAAACCGTGTGCTCCCTACCCCGGAAATCCGAACCGACCCGCGTTTCTCCCCACTATATAAATCCCACGCCTTCCTTATCTCTCTGCGACTATCCAAATCAAGTACTTGAATTCCAATCGGGTCAAAAATTCATATCGCCAACAACTACGAAAATTCAAGATGTGTAGATCGACGGACTACCACGGATTCCAGTCACGCAGAGACCGATTGAAGATTCGGGAATTTTTTCTGCGGTTTTCGGGTTTGAGTACCCGGGAACCGTTACCCGAATCGCTCAGTCTTATTTATCTTCCACGGATCAACGAAAACGAGCTTGAGATCGACGGGTCGAAGATCCGACCCGACTCGCCGGCGTTTGTGACGCTGTACCGGGTCGTGAACGGGAATGTGAGAGGAGAGGTGGTATTCGGGTCCAGGGAACGGGTCGGGGCAGGCGACGGGATCCGGTTCGAGGTGTATCTGAGGGAGGAGAAGGTGTTGAAGGGAATTTTCAGGAAGTACGAGGGGCAAGAGTGGAAATTGGAGTGTAAGTGCGTCATGGAGGGCGAGAGTGTCGCGGTGGAGGTCACGGAGGCTGAGGTCTGCGTGGCGGTGGAGGGACACGTGGCGATGAATGAGAGAGTGAGCATGGTGGTTAAAAAGACGAAAAAGCACCGGAAATGCGGGTTCAAGCGGTTGGAGGAGATCCCGGAGGAGGGAGAGGTGGATGATGCATCGGACGGCTGCTGTTGTAACTGTGGATCGGACGGTGGAGATTCGGAGATGGGAAGTGACGTGGACGGTGAGGATGAGGGAGAGATGGAGATGGAGATGGATATGGAAGGAGTGAGATGGGCCGTGGATGTGGGGATCTGGGTCATGTGTTTGGGTGTGGGCTACTTTGTTTCTAAAGCCTCTTCCAAAAGCTTCAGACGCAGAAGATTAATATAAGGCCCAATTAGTTTTTTTGTTTTTTGTTTTGTCAATTTCTAATCTAATTTTGGACAATTTGTTGAGTTAAATTGTAACGCACAAACAAAAATGATTATCCTTTTCACCGAACATCGTTTTTGAACTAATTAATATTACAGTATAGTGGTATTCATTTTTACTTGTAAACGAGAGTTTTAGGTTCAATTCTCGTTAAAAACGAATTTTAATTATTACTAGTCCATTGTGAGGCTAAGTTCATCATTCATCTTTAATGTAGATAATATTGTTTGTTAAAAAAAATTGCTTTTCAAGAACAGTTGGGATGATTTCCAATTTTCAAAGAATGAATCAATTTCGTTTAAGATAATGAATTGGGTCAACTCAATCTAATCACGAGTTTAATCTCTATTGTGGGGAAGTTAGTTGGAGTAACACCAATTAGTGTTTCATCCACTTTTAGAAGATTCCAACGCCCCCTTATTTGTGCTTTTTTCATCCTATGGGCTTTAATTATGGAGAGATTTTCAATGTGACGAGAATACGGGACAGAACACCACATATTATTATACAATTAAATGAATTTTATGATGAGATATAATGTTCCGTCCCGTATTCTGAGTACATTGAAAAATCTCTCCAATCATGCATACAGACATAACCTTTCCTTTCCCCAAAAAGATCATAACCTTTTCACAAAGCTTCTTCGATTGGCAAGTGCCTTTAAGGCTCAAGTTGACGAGCTTACCTTATCTTTGGACATGACTAAATATGATGATCGATATCATGCACAAAAATTTCCAAATTAAACATCAGTTAGTCATTCAATTTAAGTGAGATTATTTAAGTGTTTAATGAAAATATTGGGCTTGAATACTCATTTGAAAACAATTAGATGATTGAATAATTTTCAAATTGGTTAGTTTTTGTGTGTAGATAATCTTTAAAGGTAGCTTAAAAAAAGGGACTGTTCTGATTAAAAATCCACATTGCATGATGAAAATGGAAAAAAAAAGTAGGATGTGAAAGATGCTCATGTAGAGAGATCGGATTAATCGACGATCTTGCCACTTAGTACTACGGTTTAGTGATATTCTTCTTTACTTGTAAGTGAGAGGTTTCAAATTCAATTCCCGCCAAATACGAATTTGAACCACATTATTGCTTGTCCATTGTGAGGTTTAGCCCACTCATCTATCCCTTTAGTGTAAATAACATCGTTTGTTTAAAAAAAAAATTAATCGAGGGTCTTATAATTTGACAGTTGATCACAATAATTGGCGAAATAAACACACATCAACACGAAACTATAAATTATATTATCTCTGATCTAGTCATCAATGAATACTTTCTTTCTTCTATGGCGCTCTTTTAATATGAGAATTTATCAATAATAGCCAAAATTTAACACTCACTTTCATAAATGTTACTTTTTATAAAATCTTTCAAATGTAACAGAAAATTCACATGAATAGACCTAAATGCCCTCAAAATCCAAAACCCATTACACATAAAAACCAAAACAATTGAATAGATCTCATCTACATCTTTGTTTGAGAAACTATCTGATACTTGTTGGATACTTTTCGGAAATGATACTTGCTGGATACTCTCGGATACTTGTTGGATACATATCATGGTTAATGGATACACTTTGACTGGACGGATACACGTATCCCACATTTGGGATACAAGTATCATGCTTTTAGAATACTTTTACACTTTCAAATAAAAAATTAATAAGAGACAAAGCTTTATTTGAAATCAGTGAATATGAATTATGAAGAGCAATCTCTAATTGAAACTATGAATACAACTGTCATCCTTCTTTTATATATACCAGGGGAATTAGATTTCCAACTTTTCTTCTCCAATAAATCAAATGAACTTGAATTTGAATGATCTTGTGTTATCAAAATATGTTCTAAATTATATTTTTATCTTTGTTTATTATTATATAAATTTAATTGCCGTATCTATTGCGTATCGTATCTTACTTTTTAGAGATTTTTCGTATCGCCATGTCGTGTCGTATCGTATCGCCGTATCCGTACTTGTGTTTTACAGATCATCCCCAAATTTCGACCACTTTTTGATGTTAAGTTGGGCAATAATTTGGGGAGCTAGGAACTCAATGTTTTGAAATGGAAAGATGGAAACCCCGAACATCCTTGTATCCTGTACCACCTCCCGATGGTCTGGTTTTGTCCGCAGCAACTCAAACACCTCCAAGCCTAGACCCTCTACTCTTCTGTTCCGTCTTCGCTTTGGACTCTGAATTTTCATTGGCATCAAAAATTTTGTCGGTAGTACTGCTACAGTCCTGACATTTTTGCTCGCGTTGTTTCTTGTACTCCTCTTTTAAGTCTTTCTTTTCTTCTCTTCTTGGTAACATGGAGTTTCTCAATTTCATCTGAGGACTTCCTTTTGTTTCCAATTTACAATTGGTTTGACATCACGAAATGTGTCTCTCATTTTTCCTTAATTCTTCTGATCTAATAGGGTGTTGTCTCTTATGTTTATTTGGTTTTAATTATAAGGGTATTTAGGTCTATTTAAGTGGTTTTTCTGCTATATTTGAAAGAATTTATAAAAAATGACATTTATGAAATTGAGTGTTAAATTTTGACTATTATTGATAACATCGTTTGTTTAAAAAAAATAAAAACATTAATCGGGGGTCTTATAATTTGACAGTTGATCACAATAATTGACGAAATAAACACACATCAACATGAAACTATAAATTATATCATCTCCAATCTAGTCATCAATGAATACTTTCTTTCTTCTATGGCGCTCTTTTAATATTAATGTGCATTAAGTTGGAAATTGATGAAATTCTTTGTGCACATATAATAGAGAAATGCTGTCATTTAATACTACGGTTTAGTGATATTCTTCTTTATTAGTAAGCGAGATGTCTTAGGTTCAATTTTTGCCAAAGACAAATTTGAACCATATTATTGCTAGTCCATTGTGAGGCTAAGCCCATCCCCTCCCCCCTCTTAGTGTAGATAATATCGTTTCTTAAAAAAAAAAAAATAGAGAAATGCTAAGGAGTCCCGCTTTCGCCACTTAGTACTATAGTCTAGTTGTATTCCTCTTTACTTGTAAGTGAAAGGTCTTAGGTTCGATTTTCGCCAAGACGAATTTAAACTACATTATTTATAGCTCATAGTGAGGCTAAGCCCACCCCCCCTTCAGTGTAGATAATATCGTTTATTCAAAAAAAAGAAAAAGAAGTCCCGCTTTCAGTGGGACTCTCCATACGCTCTTTGCCATCTCACAATTTAACATTAATTTTGGTACAAACATTATAAAATATTATATCAAAAATATAAGGTGACAGATAATTTATTTCACTTTTAAGAGAGTCTCGTAAGTATTTCTCAGCATAAGAAATGGGCAAGAAGACCAACTTTAATGATAAGACTAGTAAGGCCAATCTTGGTCGAGGAAAGGGACAACGAGCAAGTGGGAAACCCCAAACACACGAACATGCTCAATGGTTGAGGAGTTGACAATCCCATAGGATAAATACAAGACAAACAGTACACCTATATACACAGGTACATCAATTATTCTCCATTTGATTTTCTTTGTCCTTGTGCCTAATATATAACATGTATTAAGATAACTGGATACCATGAGATGTGAATGTTCACCAAATAATTTATTTTATTCTGGTCCATTCAAGATTGTACACTGAATCGGAATTTTGAGCATAAAGATTTCACGGACCTGTAAAAGATTGTACATTGAATTGGGATTAAAACACATGCTCCACCGCTTGTCTAGATCTTCGTCAATTTCTTTGAGTTTTTCATTTTTTGCTGTTGTGATTGTGATTTCGTATACGGTGGCACCTCACACTAGCTAAAAGCTATGGAAGTTTTTGCTTTGTAAAATTAAATTGTCATTTTAGCAATTGTTCAAAACTTATTATGGAGTGGTGGATGTGATTTAAAGAGTATTCATATTTCTACTTGTAATATCGAGTTTGTGTTTTTTAGCTTTTCGCGCGTTCTTTATTTAACCATGCATTTTTTATGTTTGATTTACTCAATTCGACAACAACAAATAAAGAGAAGGTGTGATGTGGTAGCCGAAGAGTAATGTTACTTTAACCATAATTTTATACCATCTTAGGTGATGTATGAGTTGGTCATGCCTACATGAGTTAAATTGAGTTTTTAAATTTCATATATTTTTAATTAAAAATCTAAATCAAAATTAAATTGATCGCGTTTTTTTATGTTTCTTTCTCCCAATCTATCTCCAGATGATCCTCGCAGCCCCAATCTCATCCGTCATTCCCCCTCAATTATTGTCTCTCCTATCTTTTACATGCACTAACTCTATTGACACAAAAGATTAAAAAAGTACAAAAAGCTTAGAACCACGGCGAGAGAGGATCCTCGCCGGATCCTCTTTGTGAGGATTCTCGTCGGATTCTCTTTGTGAGGATCCTGGGGATTCTCCAATCACATCCGTTCATCGTATATTGTGTGGTCAGTTTTTGTCAGGTACTGTTTATATTCAATTTTAAATAAAAAAAATTATAATGATTTCTGACCGCACCATGTACGAAGAACGGATGTGATTTGAGGATCCTCGGGATCCTTACAAAGAGAATCGGACGAGGATCCTCATTCAACCATGGCTTTCATCTCCTGTGATTTTTCGTTTTCTTGCTGACAATTTTGTTTTTGGTCTTTTGTGGTTTATAAAAGAAATAATTAAATAATGTTATAAATATGTGATAAGTGTATCATGACTTATTCGATAATAATTATCGTATAATATTTGTGAGTTGGAAATTTAATGATCTAATGATGGACAGGTCCACCAATTTAATCAAATAATCAATGAAAAGCAGCAAATTCCCTTTGTTTTTCGTTAAGAAACATAAATAATTAACAAATATGAGTAAATTGTACGAATGGTCCTTCAACTTTAATCAAATTAGAGCAATAGTCCCTCAACTAAAAATCCATTACCATTGGTCCCTCAACTTATCAAAATGTGTAGCTATAGTCATTCTCATCAATTTTGTCAAAATTTTGTCAAAATAAGCTATGTTGGAATGACCATTTATACAATTAGGATCCCTCAACTCATTAAAGTGTATAATTATGATTCTTTTCGTCAACTATGTCAAAATTTTTGTCAAAACGAGTTATATTGGAAGGACCATTGCTACAATTGGATTAAAGTTAAGGGACCATTTCTCTAGTTGAATTAAAGTTGAGGGACCAATGGTAATGAATTTTTAGTTGAGGGACCATAGCTGCACGTTTTGAAAAGTTGAGGGACCAATAGTAATGGATTTTTAGTTGAGGGACCATTGCTCAAATTGAGTTAAAGTTAAGGGACTATAGCTACAATTTACTCTAACAAATATTTCGGACAAAACAAGAAATCTGGCCTACAAACACAAAATTGTAATTCCCAAAAATCAAGATTTATCTGAAATTACAGATAATTAGCAACAAAATTATTAACAACAACTCACCCAGTCAAAAAATTGCAAAAATTTAATTAAAAAAATAAAATTACCAAAAGGCCAAAAGAAACGAGCAAGGGTCCCCGCCGTCCCTTATATAATGACCCGTCCACGTGTCGACATCCCCTTCACCCTTCAGCACTTCAGCCACGTCATCACTTCTCTCTCATCACAAACGCAAAGCCAAGTTCCTGCTCCGAATTTCTCTCTTTCTTCACTCTCGCTTCTCATGGCGGTCAACGAGTCCATGTAATACAGTCGAAACGCAGAGCCCGTAGCCTCAAAACGACATAGCTGAAGCACAGGTCCTCGAGCAGATGGGGAGGATGGGGAGCAATTCGAGGTCTCACTCGGCGAATCCGAACGACTACAAACTTCTGGAAGAGGTCGGATATGGCGCCAGCGCAACGGTTTACAGAGCGATCTATCTCCCTTTCAATGAAGTCGTCGCCGTCAAGTGCTTGGATCTCGATCGCTGCAATAGCAATTTCGTCAGTTTCTTACTAGTCTCGAATTTTTTTTTTTAAATCGCAAAATTTTGTAGTTTTCAATGACAGTTGTGAATAATTTGTAGTTGTTTGGTTGCTAATTGAAGCTAGATTTGACTTGGAATTAAGATCTTTGCTTTGTTCTGAGATTGGACTTCAATTTCTGACTTGAATGCTTGATTTGTTGATTTGAGAATGTGAAATTAGTGAGCAATCGAAAGTTTTTTGCTTTTTTTTTTTTTTTTTGAATTGGTGTAGGATTTAATTTGGATGAGTATATGGTTATGATCCTCAACCCGTCAACCGTCGTTATCGATGAGCGCAAATCGTAACTTTTGCAAATGCTATTGTCTTGGTTGCTGAAGTAATTTTTTTTGGAATGAATGCTGTTGAAGAAAACCCAAGTTCTATTTTTTTTTTATACTGTGGGGGATTTGTAACCCGTTTTCTGATTGTTTTGTTTCGTAGGAGGATATCCGGAAGGAGGCGCAGACGATGAGCTTAATAGATCATCCCAATGTCGTGAGGGCGTTTTGTTCATTTGTCGTTGAAAGAAACCTTTGGGTGATCATGCCATTTATGGCTGAGGGTTCTTGTTTGCACCTCATGAAAATCGCATATCCGGATGGGTTTGAGGAGTCAGCGATTGGTTCTATTCTTAAGGAAACCCTCAAGGCTTTGGTTTACCTTCATAAACAAGGTCATATTCACAGAGATGTGAAGGTTTGTTTCATTTAGTGGGTAATCATTCATTGCGCTTTGTTTTCATACCTTTGATCTGAGGATCTCACTTTTGATTGTGCTAATGTCTTGGCTGCAGGCTGGAAATATATTACTTGATAGTAATGGGGCGGTGAAGCTTGCCGATTTTGGTGTTTCAGCTTGCATGTTTGAGGCAGCTGATAGACAACGGTCAAGAAGCACTTTCGTTGGAACGCCGTGCTGGTAAGTTTTAGTGCCACAGAAGTTATTACTTAATTCCTGTTTGGTACCACATGTTAAACTGCTTGCCTTATAATCCATGTAGTTGAGATTTGGATTTATGTTTTGCTTTCCAGGATGGCACCAGAGGTATTGCAACCAGGAAGTGGATACAATTCCAAGTGAGTTTTATACTTTTATTTGATGTAGTAACTTAAATTTTTTTCTTTCTTCTAATAATATGTGGCTCCAGGCTTGTGAACACCTAAAATCTCTTCTCCTCGTCAAGAGACAGAGACGTAGCTTCCGAATTAATATGCATGATTTCACAAATTGCAGCTCCACATTTGTTTCCTTCCCTGAGCATCAGAGCTGTTTATTACGGATTTTTTTTTGTTTCTTCATAATTGCCACTGTGCCATATATATTGAGCTGATAACTAGATAACAAGAAATAGAAGCTGTGCCTTTTAACATGTTAGATCTATACGTACATGTTTATGCACATATCAATTATAGATAGTTATGACTTGTGAATCCTATACAAGGGGATGCGGGTGGGTGGGTGGGAACAGAGGAAATCACATTTTTGTTGCAAGTGTTCAATATGTTATCTGCTTTGTAAGCTACCTTCGTAACTCGATTTCTCAAGCGAGGGACATGTTTTGCTCAGTAGTTTATAATTTGAAAAATAATAAAAAAGAGGGTCATATGTGCTTATGTCTTAGTTTTCTGTTGGATGATAACTGTTCAGGGCTGACATTTGGTCATTTGGTATAACGGCGTTGGAGTTGGCCCATGGTCATGCACCATTTTCAAAATACCCTCCAATGAAGGTACTTGTGTTACTAGGGTATAACTACACAGCATACCTATATGGTGCTTCTTCATTGAAACCTCTGACATGCCACACTCTTTTTGTTTGTTTTCGTAGGTTCTTCTCATGACCATACAGAATGCCCCTCCAGGACTTGATTATGACCGTGATAAAAAGTTCTCTAAGGTATTGGTTTTCTTTCTAGATAGAGTGACATTATTGCAAACATTTGTTTTATGTAGGTAAACAAACATTTGTTACCGCATTGTGTATCATTAATTGGTATATAAGTGTCAAAGACTTCAATTCTGGTAGTTGCCTTGTATTGTATTTCGGTTACAGAATAGTATTCTAATTGGAGGATTTCCAGTTGTGATCAGTCTTTTAAAGAAATGGTTGCAATGTGCTTGGTAAAAGATCAAACAAAGAGGCCAACAGCAGAGAAATTATTAAAACACTCCTTTTTCAAGCAAGCAAAACCTCCAGAGCTTTCTATAAAGAAATTGTTTACGGACTTACCACCTCTTTGGAATCGTGTAAAAGCCCTCCAGGTTAGCTGTCACACTTTTATTATATTGCTTCCCTGCTTTCAGCCTTTCACATGTGTTAGTATGCTTGGTTCATGAATTGCTAAAGTATTGGACTATCACAGCTTAAAGATGCAGCACAACTGGCCTTAAAGAAAATGCCGTCAGCAGAGCAAGAGGCAATGTCACAGGTCTGATACGTATCTTCAAGCTGTTATTCTTTCACCTAAAATTGACTTAAACAGGGTCACAGATGTTCACATTCCGAGTTCAGTAATTTGAGCATGGTAACTAATTCATGTAAAAGAATTAAAGAAATTATTTGGTGTAATCCTTAGTGGTGTCATTTTCTCTTTCTTTACAGAGTGAGTACCAGCGAGGAGTTAGTGCCTGGAACTTTGACGTTGAGGATTTAAAAGCTCAAGCATCCCTGGTATGACACATTTTATTATTTAGCAAGTATCAGCATGTTCCATATAAAGATGGTATCTCTGGGGGGTTTCCTTGTTTTTGTGTATTTCTGAATTAATATCTTTCATTTTTTATGCTAGGTGCGAGATGATGATGAAATGATGGATGAAGATGAAATATTTAAACCTGTTGGTGGTGATAAGGTCAACAATTTGCTTTATTCTTTAGAAATTTGTCACTTTTTTAACTGCAGTTTAAGATTTTGTTTTATATTGCACGTCGCTGGCCTTTTGCTTTTAGAAGTATGATTATTATGCAGAAAGGTGATTTCCTTTTTGTTTATGCTAGCAGATTGAAACTAGTTGGCGTTCTAGTTTGGGGAAGTTGAACGAAAATAATGAATCATATTGGACTGATTACAAAGGAGAAATCAATGGTGATGAATCACAACAGGTTGAATGCTTAAACAAAAAGGGCAAGGATCTTGAAAGTAATTTATTGGAATCTGGTGGCCAGCAGAAAACAGGCTGGAAGACAAATGAATCAAGCTCTGAGGCAACAGCGTCTACATCAGAAAAAGACACGGTGCAGGCCAAGCCTAAACCTCTTATTGTGAAAAGTCGTCAAACGCAGAGTGGTCCACTCACACCTGGTGCTGTACTTAGTCATTCAGTATCAGAAAGGGGCCACATCTTTGAAAGGTTTGTCATGGTTGAGTAATGCTCCAGAGTGTAAGCTTTTGGTTTCATCTCTCGCTCTCTCTTGTGGGATAAGTTCCTTATGCTTTGATATCTTCAGGAGTGAGAACGAAATTCAACCTATAATTGATAAAGGTAAATGCGAAGTACGACGAACACCAAGCTTTAGTGGTCCACTGATGCTTCCCAATCGAGCTTCAGCAAACAGTTTATCAGCTCCTATAAAATCTTCTGGAGGTAATGATTATTTTCACTATGTTTTAAAGGTGAAAATCAACAGTGCAACTATTCCAACTGTTATGTGCCCTATTACTTGGAATTCTTATCGCCAATTGTTTTACCGTTAATAGGATTTAGAGATTCTTTGGATGACAAGTCAAAGGCTAATTTGGTGCAAATTAGGGGGAGATTTTCAGTGACATCAGAAAATTTGGATCTTGTAAAGGTGAAGCTTTATTATTATGCTATGCTTAATTGCTTATTCTATTTTTTATAATCACTAACTTTAAAAGATTGCCATAGGATATTCCATCGAGTACAGTACCTCGTCGTTCTTCACAGGTGGGTAGCTGGTTTTGCTTAACCTTTCTCAAGTAAATGTTTTTAGTTCTAATTCATGTTCTGTTTTGTTATTTTAGGGATCACCTCTGAGAAAGTCTGCTAGCGTTGGTGATTGGGTATTTGACTCCAGGCAAATGGTTTGTTTGTGATCTCTCTCTCTCTCCCTAGAGCTTTTTATCAGAAATAATCCTTGATGTTTCGTCAACTCTTACTTCTAGTCTGTATATTGACATGCTCCTTGATGTTGTCCCTATGCCAGATTCCGTTAAAAAATCCGCTAGTTTGCTGACATGGCTTGCATGTGGGGACCATTTGTCCATTACCATTTTTCAAAAAATGCTGAAGAAAACCTACAAAAAGTTAAATAAAAAAATAACGAGTAAAATAAATAAAATGTTAAAAAAAACTAAAACAAATCCCCCTTGCTATCTCTGCCACCTGCCTCTCCCCCACCCCTACAGCACCCAGCTCAACCCTCCTCCCCCTCCTACTCACCACCCCATTCCCTGACCCTCATCCCAAAACCGAAGACCCAGATTTCGGGCCGCAACCTACCCGCCACCCCCCACGCACACATCAATCAACCAAGACCCGGTTCTCCATCCCACTTCATCCGTGACCAATAAGTCTACTATCATATATGAGCTCGACAGGGACGGTCATGGCGGTCAAGAAGCTGACGGCTTTAATGATATTGAATTCCATGGTGGTCCAAGAGGACTCTCGGGAAGGGGTGGGGGGTCATCGGAGGCGGTGTTTGGTAGGGTGGTTCGGCCAGCGGGTCATGTGTATTATTTTGGTTTTTTTTTTTTTTTTTTAACTTCTTTGAATTTAGATTTTCATAATTTTGTAAATTTTAAACCATTTTTTGTACCCACATGGCACTATCTCATTGGATAAATGGTCCCCACATGCACGCCATGTGAGCAAACTAACGGATTTTTAACGGAATGTGACGGAGGGACAACATTGATGAGCATGTCAATAAATGGACGACCAAATTGACATTTTTGAAACCTAAAAACTAGAATTAGGAGTTGGCGAAACATCAAGGACCATTTGTGATAAAAAAAAAAACCCTTTTATAAAAGAAGATTGCTTTATGAGATCTGAATCCCAGCCGTTAGATATTGATTCAACTATAGCGAGCATGAACTTCACTCATCAATAACTGGGAGATCTAAGTTATATGTGTGCTTATACAAATATATCCGAGTTCATGGGAGTATTTGATGAACAATATTAGATCTTGTCTTAGATTTTTCCCCATTTTCTATATTCACTTAGTTCTAACATAGTTGTTTCTTTGTGCTATGACAAAAATGTGAAGGTTCAGTTATTTTGCCTCTGCGGTAGTTTGAAATCTTATTTGTCCTTTATTTATGTGATTTCATTCTTTATGTTTCAGCCTGCCACTCTGTCAACGAAGGAGTTCAACAACAGCAACGTACCTGCATCACTTCTCCTGCCTCACCTTCAGAATCTTTTTCAACAGACGTCGATTCAACAGGTAAAAGAGCAAATCTGGTGCAACAGAGATAGTGGATAGACTTGAAGAATTGATTTTAAAACTTCAGCTTGCAATAGTGCAAATTTGTTTATTCTTTTGATTGCAGGATATTATTATGAATTTGCTAAACAGCTTGCAACCAGTGGAGGCAGTAGAAGGTGAGTGAAATATCTGTGGGAGTATAATACTAGATATGAGTTGTGTATTTGTACAGATTTTTATTGAACTAGTTAGTAAGGTACTCCTTTTCTTATTTCAGCTACTCAAAATGGAAAGTTACCTCCATTGCCTCGCAGTTCCGAGAACAATGGAAATGTACGTGTATTTTATTTTTTCCCAATTCTGATATAAAGATAACGTATGGTATTAAGCTTCTTAGCAGTTTCCCTTTGGTATTTTTTTTCTTTACCAAATGATAGATTAGTCTGTCCCCTATGGTGGTAGCCTTACTCTATTCATTGCGTGTTAAAAACTCTTTTGGACTTGTATATCAATGATTAGTCAGTCATTATCTTTGTAGAGTTTGTAACATTCGCTAATTTGTCCAACCAACAGGTTGAAACTGCAGTTTCTGAGAGGGAACGTTTATTGCTCGCCAAAGTATCGGAGCTTCAAGCCACGTTAGTCATCCCAAGTCTAAATCGAGTACTTTGGAAGAATCCTTTTTATTTTATTTTTCCTGCTTTCAGTCAAGTTTGGCTGATGTTTCTCTCTTTCCAGGATGAACAACTTGAGTGATGAACTGAATGCTGAAAAGATGAGACACATTCAAGTGAGTTGCTAAAGAGTTCTTAATAACAGTATTCTCGCCTAAAAATACGCTTGAAGAAAGATGAAAAAGCAATTACATTTCCATAATATTGTAGTTGAGCCTAGAGTGGGAATTTTAGAAATGGGACGGTTAGGATTGGTATGTTGTGAGTTGAAAGTGTTGATGGTGATGGGTTTCTATGTACATCCCGCTGTTTGCTTGCTTTTATGTCATCATTAATTAGTTGGTTATCGCTTGACAGTTGCAACAACAGCTAAATGCTGTATGTGGGCAAGAAAATGGAGAAAGAAGTTGAGGGTGCATGACCCAAAGTTATGATTAGTGTAAAGGAATCCACGGTGTACATCCGGCCACAAGCTGTAGACCGTTTCTCTCCAACGAATTTTCCTCTTTGCTGAATGGGAATTCTTTATGGCTGCCGATAAAAGTAAATGCATCGAGAGGATAGAAATTGATGTTCCCGGATCTCCTTCCAGTGTACGTAATAAGTTTCCTTCCTCGAGGATTTCAGTCACTTCAGAATCCAGATGAGTAATACGCGAGTTTACGGGTTCATCAGGATGTGATTTGTGTGGTTCGGAAACAGAAAATTAGGTCCTTCCCTACAGTGATGATCTAACTCCTGGGCTCGTAGCCATGATCAGAAGGAAAACAGAAGGTTATATGTATTATAGTTAATAGGGATGCATTTTATCTTATATTTATAAATGTTTAAACAGATTTTATGAGCTTGTATATGATGGCTGTAGAACACAATGTTTTTTTTTTTTTTTCTTAAAAAGGGGAACAACTGGTGGCAAGTTACGGTTATCCACCCTTTTTGGGGGCCGGGAAGACTCACAGAGGCATTTCAGCCTTCTTCTGGTTACAATGTTTATTTAATATTTGATTTATACTAAATCTGCTTCATCGAAATCATTAGCAATTTGGGATTTAATACATTTGCTTTATTTTAATTTGTTCATAGAAGTTATGATTTCCTATAGTGCAAGGCGTGATGGGGTTATAAATTTTACAAAGAATCAAAATTATTCATGTATTAAAATTAATATTTACCGTCGAAGATGAGTTAAATTCTAATTCATGGATTTTTGGCTAATTTAACTTGAAAATATGGAGAATTAAGGAAACTCTCTCAGGGCATCTCAAATTGTAAATGTGGAGTAATTAAGCTTAAGTTGTTTCGTTCACAAACTCGTATTAAAATTGGTGGAAAGCATTTAGGTCTATGCAACTTGGTGCGGGTTCAAATCTAATCGACTTGCCTTCCTCCCTAATAATTAACTTCTAACATACTAACGCTAACACCAAACTCAAATAATAATAATAATAATAAATATAATGAGTATTTATCGTTAACAACCAAAATTTAAAACCCCATTTCATAAATGTCACATTTTATAAAAACTTTCAAATATATCAGAAAACTCAAATAAATAAACCTAAATACCCTCAAAATTCAAAATCCATTTACATATAACAGCCAAAACACTTAAATAAATTTCTCGTACTCGTTTGAATTGTGAAACTGTAACAGCCCGTCCCAGAATTATTTTATCGATGATGTGAAATGACGGGATTGCCCTTAAATTTACTAAGGTATGTGACATTATCTTTAGTTTTATTGTCCTATTCTAAGTTTTGGAAAAATTTATTTGGAAAATAATTGTTATGGTTTTGTGTGGCTAGGGTTGTTGACCACACACCTAACTACCCCTCTATCTCTCTCTCCCCCGTAAGCTCTCTCTCTCTCTCGGAACACCCTCCCCGTGCACTGTGCACGTACGGACGGAGTTGGAACTCGTCCATTTCTTCACAGATCGAAGCCCAAAAGGTAAGATTCTTGATCCTTGTTAACCCCTGAGTAGTTTGGTACCAAAATTGGAGCTTGTAACCCTCGGATTACACGTGAAATCCTAACCCCGAAAATGTGCACTGTTCATGCACACGTAAAATCTTGCATTTCAGGGAATTTCAAGCTCACAGTGAGCTTAAGGAGGTCCTCACGAGTCTCGGGGTACTTCGTTAGTAGAGTTTGGACGTCGGAGGACCGAGATCGAAGGTTTTTAAAGTGTGCCGAGCTATCGAGCTTTCTCAGGTAAAATCCCGTGATTTTCAAGCCTTGAAACTTGTTTAAATGTGTTCTACATGCTTAGAGCTTCATTTTGGTACGAATTTCATGAAAAATGGATGAAAAATGAGTGAGAAACCATAGTTGGAAAAATACCCAGAATCCGGCGAACCCACCGGCGGCCGGCGAGTTGCCGGAGAAGACGACGGAATATTCCGACAGTTGGACGGAATATTCCTGACGCCGTCAGTCAAAACTAACGGAAACTGTTAGGAGTTAACGGAATATTCCTGGAATATTCCTGACGGCGTTAATTGACGCCGTCAGTGTGCCTGGCACGTGCCCGCGCGTGGCCGGCGCGTCTGGCCGTGCCTTCGCCGGCGCGTGGCGGCGCGTGGGTGGTCGGAAAATTTTTCTAAAAATATGGGGATGTTCCTGAGGTTGTGTAGGTCACGGTGGTATATTCATATACCCAATTTGAGCAATATATGAGAAGTTATTAGCGAAAGTTGGTTATGTGCTTAATTAACGTTATTTCGGTTACTTCTCATATAGGCGAGGCTTATGCGGAAGACGAGCATAGTCGAGAAAGGCTAAGGGGTTATGACCCTTCGATATAACTGTGAGTGGGCAGTTTATTTCAGTATATATATATATACACACTTAACGTTTTCCCAGAAACCGATTTTGAATGAAAGTATATTTTAAAATGCCATGCATAGATTTATATGAATATGTGATTTGAAATGCCATGCATAGAAATTACATGAATTATGTGAATTGTTATATGATGCATATATGTGAATTGGTGCTGCGGACGCACAGGTGAGTATCAGGTGAGTTAGATATGGTGCATTGAATTGTTTGATGAGATTTATGTTGATAGCTCATAACCTGCACCCCTGGTGTTAGTGCTTATGTTATTCACCCGCATCACACGCTCACCTTGGATCCAAGTAGATGCTAGTCGTACAGACCACTGGAGGTGGTTCCGACATGCTAGTCGTACAGACCATTAGAGATGGTTCCGACTAGTAGGTGACCCTAGATTATGTGCACAGATGATTGATGAGAGAAGCACTAGAGCGTATTATTACACCATCCGAGTCGTACAGACTACTATAGGTAGTTCCGACTCATGTGCAGCGTAGTGCCGTACAGGTCGCAGTTGGCGACTCCGGCAGGGCCGTACAGGTCACAGTTGGTGACTCCGGCTGGATTGGATATTGAGCTCTAGAATCAGCCGTACAGGACCACTGCAGGGTCTCCGGTTGATTTATTATTTCACCTGATTTATGTTGATGCATCCATATTATGTTTTTGGCACATGGCATGGCATATTTCTCTGAAAAATGATGAAGAATGGTGTTTTGAGATTTCTGAAGCTATATATATTTATATATGCTATTTTCTGAGAAAGTATACAGATTTTACAATGAGGGGATATATATATGTTGATAAAGGAAAGATTTTGAAAGACTTATTTTACTGACCCACTCACCTTGTTTTGCGCCCCTCCAGGTTCGAGTTAGAGCAGAGCTTTGGTGGCCACGAGGAATCCAACGGTATTCTGACAGAATTCACAATGGTATTTTAAAGCTTCCGAACTGTGCAAATGGTTACGTCATTCTCACGTGACGGCCAGCACGCCCTCCTTCGGGACGGGGTGTGTCAGTTGGTATCAGAGCTTAGATTGCAGTCCTGTACATCTTGAGAATTCTCTAGTGTTTTCTGTCAGAACTATACCGCCTCGTAGTGAGCCAAGTCGTTTAGTTGAGTCTAGTTTTCCCTATTTAGCTCAGTTATGGGAAGCTAGTACTAATGTGACTTGGTCTATTATCCAAAGGATTTTTCTCTTAGGACTGGATATAAGTTGATGCTGAATCACTTTATGGAAAATGAATGACCTGAGGGAGCAGGTCGATGGCTTAATCAGTTGGAAAAGGTGTTTTAGATTATGCAAAGTCAAGGGAATCTTTCTTTTGACGGTAGGTCAAGACGACTACCTGATTTCTGAGCATTGAATTTGCATCCTGATGGAGACAGGAGTCTTATATGATGTCACCGGAGGAAACAGCTGATCGAGAGTTATTTAAAGAAATGTTTAAGGAAAGGTTTAGTCCTCCGGCATATATTGATGGTGAGAAGCGATAGTTTACAATTTGAGACAAGGAAAGATGACGGCAAATGAGTATTATAGAAAGTTTACGGAGTTGTCTCGTTGCCATACATATACTGTTGAGAATCGAAGACTCAAAGCTTCAAAAGGAAATAAGGCTAGTTCTAGTTCTTCCAGCTGAGGTTTTAGTGCCACTGGTCAGAGGTATGGTGGTAGATTCACTGATGATTCCAGATTTCAGAGACAAGGTGATTCAGATAGAGGGAATGTACCTTTGTGCCGTAGGTACAATAATGGACACTTTGGAGAGTGTAGACAAGAAAGTAATGGATGCTTTACATGTGGATAAATGGAACATAGAGCTGCAAATTGTCCCCAGAATCAGTAAATGCCTCCGTAGTCTTCTTTGCCACCACTAGCGCTGATCCATCAGGTTCATGGATCTAGTAATTATGGTAAGATGAGCCGTGGTGTACAGGATTAGAGTCGTACAGGTCACAAGAGGTGACTCCGACTTATATACTAGCAGTGATCAATGAGTTATGAGTACAGCCACACATGCCACATTAGATGATTCCAGCTGGGTGGACAAGCTATAGATTCAGCCGTACAGGTCATACTAGCTGACTCCGGCTGATATAATTCTTGGTATTGATGATGTTGCCAAATAGAGTAATGATAGAGCACAATCGAGGCGTGTATATGTATTTCTAATGAGAGACAAGATGGTAATATTACACCCTTGGGGATTATTGCTTACTTATCGAGACAACAGTGAGTTATCGTTATTGCGGGCTGCAGACCGTAATATCCATAACTTATTGTTGGATTCGTTAAGCGAGTAAACAAGTAGGTCATCCTACGTTAGTATGGTGTTATTCAGAGTGTCCAGTGATGGTGAAAGATGTTGTTATGCCTATGAATCTTATCCAGTTGGATATTGTGGATTTGATGTGATTTTTGGCACAGATTGGTTGCATTATGATTGTGCCAAGATAGATTGCTACGGGAAATCAGTTACTTTCCATTGACTTGGGTGACCAGAGGTTATTTTTGGGGGATGCAAAGTGTAGTGAGGTATGCCGTTAGTTCTGTTGTGAGAGCAAAAAGATTGTTATTGAATGGCTACCTAAGATATTTAGTTCATGAGGTACTAAGAGATATTGCTCTGAGTAGTGTGAAAGAGGTCAAGGTGATTAGACATTTCCTGACGTTTTCCTTGAGAATTTACCTGGATTGCCGCCAGGCAAAGATGTGGAGTTCTCTATTGATTTGTCTCCAGGTAC
The DNA here is from genome assembly GCA_024362995.1 of Heteromeles arbutifolia. NCBI lineage: Eukaryota > Viridiplantae > Streptophyta > Magnoliopsida > Rosales > Rosaceae > Heteromeles > Heteromeles arbutifolia. The sequence goes on from JANCRC010000016.1 coordinate 10,078,559, forward strand.
GGACCTTATATTAGAGATTGGTTCATGATAAGTTAAGGGAATTGAAAAGTCAGTTGCAAGAATTGGTTGATAAAGGTTCCATTCAACCTAGTATGTCGTCATGGAGAGCCTAGTTTATTTATGAGGAAAAATGTGGACATTAAGGCTATACATTGACTATGGAAAATTGAATCGAGTAACGATTGGGAATCGTTGTCCATTATCGCGTATTAATGATTGTTTGATCAGCCTAGAGGTGCCTGTGTATTTTCAAAGATTGATTTAAGGTTTGGTTATTAACCAATTGAAGATTTAGTGAGGATGTCCCTAAGATAACTTCCAGGACTCGTTATGGTCTAATGAGTTTTTGGTAATGCCATTCGGATTGACGAATGCGCTTGCTGCTTTCCTGAGTTTGGTGAATGAAATATTTCGAGAATATCTCGTCAGGTTTGTGTTTGTTTTCATTGACGATATTCTGGTATACTCTAATACTAGAGCAGGACGTGCTAGACATTTTAAAGTGGTATTACAAAGTTTGAGGGGTCGTCGATATATTCTAAGCTTAGCGAATGCCAATGTTGGATGAATCAGGTGGCATTTCTGGGACATGTTATACCTACTTAAAGTATTCAAGTGAATTCTTTAAAGGTAGCAGAAGTTGAGAATTTGGAACAATCGCGAACCGTGACTAAGACTCGGAGTTTTCTTAATTTAACAGGCTAGTATGGACGGTTTGTGAAAGATTTTTCAGTCTTCGACTTGCCATTGACGAGATAGACGAGAAAAGAGGTTAAGTTAGAGTGGGATGAAAATGGTGAATAAAGTTTTCAACAGTTGAAGTATTTCCTCACCTATGCACTTGTGTTAGCTCCCAGATGATAACGAAAGTTATGAGGTCTATAAGGATGCTTCTTTGAGTGGTTTGAGATGTGTATTGATACAAGATAGGGTAATTGCTTATTCTTCGCGGCAATTGAACTTCATGAGATGAATTACCCTAATTATGATTTGGAATTAATCGCTATCATCTTGGCTTGAAGATTTGGAGAAATTATCTTTATGAAGAAAAGTGTAAGTTTTGTATGGATCGTAAGAGTTTCCAATATTTGTCTACTCAGAGGGATCTTGATTTTAGATAACGAAGGTGGATTGAGTTGTTTAGTGATTATGATTGCACGACCAGGTGATCGTGCAAATGCTTGGGCTGATGTACTTAGTATGAAGACTCTTGTGAGAATAAATGCTTTGTATACTTGTTATGTTCCTCTTCTTGCGGATTTGAGATCTACTGGAGTAAAGTTGGAAATAGAAGAACGAGAAGAAGCCTTGCTTGCTAGTATCCAAGTTAAGCTTATTTTAATTAATCGTATACTCGATGCCCAGAGAATTGATGAAGAAATCAGGAATTTATTTAGGCAAAGAATATCGAGAAAAAGAAAGATCTCAGAGTTAGAGAATCAGATGGCATGTTTATGCAAGAGAACAAGATGTATGTGCTTAATGATGTGGAATTAAAGAAAGCAATTTTTTGGATGAAGTACACTGTTCAGCTTCTACAATGCATCCCGGAAGTATTGAGATGTATCATACCATTTAACCATTTTACTATTAGCCGGGTATGAAAAGAGAAATTTTGGGTATGTAAGTAATTGTATCATATGTCAGTAAGTTAAAACGGAAAGAAAGAAGCCTTTGGATTACGTGTACAAACTTCCTCGTTCACGAGATGGGTATGATGGAAATTGAGGTAATAGTTGATCGGCGTACTTAGTAACGTATTTTACTCCAGTGAAGAGCAGCAACCTTTCCAGACAAGTGCAACGGTTAATTATTTGTTTTATGGAAAAGAGATTTGGACTTACGAACCTGTTGAGTTTTTTTTTTGGGTATGTTGGTCACTTCTAAGTTCTAGGTAACTTTTTAAGAAACTTCGGATACAAGATTACTTTATAGTGCAGCATATCATCTTCAGACAGAGACAGGACCATTCAGAATTTGGATGATATACTAAGATCTTCGGTATGGTAGTTGGTGACGCTTTGATTAAAAGTTGGATTTAATGGAATTTGCCTACAACGATAACCTTTATTCGAGTAGTGGTAGGATACCACTTGAGGCATCTTATGAGAAAGCTTGTTGTACATCTTTATGTTTGTCAGAGGTTGGTGAACGAGTTTTAGTGGGCCCTGAGTTAGTGGAGGAGATTACTCAGAACATTCAGGTGATTAAGTCTAACCTGAAAGCGGCACAAGATCGACAAAAGAGCTTAGCAGTCAGGCATGCTACCGATAGAGTGTACAAGTTCGGTGATTGGGTATTCTTGAAGTTATCGCCTTGAAAGGTGTTGTTCGATTTGGGAAGAAAGGAAAGTTGAGTCCTAGGTACATCGGGCCGTACCAGATCACCGAGCGGGTCGGTGAAGTTGCTTACAGACTTGAGTTACCGCCAGAACTGTCTAAAGTACATAATGTGTTTCATGTGTCGATGCTTCGACATTATGTCTCAGATCCTTCACATGTGATACCTCATCAACCTTTGGAGATTGGTTCGGATTTGACTTATGATGAGGAGCCAGTGACTATATTGGATTGGAAAGAAAAGGCTCTGAGGAATAAGACGGTGCAGCTGGTTAAAGTTTTGTGGAGGAACCATTCAGGAGAAGAAGCTACGTGGGAGACGGAGGATCGAATGAGCGAGATGTACCCGAGGTTGTTTTATGGGTATTAGTGGATAATTTTGATTATGTAAATTTCGGGGACGAAATTTTTATGAGGTGGGTAGATTGTAACAGCCCGTCCCAGAATTATTTTATCGATGATGTGAAATGACGGGATTGCCCTTAAATTTACTAAGGTATGTGACATTATCTTTAGTTTTATTGTCCTATCCTAAGTTTTGGAAAAATTTATTTGGAAAATAATTGTTATGGTTTTGTGTGGCTAGGGTTGTTGACCACACACCTAACTACCCCTCTATCTCTCTCTCCCCCGTAAGCTCTCTCTCTCTCTCTCTCTCGGAACACCCTCCCCGTGCACTGTGCACGTACGGACGGAGTTGGAACTCGTCCATTTCTTCACAGATCGAAGCCCAAAAGGTAAGATTCTTGATCCTTGTTAACCCCTGAGTAGTTTGGTACCAAAATTGGAGCTTGTAACCCTCGGATTACACGTGAAATCCTAACCCCGAAAATGTGCACTGTTCATGCACACGTAAAATCTTGCATTTCAGGGAATTTCAAGCTCATAGTGAGCTTAAGGAGGTCCTCACGAGTCTCGGGATACTTCGTTAGTAGAGTTTGGACGTCGGAGGACCGAGATCGAAGGTTTTTAAAGTGTGCCGAGCTATCGAGCTTTCTCAGGTAAAATCCCGTGATTTTCAAGCCTTGAAACTTGTTTAGATGTGTTCTACATGCTTAGAGCTTCATTTTGGTACCAATTTCATGAAAAATGGATGAAAAATGAGTGAGAAACCATAGTTGGAAAAATACCCAGAATCCGGCGAACCCACCGGCGGCCGGCGAGTCGCCGGAGAAGACGACGGAATATTCCGTCAGTTGGACGGAATATTCCTGACGCCGTCAGTCAAAACTAACGGAAACTGTTAGGAGTTAACGGAATATTCCTGGAATATTCCTGACGGCGTTAATTGACGCCGTCAGTGTGCCTGGCACGTGCCCGCGCGTGGCCGGCGCGTCTGGCCGTGCCTTCGCCGGCGCGTGGCGGCGCGTGGCGGCGCGTGGGTGGTCGGAAAATTTTTCTAAAAATATGGGGATGTTCCTGAGATTGTGTAGGTCACGGTGGTATATTCATATACCCAATTTGAGCAATATATGAGAAGTTATTAGCTAAAGTTGGTTATGTGCTTAATTAACGTTATTTCGGTTACTTCTCATATAGGCGAGGCTTATGCGGAAGACGAGCACAGTCGAGAAAGGCTAAGGGGTTATGACCCTTCGATATAACTGTGAGTGGGCAGTTTATTTCAGTATATATATATACACACACTTAACGTTTTCCCAGAAACCGATTTTGAATGAAAGTATATTTTAAAATGCCATGCATAGACTTATATGAATATGTGATTTGAAATGCCATGCATAGAAATTACATGAATTATGTGAATTGTTATATGATGCATATATGTGAATTGGTGCTGCGGACGCACAGGTGAGTATCAGGTGAGTTAGATATGGTGCATTGAATTGTTTGATGAGATTTATGTTGATAGCTCATAACCTGCACCCCTGGTGTTAGTGCTTATGTTATTCACCCGCATCACACGCTCACCTTGGATCCAAGTAGATGCTAGTCGTACAGACCACTGGAGGTGGTTCCGACATGCTAGTCGTACAGACCATTAGAGATGGTTCCGACTAGTAGGTGACCCTAGATTATGTGCACAGATGATTGATGAGAGAAGCACTAGAGCGTATTATTACACCATCCGAGTCGTACAGACTACTATAGGTAGTTCCGACTCATGTGCAGCGTAGTGCCGTACAAGTCGCAGTTGGCGACTCCGGCAGGGCCGTACAGGTCACAGTTGGTGACTCCGGCTGGATTGGATATTGAGCTCTAGAATCAGCCGTACAGGACCACTGCAGGGTCTCCGGTTGATTTATTATTTCACCTGATTTATGTTGATGCATCCATATTATGTTTTTGGCACATGGCATGGCATATTTCTCTGAAAAATGATGAAGAATGGTGTTTTGAGATTTCTGAAGCTATATATATTTATATATGCTATTTTCTGAGAAAGTATACAGATTTTACAATGAGGGGATATATATATGTTGATAAAGGAAAGATTTTGAAAGACTTATTTTACTGACCCACTCACCTTGTTTTGCGCCCCTCCAGGTTCGAGTTAGAGCAGAGCTTTGGTGGCCACGAGGAATCCAACGGTATTCTGACAGAATTCACAATGGTATTTTAAAGCTTCCGAACTGTGCAAATGGTTACGTCACTCTCACGTGACGGCCAGCACGCCCTCCTTCGGGACGGGGTGTGTCAGAAACCACGAGGAGAGTTGGTAGAATCAAACTTGTGGAGATCAATTTCTGATTAGTTTATAACTCATTGAACATGGGAGGTCAATGAAATTCTGGTAGGAGTTGTAACGAAGCAACTCAACTGCTCCAGTAGGGAAGAATTGTTGGACAAAGTTAAATTAATGATACATATTACTAACTCCAACTATTAAAACCAAAACAAAATTCAAGTGTCATGTTGAAGGACTCCTTTTTGTGTTTAATCAGAAGGACTCCCTTTTGTGTTTAATCAGAAGTGTTCAAACACATTGTTCTAAAATTACAAAACAACGATAAAATGAAGATATTACAACTTTTGATAGTAAAATTTTGTATAAGAACTTGTGTTAACGAAGATATTGGATGCTAGTCTTAAAAGGGTCTGTTCCACCACTTATAAGAACTTATGTTATTCTTATGTTTATTTGGTTTTAATTTAGGGAGGTTTAATAAAACACTCTCCGGTACTGTTCACTTTTAACGAAAAAACCACATTTTCTTTTTTACCTGATACTATTCACTATACCTTTAAAAATGGCTTTTCATTAAAAGAGAAGTTTTTTTGGACTTTTCATTAGTTTTCCTTTTAATTTAAGGGTATTTAAGTCTATTTAAATGGATTTTTTGTTATTTTTGACAGATTTTATAAAAAATGACATTTATGAAATTAGATGTTAAATTTTGGGTATTAGTGATAAAAACTCAAATAATAATAGTCAAACAAGATGCAAGCTCGAGCTGTGTTTAAATTGATTTAGGATGAAGTGCTAATTTAGTCCCTGAATTATCACCTTAGTAAAAATTAGATCCCTGAATTATTTTTTCGGTAAAATAAGTCCCCAAATTCATTGAAAATTGCTAATTTCATCCCTACTATTCTATTCAAAGATATTTTATCCAATTTTTCGTCAATTTAAGTCACTTGACACACTTTAGAGTGTAATACTATCATTTTCTCTCCTATAAGCCCTTAACATTTCATATAGGTTACGAATTTAACATCTAATTTATCCTCAAAAGTTAACTTACACTATTTCTTTATGAAAAGCTACTAATTCACCATCTAAAGTTAACTCGATACACTATTTTTTATTTATGAAAAATTACCAATCTACCATCCAATATGTATCACATGCAAGTAATGTGACTTAAATTGACAGAAAATTGAATATAGTAGCTTCAAATATAATATTAGGGATGTAAGTGGCAGATTTTTATAATTCAATAATTGATTTTTCTAAAAAAATAGTTTAGAGACCTAATTTTCACTGAGGTGATAATTCAGAAACTGAATTGGCAGTTTATCCAACTGATTTATAACACAAAAATCAAGTATTAGCACGTGAGAAGGTTAAAACACAAAATAATTAGATTGAGACATTGTTATTGTGACTTTGAGTAGGTAAGTTCATGATATTATTAGGATAGCACTGCTACTCAAGCACTCATTTTTATCTCTTACCTATTCTTGTTAATTTTGTATCATTGATCTTTTTCAATTCATTTAATTTGACAACCGTGAATTGACAGAGATTATAAAAAGTAAAACCAAGTGTGTAGGCAGCACTAGCCCATTATTATTGTGGTCAATCAATCTAAACGACGTGTAGTTTGAAACGCGCGAGACTCGAGGCGGCCGCCATTCAGCTGTGCCGAGATTACATTGGCGGTGGAGTGTGGTGGCGCATGCTAAAGCCAAAGCCATGGCCGCAATCCACTGCTCCTCCACTCTCCATTCTCTTAAACCGCCGCCGCTTCCGCCTCGGCTCTCCAGCCTCAGACCCTCTCTACTCTCCGCCAGCAAACACCCAAACAGTAAGAAGAGCAAAAAGCTCACCGGATACAGACCCTGCAGAGCGGAGTTCTCAAACGACGCGCCGTTCGTCGCCGCCATTGGCGCCTGCATGCTCTCGTCTCTGGTGCTTCCCGCCAGCACTCCCGATGACGATGCCGAAGGCGGTTCGGCGATGGATTCCACCGATGCCAGGTTCGCCGTCATGGGCGTCATCAGCTTCATTCCCTACTTCAATTGGCTGGTAAAACAAACAAACAAAAAACCCATTTTTCTTTCAAATTCTGGAACTTTTTGATTATTTATATGAATTTGTTTGTTGGGTTTGTTTTAATTTTTGTTGGGTTGGACTGAATAATTGTAGAGTTGGATTTTTGCTTGGTTGGATACCGGAAAACGGCGGTATGCGGTGTATGCGCTTGTGTACTTGGTTCCCTACCTGAGGTTTGACTCTCATACTCTTGATTGAATGCTTGCATTGTATTTGCATACTCTGGTGTTGATTAATTGAGCAGTTGCATTGCATACTTGTGTGCTTATCGTTTTCAGTTTTCGACAAATGGGGAAAATCTGTCATACCAATGATTAACAAACTGTTGAGCTTATGCTTCTGTTCTGGTTATCTGTATCTGTGATTCTGGGCACTAATGTGACTTGCCCGTGATTTGTTAGGACGAATTTGTCGTTGTCACCTGAGGAGAGCTGGCTGCCCATTGCTAGCATCGTTTTCTGCATTATTCATGTCCAGGTATAAGTTCGCGACTATTCTTTCTACCCGGTTCAACCTTTACGGCTTGTTGGGGTTCAATAGAGTGTATGTTTGAGTCTCTTAACGGAACCTTTTCAAATGAACGGTGAAATGTTACAGAATGGAAAAGAAATATATTGCCAGGCAACATGGATGGAACTATATGCTGTCATGTAATATTATGTTGTTGGGAAAGCTCTAGAGTTCCTAGACTAATGGTTTTGAGGCATTTTGATTGCGAGTTCATTCAATTGTTTGCACATCATGTAACCGTATTCTCTGCGATTCCACATTTTTCCCCTTGCAGCTGGAAACAAGTATTAAAAATGGAGATCTTCAGGGCTTTCAATTCTTTAACGAGGCTGCAAAGCATCTCTCGTCAACAACTAGTAGGATAGATCGTAGGAGTGGGTATCAAGGAACCTCTGAGGTGGTATTAACTACTTAAGTTCCATAGCAGTTTTGAAAATTGTAGGTAGATTGTACCCATTTCTGATACATGCTTAATCGGTTTTACGTCATCTGCAGGGGAAGAAAAGAGGAAATAAGAACCTTCCATCCAGTGATGAACAATCGAGAAACGAGATCGATGATTGGGGAGTTCCCAAGAGGCCCTCACAAGATCGTGAGCGCTCGAATGAAGAGGAAAATGAAAGAAGGAAACACTAGAAGGTCAGAGTTTGATGCAAGCAACTTGAATTTCAGAACGCAGCCTTGTGCCTTACAAAGTATCATGAATGTTAGATAGTCATCCTTTATAAAAATAAAGACAGCCACGACTGCAAGCTCAGCGCATGAGGAAGCGTCGAGAGATACCATACAAGAAATGTAGTCCGATATCAGTAGCTGCACACTGATATGAATTAGAACATCCTGATGACAAAGATGAATTCACATGATGGAGAGTCTAGATGCCTTTTTCTTTACTGACACTGGCGGGCGCCATGGTTTGTTCATCGATTAAGTTATTTTGTTTTAGGAAATGAGAGATGAAGATGGAAGTACAAGATCATGAAATAATCATTTTATTTATCGACATCTTATATAACGCTCAAAGTATCGCGTCTCTCATAAGTCTCTACATCTTTTGGTTAATTGGATCCCGATACAGATTTCTTGATAGGAAAGGGACTCAAGAGCCCCGTCTTAAAACAATAGTCCAGAGCAACAGCAGCAGAAAGAAAAACAAAAAGACTCTGAGATACGTAAATCGCTCCATCAAAAGCATGTGATAGGAAGCTACCAGCATTCAGTTCCAAAGGCTTTCCACCATCCAGTGTAGCAAGCCCTTTGACAACACCGAAGGCTGCAGGCGCTCCGGTCTTGAGTTGAACGTTGTCAAAGTCTCTTCGTAATGTGTATCGAAACGTGACTCCAAATAGAGCGCAGCTAGCGAAGGTGACTCCCAGAGGGAGGATGAGCTCGGAAATGCTTGCCACTTGAGTGAAGGAGAAGGGCAATCCGGCAACAGTGCCGACAAGGGCGGAAACTGAAGCTGCCTTGATCGATTGCCATCTCTCTTTATCCTTGTCTATCTCCTTATTTTCGGTCTCTGCAAAAGCATATCCGTCTCCGAGTTGATCCTCGTCTTGTGAGAGGGCACGTTCGGCTTCTTCAACCATGGATTTCGCTTCTGATATCTCCTTTTGACATTCTGCAATCTTCAATGCAAACACAGTTGACAATCTTAGCAGGAACAGATGCCCAACAACATATAACACGTCAATTGTCATTGTCTTTGAACAAAAGTTGTCAGAAACAAAAAAGTCTTAACAACTCAACAGAACCAAACGACAAATCAATGTTTTCAACAATTAAACTGACCATTTCACTTACAAATTAAGCAAACAACCGAGTGGGAGCTGATATCGACACTCTAAAATAGTCATCCCCGATAATAAGATAAGGCAGACAGAGTGTACGATGACTATTTTGAAGTGCTACTAACAATTCTCAATCGAATAACTTCAAGGAAATATAATAAGGCACCTAAAACAAAAACCCAATTCAGGAAACCCACAAAAATTGGGAATTGGGAAGAGGGAGAACCTCAGAAGCTCTGCTTTCAAGTTGGGTAATGTAATCCCGCACAAGCTTGGTCTCAAGTTCCTGCCTTTCAATCTCAGCCAGCTCTCTCTTGGCATTCTCAACCCTCTGAGACGCCTTTTCCAACCCATCGAGCAACTCCCTGTTCTCTTCTTTTTTCAAGAGCTCCTCCACTTGCTCTCCCACAATGCCACTCAGTGCCTTCTTCAGGCCGCCGCCCTCTCCGGCGCCGTCGCCAGTCGTACATTTTGCTATGAGGGGTCGATGAGGTGGGGAAGGAGGAGAAGCTCGGGGGAAGAGTGCAGAGGAGGATTCTGATGGGGCGCGGAGTTTTGGTGGGAGGAGATGAGACGTGGGGTTTGTGGAGGGAGCCCAAGTGAGCTTGATGGTTAAGGGCATGGTGGAGTTTTGGAGGATTTTGTTTATCCTATTTCATGTTTTGTTTGAGTAAGTACTCACCACTCACCACTCACCACTCACCACTCACCCCAAACTTTTCATGTTTAATTACCATCTACTTATTTGAAATTGGAGTTGAGGTTAAAAAAAAAAAATATCCTTATTTGAATTGGAGATGTCAAGGGTCTTGCAACGCAAATGATTAAAAGTTTTTATTTTTATTTTTTTTTGTCGAATGATAGACTTTATTTATAATTTAATCGAAATGTTTACATCCATAGCAAGAATATTAAATAAAAACTCATGGCCTATCTCGTTCCAAACAAATGGACCACCATGTTTGGCAGTAAACGAGGCAACCGTGTGAGCAGTCAGTTTGCTACCCCACGGCACAAACCCAATTTTGACAACTCCAATATGCTTTCACCATAGAATCAATATCAAACAAAAGACATTCCAAATCAGCATCCACTTCAATCTTCTTGTTAATCATTCGCAAAAGCACCTGGGCATCCGATTCAATCTCCACCTTCGTAAATCCTTCGTTTTTGCAAAACACAAGCGCTGCACGAATAGCCTCTGCTTCCGCCAAGATTGCCGAATTAAAAGTCCTCTTCCCAGCCCCTCCTGCTCTCCGCAAACACCTCGCAAAATCTCGAATCACCCACCCATAACTCCCCAACCCCGTCTTCGAATTCCATGATCTATCACAATTTACTTTCAATGTACCAAACTTTGGTTTCCTCCACCCTTCAGTTGCTCCACCATCCTCCGGTGCCCCAATCTTCTTTGACTTAACCAAAGAATCCCTCACCTCCTTCTCAATTACCCGATGCTCACCCACATGTCTCCTCCATACCTCAATTGCCTCCATTGGATTCCATGCCTTCCCTTGAAACACCACATCATTTCTGCACTTCCAAATTCTCCACAACCCAAAGACCACGTCCTGGAGAATTTCTTCCTGCCTTGCCATCCTTTTTATACGTGACAGCAAAGCCTCCCAACATCCCCTAAAGTCTTGTCCCACCAGAGACAACGAATCAATTTGTAATGGGCAGCAAAACCAGAACACTTTACTAAATTCACACCTGAAAAAAAGATGTTCCTCTATTTCCTCCACAGCGCCACACACCGCACACCTACCATCCACATTCATACGTCTCCAAAGCAAGTTCCTTCTTACCGCCAGCGAACCGTTGCAACATCTCCACATAAAAAGTTATAATTTATTAGGAACATGAAGCCCCCAAATTCCTTTCCACAACCGGTCCCCTTCAACCTTCCCACTTGCCATGCCCGTACCTCTTCTCCCAAACTCCCTATTCGCTTGCAACTCCATCGCAACCTTATACCCCGTTCGAACCGTATACCCTCCATGTTTCGTATGATGCCAAATAATCCTATCCTTACAACCCATCAAACTAAACGGAATTCCCAAAATTAACTTGGACTCTTCCTCATCAAAAAGCTCATGTACCATCTCCATATTCCACCCATCCAAATCAAAATCAATCCAATCGCTCACCCATTCCAGCCTCAAAGCATTTAAAGTTTGAGGTTTGAAAGTGTTGGGTATGGGAATCCAAGGATCCCCAGTGACTCTGATATTCGTTCCATCCCCCACCCTCCAGCGCAACCCCCTTTGAAGAATTTTTTTTCCTTGAAAAATACCTTTCCAACCCCATGACGATTTACACCCCAACTTTGCATCCAAAAAAGTTGTGTTCGGAAAGTATTTATCTTTAAGTACCTGAGCCAACAGCTAGGCCGGAGCCATCATCAAACGCCACCCAATTTTAGCCAAGAACGCAAGGTTGAAGCACTGTCAGTCCCTGAACCCCAAACCGCCCCCCACCTTTCTCTTCTTCAATTTTTCCCATGCAATCAAAGGCATTCCATAATTTTTTTTATTTCCCCTCCACCAAAATCTCGCTGTTTCCCGCTCCATCTCTTTGCACGTACTCACTGGAAGCTTAAAACAAGACATTGCATAGTTCGGCATAGCCATCGTAACCGTCTTAATTAACACCTCATTACCCGCTTGCGACAAATATTGCTCCGTCCATCCATTAAACCGTGCATCTATACCCTTCCGGACTTCTTCGAACACCGCATGCTTGGAATGCCCAAAATCTGCTAGCAAACCCAAGTACATCCCAAAACCATCCTTATCTTGAATATTAGTATATTGCCCAATTGTCTTCCTTTGCCATTTAGAACAATTAGCTCCAAAAAATAAGGAGCTTTTCTCCCGATTAATAAATTGCCCGGAACCGTCCGCATAACAATCAAGCACCTCTAGTACTCCCTAAACCTCCTGTAACGAAGCTTGACAAAAAATCACCGAATCATCCACAAAAAATAGATGTGAGATAGACACACCCCTCGGGGCAACCCGCATACCATGGAGCACCCCAATTTCTTCGTTTCGACGTAATAGTGCCGATAAACCTTATGCACATATTAGAAACAAAAACGGAGACAGTGGATCTCCTTGCCTAAGACCCCTTTGTGGTTGAATGTATCTGCTTGGCGAACCATTAATCAAAACGCTATAAGTAACAGTGGAGATGCAGGCCTCAATTCTCTTGCAAAATTCATCACAGAAACCCAGTTTACGCATCATTGCCAACAAAAAACTCCACTCCACCCTATCATACGCCTTCGCCATGTCCAATTTCATAGCCAAACAATGATCTCCACCAATTGGCTGTATCTTTAAAGAATGCAAAATCTCATGAATAAGCAGGATATTGTCTTCGATTTGCCTCCCCGCCACAAATGCGGATTGATTCATACTAATAATTCTCGGCAAAACCACCTTCATTCGGTTCGTGATAATCTTCGCGATGATTTTATATAACACATTACATAAAGAGATCGGCCGTAATTGTGTCATCTTCCTTGGGCACGCAACCTTTGGGATTAGCACTACGTGCGTATGATTGATTTTTTCCAACAATATACTTGAATGCCAAAAAGCCTTCACCATTAGAATAATCTCACCCCCTACCACATCCCAATGATCCTGAAAAAAACCACTCGATAACCCATCCGGACCTGGTGACTTAGACCATCTCCAAAGGGGATGTCAAATTTTAAACACACAATTTAAATTTGAAGGCTTATGTGGCACATTGATCTTTTTATAAATTTTGTTCTCCAACCGATATGTCAAATTTAAACTTTTATTTATTACATTATTCACCGAACACCAGGGTAGGCACGTGCTGGCAGACACCCGAAGGTGACGAAGCCACATTAGGATGCATGAGAACTAGAAACAATTAATGGACATAAATAAAACATGTAAATTTAATTATAATGAATATGCAATTGTGGAACGTGTTCAGAGCATACAACTAATCCGAGACACTAAAAAAGAATAATATAAAATTGAATTAACAAAGAGATGGGTCCTACACCGAGAGGACTCGAAGATGCCGATGCGGGAGTGCCCTTGACGCTGGGATTGTACACCTCGATTCTAAGTCCTGAGGGGGCGCAAAACAAAACATGAGTGGACCAAGTTGATATAGAAATAGTACAAACATAGTTATTTCACAACGTACTAGACCCAAAGTTTATGAAAACTAGTAGCATAATATGTGATAGGTTTTCTGAAAACCCTAGCATGCCATAAAACCTTTCATAAAACATATATCATATATAGTGTGCTAAATAATGGTATCATACTCACTCGAAGGCAGAACATTCGCCTGTAGGCAGAACATACGCCTGTAGGCAGAACACTGACCACTAGATAAGCACAAAAACATTGTATATAACCTTTCCAACATAAGTACATATATCTCAATGGAGCTTAGTAGCTCAAACATCATATCTCAAAACATCTTCATATTATATAGTCATCCATCATATATACTACAAAGATCATGAAATCGATAAAGCATGATATTCCAAAATATTCTCAGTAAAGCATGATATCTCATAAAAAGTAAAATTTAATTTACTCATAAAACGTAACCATTAATCATGCTTTTCATGTATGCACTTCTAATAGCAAAATTATGCATTTTGGAAGGGGTCCACTCACAGATAATTCGCCGTCGAAGAGCCATGCAAACTAGTGAAGACGGAAACGCCACAATAAATGCACCTAAGCATATAAATGGTCCAATTAATAAAACTCTATTCAAATGATTGAATTTTGGGAAACGGTCGTTATAAACGGATTCAGGATGTTAAAAAACATAATAAGGGACCTCAGGTACCCCCATGCGCCATTTTGAGTCGCTGAAAAGTTGGCCGAAAAAGTCGCTGGCGCCGCCGTGATCACGGCAGTTGAGCACAATACCTCCGGCGGAGGCGCATGTGCTCTATGCACCGGCACAAGCGGTCTTTCACGCGCAGGCCCACTTGCTACCCACACGCGGCCTGGGTTTTGGGGTTTGATAAGGTCTGGGCCGGATCTTGGGCTTGGGCTTCTTAGGGTTTGGGCTTGGGGTTCATTGGGCCGAAGGCCCGATTTGCACGGCCCAAAGGCCTGGGTTCAAAGGATCTGGGCTGTAAGGTCAGGCTTGGGCAACTGGGCTTAGGCCGAGAGTCTGAGCCAAAGGTTTCATGGCCCAAAGACCTGGTTTGGGTCTCAGGTTTAATGGGTTTAGAAAGGGTCTTGGGCTTGGTAGCCCAACCCAAAGCTTTGGGCCAGAGGACCTGGGTATCTGGGTTTGGGTCGGTTGACCCGGTTTTGACGAAAAATGAGGCCGGAGCTTCCTAAGCTCCGTTAAACTCTGATTCTCAGCCCTAGGAGGCGATCTATCTACCAAAATGAATCTTAGGGTGAGGGGAAGAGATTCATACCATTTTCACAACATGTGGTGGCCGGAGTTGGCTGAAAAATGCCTCGAAGGCCGTCGAACTCGCTAGACGAACTGGGTTGTTTTCCTTCCCTCGTTGGGGGTGGTGGTTTGAGGTGTCGTCGTTGTTGCAGGGGAGTATGTAAGTGGGTGTGGGTATAGGTGTGCTCAGGGAGCTGGAGAAGGGAAATCATCGACAAAGCTCGGAAGAGAAAGTGAAGGGGAAATGAGAGTAAGAGCTGAAGGATCTGAAAGAGGAAGTGGGGGAGACTGCCACATGGTAGTGTAGGAAGGGGAGAGGCCGAGGGACAAAGCTCACAGGTTGGCCCCCTTGGACACACCAATTAGGGCCAAAAAGCAACATCTCAAACAAATATCCCACAACCCAAGTGAAATTACAAAAATGCCCTTTCGTTCTGTAAATTCCGGGACGGTTCATTACAATCTACCCCCGTTAAGAAAATTTCATCCTCAAAATTTGAAATAACATACTATATATAAATACTCAAAGATAGGAAATAATATACGTATAAAGAAGAAATCAAGTTAGAGTGATTGCATCAAAGATAATATGCCACACCGTCGCGAGCGATTTGCCAGATCCTCTTTCATGCCTCCAAGCTCTTACTTTCTTCCCCCATCAGTATAATAGTAGAACATACTTTATAAAGATATAAAGTCGAAGTTGTATAATAACGTAAGGTCAAAAGTATGTACGTGTAATACGATAATGTCAAAATAGATATGTACTAACATAGAGGTCGAAAACTCGTGCTGATCTTAAAACTAAAAACGGAAAAGACTTCCCCCAAAACATTTGTAACATCAGAAAACACATTTATAACTATAATAAGGTAAGTTAAAATACTTGTGCTGAAAATCCAAACAAAAAAATAAAATGGCCTTGTCCAAACATTAGTCATGTCACGTACTTCGAGAATGGGTGTGTCTTGAGTTGAGTCTTAATCATAGCTAACTAATAGCTCTTGCTGTTGATGGTCGACTCGCCCACTTACTTAGTGAACCCAACAATTAAGCCATCGATATTATAGTCTGCAGCCTGTAATGCCGATAACTTATCGTTGTCTCGGTAAGTAAGTGAGAAGTTTCCGAAGTTGTCAAAACACTATTGTGCTCCTCAATGTGAAATGTGCCTAGGTCATTCGATTCACGCCTTGATTGTACTATCGCACTACTCTAAAAACGTACCAACCAGAGCTGCCAGAAATGCTTCGACATCCACGTGCATCCGAACAACAAGGTCCTGGAGTGAAGTAGTCAAAAGATGCGTGGAGGCGAACACATATTGTAAACATGTCTTTCGTGACTAACCGCGATCATCACTCTCCTGGCCGAGAAGTACAAGATTCGAAACCTATATTAGAAGAACAATCACTCAGACTACTTCCTTCAAATAATGACTGCCGCTTCAAACCATTCCCAGAAACTGGCTCACAATTACCAGACTCGGAACCCGAGATGGAATTTAATTTTAGTAGATGCATATAAAAGGTGTGTTAGGGTTGGGTGGAAGATACCCTTAAAACTTATATATATACATACATACATATATATATATATATATATATATATATATCGTTGGGAAAGAACTACTAGAGTACGATATGATACCTATGAATTGTAGCAAGATAATATAAGGTGACTATTCATTCCTGTGTGCAGATAGTGATTAGTGATGCAATCCGCTGACCACCCGTACTATTACCTTCACCAATCTCTTACTAAAAGGCGGCTCAAACCTCAAGGCGACGTGAAACTCTTCTTGATAAGTCTGGTAGGCTCGTGAGAAGGTTATGCTCCAAATATGCATCGATATGAAACGGGACACACGCATCTGCCGAGTTGATCTATCGTGAGTTCATCACTGATTGAGCAATAAACCATGTCGAGAAGGCTAAAAAAACACTCTAGGATTTGAGGGTCAAAACAAGTCCATTAAATCTAGAGTACAAGATATCTGGATTTGAATAAATAACTCTGATGCTTGAGTTCATACAAGTACCTAGCTTGATTGGGTAGTAACAACTCGATATGGTTGAACTTGAAAATTAGCTAACTCGATTTCCTGATGATCCATAGTCATGTCGCAAAATATCTAAGAGTTTCGTACAAGGGGAAATATAACTGATTGAAGAATATTCGGGTATTGGTGTGTCTTTCTACTGAGGTGTTCAGCAACTACGCTTGCACAATCAGGGTGGTACACAATGGTACAGTCGTAGACATTTATATACTCTATCAATCACCGTCGCCAAAGACTTAGCTCATTTTGATTGAGAATCTAACTGAGAAGTTTTGGATGGTTGATAAAGATCTTACGCGTTTCACCACGGTGAAGGTGTCTTTAGATTTTCAAGTCAGGACTATAACTGTAGGCTCTAGGTCGGAAATAAGATGGTTCGCATCAAGTGGTCCCAACTGTCGAAAAGTAAAAGCATTACCCAATATGCTGCCTCAGTGCACAACGGCACATTCAGTAAAACATCACCGATAGATTCGAAATTTATTAGTGTCATCGAGGAGTATACGAACAATGGTAGGGTGAGACAACATCTCGAACAAAATTGATTTATTCCCTAGCCGAAGATGAGGGTTTGGGTTATGGTCAAAGAATCGTTGGCAACTGTCGATAGAAATAAACAAGACCTATGAAATTTTGTAATTCATGACACTCGAGAAGATTCTCGATTTCCAACTATCACAACCTTGGATTTGGTAAGAATAACTTCTGCTACCAAAGAAACTCCCAAGAAAAGTATCTACTCTAGACAAAAACAACATTCGAAGAATTTGACGTACATCTGATAATCGATATTTAATGAACCTAACTTTGTGGTTGGAGTAAGCAAGAAGGTTATCGATAGAATAATCGCCGAGAATTGTTCTAAGGATCCACACGATTTCCTCAACGGGAGCGAGTCCGAGGACATTGATTCGATCCTATCAACTGCCACTTACCGAACTTCACAACAACTAGTGCTTACTCGCTTCCTCCAACACGCACTTCGAATGTTATAAGCAATTTCCATATAGGTATAACTCTGCCTGCCATTCCTAGGGAACACATGTTGCAGAGTAACATCACCGTTTTAGGTCTCCAAACTCAAACCACTTAGATTTTTTTTTTTCCCGTTTCACCACACTCCTAAGTAGACACGACTCTGCCCGCAATTCCTAGGGAACGCATGTTATAGAGTGGCACCGCCATTTCAGATCTACAACTGGTCTTAACCAGACTTCCTCTAATAGAGATTTCTAATTCACGTTATTTCAATGTAAAAACCGACTTTGCCTGCAATTCCTAAGGAACGTATGTTGCAGAGTATCGGTCCGATGTCGAAAGTTGTCTAACAATCCATCACGTCACCGATGAGGCACAATCCCGACACGAAATTTCTTATTCTTCAATAGGATGAGACTATTCACGCAGAAGAAGGGTCGCACAACCGTGCCGAATGACAACAAATTCAGAAGTCGTGACATCTAAATGATGTCCTGACTGACACACTACCACAGTAATAGAGGATCCTAAGTATGCTCTGAACAAACCACGCTCTGATACCAAATTAACACGCCCAACCCTGATATTCATCGAACACCAGGGTAGGCACGTGCTAGCTGACACCCGAAGGTGGTGAAGCCACATTAGGATGCATAAGAACTAGAAACAATTAACCGACATAAATAAAATGTGTAAATTTAGTTATAATGAATATGCAATTGTGGAATGTGTTTAGAGCATACAACTAATCTGAGACACTAAAAAGGAATAATATAAAATTGAATGAACAAAGAGATGGGTCCTACACCGAGAGAACTCGAAGTTGCCGATGCGGGAGTGCCCTTGATGCCGGGATTGTACGCCTCGATTCCAAGTCCTGAGGGATCGCAAAATAAAACATGAGTGGACCAAGTTGATATATAAGTAGTACAAACATAGTTATTCCACAGCGTACTAACCCCCAAAGTTTATGAAAACTAGTAGCATAATATGTGATAGGTTTTCCGAAAACCCTAGCATGCCATAAAACCTTTCATAAAACATATATCATATATAGGGCTGGAAAAAAATCCCAAAAATCCCAAACCAAACCGAAAAAATCCCGATCCCAAACCAAAAAAATCCCAAACCAAAATTCCCGAAAATTTCGGTATGTCATCCCGAACCAAACCGAAAGTTTCGGTATGGGATTCGGTTTTGCATCTTTATATTTTCAGTATTCCCATACCGAACTGAAAATAAATATTATATATATATATATATATAATATTTTTTAATTATAAGAGAATTATTTCAACCGTTCATTGTTTTGGATGTAATCTGTGCCGTTCATTTGTTTTTAGGTCGGATCTCCCATTTCACTTCCGTTCCATTGATTCCATCGAACTTGAAGTTGAAGTGCAGCAGCCTCCCTCACCGAGCCCTCATCTGTAATCTCTGTGTGTCGATCCAGCACTAGTAATCCTTCCGTCCGCGTGCCAATCATCTACCAAGTCTCTGTTTCGGCTATGTTCTCAAATTTTCTCTTTGTTTATGCTATTCTCACAGATCTCTCTTCCATTGTTCTCTCAAACTCGCCGTTTCTCGCTCTCAGTTTTTTGTGCCTCACGGATTCCGACTGGCTCCGCAGCTGTTAAACCATAGAAATAATCATTCATCAGGCCTGTATTTTGACTGCATTTTCTCAGTTTTTGTTTTTGTCTCAGTTTCTGCCGGCTCACTGATTCTGGCTGCGTTTACACCCGTCAAACTGCAGAAAACACCTGAAGTCAATTTTTTGAAGCTTGGGTTCAATTTTATTGGCCTTGGTTCTGCTCCTCGGTTTGCTGCTTAGAATATCAAATTGTCCAGGTTTGAAATGAAAAAGCTTATTTGCAAATGGATTTCCTCGCTTTTACATATTATTTTTGTGTTTGATGCATGTTGGTTTTTTTATTTGTATTAATTTTGGTTGTCTGATTTGTAATCTTTGTTCTTGATATTAGTTAGATTTTCAGGTTTTGTTTTTGTTGCTTTTAGGTTTGTTTGCTCTGCTGCAATTACATTTAGTTAAATTTTGTCAATTTCTTTTTGTCTGACTCAGAAATTCTTGCGTTGTTTTTGTGGCTGTTATATGATGGGGTGACAAACTGTTGTTTTCCAATTTTTTGGTTTTGCAGCATTTAACTAATAGGCAATTATCTTTGAGGTGCAACTCGGAGAAGAAAGTAAGGTGTATGAATCATCTAGAAACAAAGGTGTGACCGTTTGAGACCCAGAAACAGAAATAGTTGTGTTCCCGTCACTTTGGAGATTGTGGGTGACATCTGTGTAGCCATCAAAGGGTTTACAAACGAACAGAAGGCTATTGAAAATGGGATTCCGTTTGACACCGAGTCCGAGTCTCACTCTCATCCCAAATTAGGTAATTAATGTAGTGTTTTGAAATCTAATTAGGGTTGAGCTTCTCCTCTATATGTTTTTAACAGGAGAAGGTAATCCTGGCTAATTCAAATCCTATTCCAATTCTAGGCATTCTTGCCTTTCCAATTCAATGGTTGACAAACCCCTGTCTTTTCTTCTCCTTTATTTTTTTTCTCCTTTTTACTTTGTTTTTTTCAGTTCTATGTTTTCGAATTGGAATTTGAAATATCGGTCTTGAATTTCCGTCTTGTTTGATTAATATCGCATATAATTCTACTCGTCATCGATATCTTTGGGTTATGATTTGTTGTTGTTCATGGAGATTGGTTGTTATCTACTTTTATACAAGGTGCATGAGAATCTGAATACATGATTGTGAAGGGATTTTCTCGTTCTTTTTTTGAAAGCAGATTGGCAGATTTGTGCACACTGCACAGATTGGCAGCTTGGCTTTACACTTATATGTTCAACAGATTGGCAGCCCAAAAGCATAATATCAATATGTCAAATTTTCAATATAAAAGGTTGAATTTTAGCCCAAAAACATAATATGTCAAATTTTAGTCCAAAAGCCCAAAACCATTTCGGGATTCCCGATTTGTCCTGAAATCCCGAAACTATTTCGGGATTCCTGAAAATTTGGTTTGGGATCGGTATTGAAATTGGAATTCCCGAAAATTTCGGTTTGGGAATCGGGACAAGGGTTTCGGTATGGGATCCCATACTGAACCATCCCTAATCATATATAGTGTGCTAAATAGTGGTATCATACTCACCCAAGGTAGGACATTCGCCGGTAGGCAGAACATACGCCCGTAGGCAGAACAGTGACCACTAGATAAGCACAAAAACATTGTATATCATCTTTCCAACATAAGTACATATATCTCAACGGAGCTCAGTAGCTCAAACATCATATCTCAAAACATCTTCATAGTATATAGTCATCCATCATATATACTACAAAGAACATGAAATCGATAAAGCATGGTATTCCAAAATATTCTCAGTAAAGCATGATATCTCATAAAAAGTAAAATTTAATTTACTCATAAAACGTTTCATAAAACGTAACCATTAAATCATGCTTTTCATGTATGCATTTTTAATAGCAAAATTATGCATTTTTGGAAGGGGTTCACTCACAGATACTTCGCCATTGAAGAGCCATGCAAACTAGCGAAGACGGAAATGCTACAATAAATGCACCTAAGCACATAAATGGTCAAGTTAATAAAAATCTATTCAAACGATTGAATTTCAGGAAACCGTCGTCATAAACGAATTCAGGACGTCGAAAAACATAAGGAAGGACCTCCAGTACCCCTACGCGCCGCCGCCCACACCATTTTGAGTCACCGAAAAGTTGGCCGAAAAAGTCACCGGTAGCATCGTGATTGCCGCCGTGGACGACGGCACAGTACCTCCGGCAGATAAGCGTGTGCTTCATGCACTGGCACATGCGGCCCTTCATGTGCGCCCACGCGCCACTCACACGCGACCTGGGTTATTGGTTCCGATTGGGTTTGGGCCGAATCTTGGGCTTGGGCTCCCTGGGGTTTGGGTCTGGGGTTCATTGGGCCTAAGGCCCGAGTTGCACGGCCCAAAGGCCTGGGTTTAAAGGATCTGGGTTGTAAGGTCGGGCCTGGACCGAGAGTCTGGGCCAAAGGTTCCATGGCCCAAAGGCCTGGTTTGGGTCTCAGGTTTAATGGGTTCAGAAAGGGTCTTGGGCTTGGTAGCCCAGCCCAAAGCTTTGGGCTAAAGGACCTAAGTATCCAGGTTTGGGTCGGTTGACCTGGTTTCGACGGAAAAGGAGGTCAGAGCTTCCCGAGCTCCGTTCAACTCTGATTCTTAGCCCTAGGAGGCGATCTACCTACCAAAATGAAGCTTAGGGTAAGGAGAAGAAATTCGTACCATTTTCACTACGTGTGGTGGCTGGAGTTGGCTGGAAAACACCTCGAAGGTCGTCGAACTAGTTGGACGAACTGGGTTGTTTTCCTTCCCTCGTCAGGGGTGGTGGTTTGAGGTGTCGTCATTGTCGCAGGGGAGTGTGTAAGTGGGCATGGGTATGGGTGTGCTCGGGGAGCTGGAAATGGGAGAGTACTGAGAGAGCTCGGAAGAGAAAGTGAGGGGAAATGAGAGTGACAGCTGAGGGATCCGAGAGAGAGAGGAAGTGGGGGAGACTGCCACGTGGCAATGTAAAAAGAAGAGAGGCCGGGGGACAAAGCTCATGGGTGGGCCCCATTGGGCACACCAATTAGGGCCAAAACGTAATACCTCAAACAAATATCCCATAACCCAAGTGAAATTACAAAAATGCCCTTTCATTCCGTAAATTCTAGGATGGGTCGTTACAAACCCACTCCGTCACCTCCTGAACCCATCATGGGTTGCTTGTAGTGAATAAATTACCAAAATATTCCCCTACTGTATCCTCAACCTTAGCCAAGTCCTCCCACCATACCCTATTATCATCCTCCAAACCTCTAATACGATTACTTCTTCTCCACTTTACCGTTTGAGCATGAAAGAATTTGGTATTTTTATCCCCCTCATTCAACCATTGCATTCGTGATTTCGTCTTCCAATAGAGTTCATCTTCCCTGACTAATTTTTTCAACTCCGTTTCTTTTTCTGTAACCTCAGAACCGGCACAACACTCTGACTTATACGCACCGCGGAGTTCCTTTTTTAAAGTTTCAATCCTTCCCTTCGAAATTCTTCCACGCTGTCTGTACCACTTTCAAAGGCCATGGCTCATTGGCTTCATTTTCTCCACAACTTGGAACGCTCGGGACCTAATGAAATTTCTTTCCCACGATTTTTGAATAATATCCCTGCAACCCATCTCCTTACTCCACCGAAGATTATACATAAATCTCTTTCTCCGAAATGGCATCCGGTCTTTGGTGTACAAAACAAGCATTGCATGGTCCAATCCTTCCAAAATCTCATGTTGAATTTTAGCTTTAGGATACACCCCAAGCCACCCATTGGAAGCCAAGCCTCTATCTAACCGTTGTTGGACTGGTCATTCGTCACGTTTATTCCTCCAAGTAAACGGGTATCCCATAAAACCCAAATTCATTAATCCACTCATCGCCACAAACTCCGAAAAATCCTGCGTACTATTGACCGATCTATAGTTTCCTCTAGTCTTCTCCGAGTCATCCAATATATCATTGAAATCCCCCATCACCTAGCAGTCATCCCCCGTCACCTCAAAACGTTGATGTAATATACGCTACTGGTCCTTTCTTTTTTTATCGTTCGTACTAGCATAAACCGCAAAGAATCTCCAATTTTTCTTCACCTTATCATCATGGATGCCCATCTCAATAAATTTTTTTTGAATATTTCACTAATAACACCTGATTATAGTCTTTCCAAAATATGCATTGTAATATCCCAAAAATTTTAGGTGGTGATTAAGAGTGGGTTACTTGTGACCATTGTTAGAAAAATAAATTTGTATTATTTGAGGCTTGTATCAATTTGCCTTTGGTCCATTAAATGATCTTTTACTATTGAGACTAACGCTTCGATAGAAAAAAGAAAGAAGAAAAGAAAAGAAAAAGATGCTTGTGTTATTAAGTAGGGAGAAAAGGGGAAGGGGCTTTCTAGAAACCCTCTTTCCTGCGGTTCTCTTCTCCAACCAAGAGTGAGAGGGCCTTTTTAGTTCTTTTGGTTGCCAATTTCTCAAGGAAGAAGAATTTAATATCCGGTTGTTTTGCTTGTGAAGATTAGGACAAGTGAGGATCATTCCTTTGTCTCCATTAGAGGTATCTATTTCTTACTTTTGAAATCTAATTGTTATTTGGTTTGTTAACCCATGAATTAGATTGGGTGGGAGTAGGAAAATTTAAAGTATCCTATTTCATGTTAGGTTTAAAGTTGAGGACCAAGTGTTTGATTTAAGTCCCCAATTAACCTAGAATTAGGATTTGTAGTTTGGTCTTTTGTACAAGCAAAGTGTGATTTTTTCTTACTTATAGATAAGGAAGAGAAGGACAAGGTGACTACTGAGCAAGTCGACGAACACCATGGGAGTTGAATATCAACAAATCTTGTTGAGGTAGGGGAATTTCAACCATAAAAATATTTCCATTTTCCATTCTTACTTGACAAAGAATTGTTGGCATTTGAGCACTATTTCAACCTTACTTTAAATGTTTTATGTTTTCAATTATGTGAAAGAAGTGAAGCAAATGTTTCTCTATGGTTTGATTTCTAATGATTTTAATTTTCTTCCTACAACTTTGGTGAGTTTAAAGTAATTTCAAAGGCCTGTCAATATTTCGTTTTTAACGTGCATGCCTTTTATGTTACTCATTATGAGATTTTGAAGCATGTTGAGATGAATGTTTGATTTTGAAAGTTGATGGAAAGTAGTATAATACATGTGCAGTTGAGAATGTTGAGAAATGTATGAATGGGCACAATGACCCGTGAAGTTGTTTGATTATGGGCACAATGACCCAATGTTCCCCAGGGAAAGCTCCATGTGTGGGCTGTGAGAATGAGTTATCAAAGTGATAAATACGTGTTATATGTATATTGGCCAGGTATATTACGGTTTTTTCCAATCTGCTAGTCACTTGTTTGGGATAAAAGAAAAACTTTGTGATTAGTTGTGCTATTGTTTCTTTAAATGATAATGGCTCTGTTGTCCTTATGACAAAAGAAGTGTTTTTGAATTGTGTGTTGTACCGTGTTGTTATCAAAGCTGTTAATGCTCTGAAACTTTGGTTTTCCTACCATATGTTACTTCCAAGCATTTTAGGAGCATAATTCCGTTGTTGTATTACGTAGTAGTGGATATAAATAGTTTCAAATCACTCTTATCATTTTTCAGTTGCACCAGAAATTTTAAATGACTACGGACTTACCGAAAAACCCCTACTGGGCATTTTATGCTCACCCGTTTTTCTAAAAATGTGCTTTTAGGTGGTCTAGGGTTGACTAGCTGAATTTCAAGTTGCAGCTCTAGTGTGGACTAGTAGAAGGGAGTCCATACGTATATCTTTTGGGTGAGCTGCCAAAGTATTTGTATAGTTAGTCTTAGTCTGTAAATGATCCTTTCGTTGCGTAGTATACTAAGAAGATGTAGGCCTCAATGGGGTAGTGTGTCTACTTACCTGGGCAATGAAAACCATGTATTTATGATTACTTGTCTTTTGGCTTGTATAAATTACGCTCATGTACTTTCATCAAATGACCTAAACATGTGTTTCTTGTACGCAAGAAGCCTTGAAGTTCTTTTGTGAACTCTTTATGATCTGTAAGGCTTAATGAATTGCCTTTGGAGAACCCTTATGAACTTGGTTGTGTTTAAATCTGGGGGTGTTTATTTACTGCTTAGGTTGCATGTTGAAAAAAAATTCAGATTTTTACCATTTGGAACATAATCAGCTTTATTTCTAAAGTGACTTGATGCTGCTGAAATTTGTCTTTTTTTAGAAAAACAGCAGCATGCCTGTTTTAGATTTAAATTTTCTTATACTTCCCGAACTCGAAAATCCTTGAAATTTTAACACAACTTTGTTTTAGGTGTGTACTTTGAATCTGGAAATTTTCATACTTTTTGGTTAAACGAGTTATTTTCGGTGAATTTTATGGTACAGGTTGGTTCTGCAGTTTGTATTACCACAATAAGTCTTTAACTTTATTTCTTTGAGTTACCTTTGTAGTTTGGTGTAATTTAATTGTTGAGTTTAAATTTTCATTGACTAAATCTTAAGCTAATATTTGTCTTACACCCTTAAACAACCACTTTGTTCTATTTATTTCTCTTAACCTCACACCTCGTGTTGTGGGGTGTGACAATTTGGTATCAAAGCCCAGGAAGTAGAATCGTTAGGGTTGAGTCTAGAAGTTTTAGCTTAATTAGTCTTTTCTTGGGGAGTCTAGCGGAGTCTGTTGTGGTCGAATAAATGTTTTCTACATCTTCTCACGATTGATTGATGTCCGCTGTAGCCAACACTATTGATCATAATGGTGATGATCAAATGAATATTGATCATCAAATGAACGATCAGGGAGTTAATGAGGTGAATTGGAGACTGACATGTTTGAAAGATTTTCAAAAGTTGAATCCTCCTAACTTTGCCGGAGCCACTGAACCCTTAGAGGCAGAGTCTTGGCTTAAACAAGTGAAAAAGAAATTAGATGTTTTGAGAATTCCAGAGGATTTTAGAGTGGAGTTTGCTGCCTATTTGTTTATAGGTGAAGCAGATCATTGGTGGGACTACATCAAGAGGACTGACAATGTTGCAACAATGACTTGGGCTAATTTAGAGAAGACCTTATATGGCAAATACTTCCCTCAAACCATAAAAGATGCAAAGTTGAAGGAATTTGTTGGGCTAACTCATGGCGATCTCACAGTGACTCAATATGAAGCTAAATTTGCACAGCTTTCTCGTTATGCACCCACTACTAGTTGGTAATGAAGAGGATAAAACTAACAGATTCGCTGACGGTCTTATACGCCTTATACGGAACATGGTCGTCGCATTGGGGCTGACAGCCTACAAAGAGGCAGTGTCTGCAGCTTTACGAATTGAGCAAGAGCATAATGATTACATGGCTAAACAAGCTAAGCACAAGGCTTCTTCGAACAGTGGAAGAAAGATTACCCAGAAAACTGATTATAGTGGTCAAAAGGGTGGCACCAAAGGGGGCAGCAGTAATAGCTCTTTCAGAAATCCAATACCTAGCCCTTACTCTTGTTACAAGTGTGGCCAACCTGGTCATATTTAACATTTTTGTCCACAAAATCAGTCACCTCAAATTTCTGGAGGGTCGTCTCAACAACAAATTGTTTCTCAGCCCCGTCAGTTATTCTTTTCTCCACAAACCAGCCAGCAACCCCAGACTTCTTCTTAGATATTTCAACCACGAGGCTCTCGAGGCAGAGGAAAAGATAATAGACCTCAGGGAAGAGCATTCACTATCACTCGAACTAAATCCATGGGGCAAACTAGCCATGTTGTTGTGGAAGGTACAATTCTTGTTTCCAACTTTTACACAAAAGTTTTATTTGACACGGGGGCTAGTCATTCTTTCATTTCCCTAGGTTTGGTAAATTTCCTTGAATTGAAACCTGAAAAATTGGATCCTCCAATTACTCTTATTACAGTTTGTGGCGTATTTGATGTTACTACCCTATTTAGGGCATGCTCTATAGAATTCTCTGGCCATAGACTAGAAGCATATTTAATTATGCTAGATCCATATCCCTTTGACTTGATTTTGAGCATAGATTGGTTATCCAAGTATCGCGCATTGATCGATTGTTATAGTAGAAAGGTCACCCTACGTTTAGAAAACGGGTCAATACTTCAGTTGTATGGGAACCAATGAGTGTTTCCATAAAACCCCCTACTTAAAGCATGTTTTCGGGGAAGAAGAAACTATGAAGGTGCTGCTCTTTTTGCAATCATAGAGAAAACTCAAGGTGCCAATAACACAGTTGTATGCATTCCGGTTGTGAATGAATTTCCTGATGTTTTTCCTAAGAAGTTACCAGGCTTGCCTCCAAAAAGGGAAATTGATTTCACTATTGAAGTTTGCCTAGGCACTTCTCCAGTATCTATTTCTTCATACAGGATGGCACCGGCAAAGCTAGCAGAATTGAAGAAGCAATTAGAAGAGTTGTTACAGAAGGGATTTATTCGTAAAAGTACTTCTCCATGGGGTGCTCCGGTGTTATTTGTTGCGAAAAGTGACGAAACTCTACGCTTGTAAATTGACTATTGACAATTGAATAGAGTCACTATTAAGAATATGTATCCATTGCCTCGAATTGACGATCTCTTTGATCAATTGGGCGGATCTCGATATTTTTCTAAAATCGACTTGAGGTTAGGTTATCATCAATTGAGAGTAAAAGAAGAAGACATTCCAAAGACAACTTTTCAGACCTGTTACGGACACTATGAGTTCCTTGTAATGCCGTTTGGATTAACAAACGCCTCTACAGCCTTCATGGATTTAATGATTCGGGTATTTTATCCATACATTGATAAGCTCGTGATTGTTTTCATTGACGACATTCTGGTTTACTCTAGAACATACAAGAAGCACCAACAATACTTAAGAATAATCATGCAAACTTTAAGGGAACGTCAACTATATGCAAAGAAGGATAAATGTGACTTCTGGATGACAGAGGTTAAATTTCTCGGTCACATCATCTCAGGTAACGGTATATCGGTGGACCCATCTAAGGTTGAAGTCGTGTTAAATTAGAAGATACCTAAAACAGTGACAGAAATTTGAAACTTCCTTGGTTTGGCAAGTTATTATCGAAGGTTTGTCCAAAACTTTTCTTGGATTGCTTTTCCAATGACGAAACTTATAAGGAAAGGTGTCAAATTTGAATTGATGGCTGAATGTGATGTTGCGTTCCAGGAATTGAAGGGGAAATTAACTACGGCTCTAATGCTTGCAGTTCTAAATCCTGAAGAACCTTATGTTGTTTTTACTAATGCCTCATCAAAAGGTTTGGCATGTGCCCTAATGCAACATGATCGAGTGATAGCATATGCTTCGAGGCAACTCAAGACACATGAACAAAATTATCCCAAGCATGACTTGGAGTTAGTAACCTTGATTTTTGCTTTGAAAATCTGGAGATGTTATCTTTATGAAGCACAATTTCAAATATATTCAGATCATAAAAGCTTGAAATATCTCTTTACACAAAGAGATTTGAATTTGAGGCAACAAAGATGGGTAGAATACATGAAGGACTATGATTTTTCTTTACACTACCACCCTGGAAAAGCCAATGTGGTAGCCAATGCTTTAAGTCAAAAGTCTGGTGATGTTGCTGCATGTTTAATGTTAGAGGAGTGGAAGAGAGGTTGTATGGTTGCATATTTTAATTTGTCTCTCTGCAATACTACTCAAACTGCTTATGTCTTTGGTGTAGTAGCGATGCCTACACTAATTCACAACTTGATCCAAAACCAAATACATGATAAGGCGCTAAAAGATGTGCTTGCCCAACTTCAAAGCAGTGTAGAAGTTGTTGGGTGGAGCATGTACTTTGATGAAGGGCTTAGATTCCAAGGTCGTTTGGTTGTCCCGAACAATACACAGTTAAAAGATGAGATATTGAATGAAACGCATCGATCGTGGCACTCTATTCATCCAAGAAGCACTAAGATGTACAAAGATTTGAGAAGACACTTATGGTGGAAAGGTATGAACAGGGATGTGGCTCAATTTGTGGCTAACTGCATGGTATGTCAACAAGTTATGGTGGAACATCAAAAACCCGCTGGATCTCTACAATCACTACCTATTTCTGAGTGGAAGTGGGACAATGTCACCATGGATTTCGTGAGTGGTTTGCCAAAGTCTAAGAAATGGTACGATTCTATTTGGGTGATTGTTGACAGATTAACAAAATTTGCCCATTTCTTTCCAGTGAAAACTACATATTCTTTACCAACCTTGAGTGATCTCTACATAAAGGAAATTATTAAATTGCATGGAATTCCCTTATCATTAATCTCTGATAGAGATCCTCGGTTCACATCTCAATTTTGGAAAAGCTTGCATAATGCGTTGGGAACAAAACTACAGTTTAGCACCTTATACCATCCTCAAACGGATGGACAGTCAGAGAGACTCATTCAAATACTTAAAGATATGCTCAGAGGTTGTGTCTTAGATTTTAAAGGTAGCTGGTGTGATTACCTGCCTTTGGTAGAATTTTCGTACAATAATAGTTATCAGTCAAGTATGGGCATGGCTCATTTTGAGGCTTTGTGTGGGAGACCATGTCGATCTCCATTATGTTGGGCAGAAGCGAAATATTTCAGTCTTCCTGGGCCAAAATTAGTTCAAGAAACTAGTGAGAAGATCAAGATTATTAAAGATAGGTTACATACTGCTCAAAGTAGACAAAAGAGCTACACTGACCTAAGACGGAGACCGCTGGAATTCCAAGTTGGTGATTTTGTTCTCTTGAAAATCAGTCATCGCAAGGGAGTTCCAAGATTTGGAAAGAGTGGAAAATTAGCTCCAAGATATATTGGTCATTTCGAAATAGTAAAACGAGTTGGCGAAGTTGCCTACCAACTTGCCTTGCCTTATTCTCTAGCACATGTGCACAATGTATTTCACGTGTCGATGCTACGGAAAAGTCAACCAAATGCAGCTCAAGTAATTGAATGGGATGATGTGCCACTTCAAGAGGATGTTACGTACGAAGAACAACCTATCCAAATCTTGGATCGAAAAGAAAAGACCTTGAGAAATCGGGTAATTCCTCTGGTCAAAGTTCTTTGGAAGCATCATGGGACTGAAGAGGCCACTTGGGAAGTTGAGTCTGAGATGCTTGAGAAGCACCCACATCTATTCCAAAATTAAGGTACTCATTCTACGCAAATTTCGAGGACAAAATTTATTTTATGGAGGGTGGATTGTAATATCCCGAAATTTTTTGGTGGTGATTAAGAGTGGGTTACTTGTGACCATTGTTAGAAAAATAAATTTGTATTATTTGAGGTTTGTATCAATTGGCCTTTGGTCCATTAAATGATCTTTTACTATTGAGACTAACCCTTGGATAGAAAAGAGAAAGAAAAAAAAAATGCTTGCGTTATTAAGTAGGATGAAAAGAGGAAGGGGCTTTCTAGAAACCCTCTTTCATGCTGCTCTCTTCTCCAACCGAGGGTGAGATGGCCTTTTTAGTTCTTTTGGTTGCCAAATTCTCAAGGAAGAAGAATTTAATATCCGGATGTTTTGCTTATAAAGATTAGGACAAGTGAGGATCCTTCCTTTGTCTCCATTAGAGGTATCTACTTCTTACTTTTGAAATCTAATTGTTATTTGGTTTGTTAACCCATGAATTAGATTAGGTGGGAGTAGGAAAATTTCAAGTATCATATTTCATGTTAGTTTTAAAGTTGAGCACCAAGTGTTTGATTAAAGTCCCCAATTAACCTAGAATTAGGGTTTGTAGTTTGGTCTTTTGTACAAGCAAAGTGTGATTTTTTCTTACTTATAGATAAGGAAGAGAAGAACAAGGTGACTACTGAGCAAGTCGATGAACACCATAGGAGTTGAATATCAACAAATCTTGTTGAGGTAGGAGAATTTCAACCATAAAAATATTTAGATTTTCCATTCTTACTTGATAAAGAATTGTTGGCATTTTCCGTTTTCGATTATGTGAAAGAAGTGAAGCAAATGTTTCTCCATGGTTTGATTTCTAATGATTTTAATTTTCTTCCTACAACTTTGGTGAGTTTAAAGTAATTTCAAAGGTCTATCTAGATTTCGTTTTTAACGTGCATGCCTTTTATGTTACTCATTATGAGATTTTGAAGCATGTTGAGATGAATGTTTGATTTTGAAAGTAGATGGAAAGTAGTACAATACCTGTGCAGTTGAGAATGTTGAGAAATGTATGAATGGGCACAATGACCCGTGAAGTTGTTTGATTATGGGCACAATGACCTAATGTTCCCCGGGGAAAGCTCCATGTGTGGGTTGTGAGAATGAGTTACCAAAGTGATAAATACGTGTGATATGTATATTGGCCAGGTATATTACGGTTCTTTCCAATCTGCTAGTCACTTGTTTGGGAAATAAGAAAAACTTTGTGATTAGCTATGCTATAAACAAATCTTGTTGGATTACGTAGTAGTGGATATAAATAGTTTCAAATCACTCTTATCATTTTTCGGCTGCACCAGAAATTTTAAATGACTACGGACTTACCGAAAAACCCCTACTGGGCATTTTATGCTCACCCGTTTTTCTAAAAATGTGTTTTTAGGTGGTGTAGGGTTGACTAGCTGAATTTCAAGTTGCAGCTCTAGTGTGGACTAGTAGAAGGGAGTCCATACGTATATCTTTTGGGTGAGCTGCCAAAGTGTTTGTATAGTTAGTCTTAGTCTGTAAATGATCCTTTCGTTGCGTAGTATACTAAGAAGACGTAGGCCTCAATGGGGTAGTGTGTCTACTTACCTGGGCAATAAAAACCATGTATTTATGATCACTTGTCTTTTGGCTTGTATAAATTACGCTCATGTACTTTCATCAAATGACCTGAACATGTGTTTCTTGTACGCAAGAAGCCTTGAAGTTCTTTTGTGAACTCTTTATGATCTGTAAGGTTTAATGAATTGCCTTTGGAGGACCCTTATGAACTTGGTTGTGTTTAAATCTGGGGGTGTTTATTTACTACTTAGGTTGCATTTTGAAAAATATTCAGATTTTTACCCTTCAGAACATAATCAACTTTATTTCTAAAGTGACTTGATGTTGTTGAAATTTGTTTGTTTTTTAGAAAAACAGCAGCATGCCTGTTTTAGATTTAAATTTTCTTATACTTCCCGAACTCGAAAATGCTTGAAATTTTAACACAACTTCGTTTTAGGTGTCTACTTTGAATCTGGAAATTTTCATACTTTTTGGTTAAACGAGTTATTTTCGGTGAATTTTACGGTGCAGGTCGTTTTTGCAGTTTGTATTACCACAAAATCTTAAGCTAATATTTGGTGTAATTTAATTGTTGAGTTTAAATTTTCATTAACTAAATCTTAAGCTAATATTTGTTTTACACCCTTAAACAACCACTTTGTTCTATTTATTTCTCTTAACCTCACACCTCCTCGAGTTGTGGGGTGTGACATGCACAATCCTCCTCCAATACCCTTCGGCTCTACCGCATGCATATAATCCACGCCAATCCTCCTTTTCAAGTAGGCATAGCGATGACTCCTATTTTTCGTCTCCAGGAGTACCACTATGTCAGGGGTATGAAGCCTACTCTGCTCCAAAATATCGTCAACTGTCAGGTCATCCCTAATTCCCTGACAGTTCTAGCATATAATTCTCATGGCGTCCTGGGAGACTCCTTTAGGCTGGTCTCCTCCGCCTCATTATACAAAGTCACATTCCGTGAGCGCACTCGTCTTTCCTCCACTTCTGCTATTCCCACCACCCCTTTCTCGCTTTCTATCTCCGTGTTCATCTGCTTTTTCCCTTTCCTTTCCCTCGAAATGGCTTCAATAATCGGAGCCAAATCAAATGGATCTGAACACCGTTCATTATCTTGCCCAAACCCCCCATTCCGTACCGTAGTCTCATCCACTCCATGCACTGCAATGTTTAAGTCAATCGCCTCGCCACTTTCCTGCGATACACAGACCGTCTTACCTCCATCTTCCTCCCCATCATGCACCTTTAATACTACATTTTCCACACCTTCCGCAACTACACCCCCTGGGCCTATTAAACCCGCATCAAAAGCCACCTCCCGAGCTCGACGCTCATTCTCTTCCCTCTCCCTCTGCAGTCGGAGTCTCTCAACGAGAGAGCCACTACAATCTGCTCCCTCACCCACTTGCCTCCTTGGTTTACTCGGCGACACCGCCGTATCCTCGAGCTCTCCCTCCCCCACTGTAACTTGCCCATCCACATCCTTACGCTGCCATTTTTCCCGAGCATCAGAGCATTCTCGTGCATTTCCAGAGTCCATCTCATCCTCCCCTCCATAACAATCCCTTCCATCACTTCGCCCAATGCCGCCAAATCTTCCTCTTTCTGTATTTCCACACACCCCATTAGATCCTGATGATCCGTATCTTCGAGTAGCCATATCCATAGGCTTGCCTTTAAGATCAATTACATCATCCAAATTTTTAAAAGCATAAAACTCTTCCCTACGACCATGGTTCCCTCTTTCATTCACACCCATATATTTGTCCCCGCACACCCGCGTCGCATGGCCCAGTAATCCACATATCAGGCAATACCTCGGAAGACGTTCATACTTAAAACTCCACCCACGCTCTGCCATCATCCGAGAAGTTCACGAATGTCCCACGCATCAATGGCTCCCTCACATTGAATGGCTCAATATTTTTTGTAATGTTAGCATGAAAATTAAAGAGGTATGATAGAAGACAAATTGCAACGGGCACACAATCAACAATTAATTATAATAAATGTTTAAACAAATAAAAATTAATAAGATTTTGCATAATTAATTAAAATTATTTGAAGCTCGTCCACCCTTCCTAGCATATTGGCATTTCGGTTAAAAAACACTAATACTGTCTTTTTTTTGCTGTTATTACTGATATGGATATTTTTTTATTTTTTTATTTTTTATTTTATTTTTTGAGTCGAGTGATAACGTGAGTAAGTAAGATGTTATATTAGTCACCGACATGAATTTGAACCCACACCATTATGCATAGGGCACAGCACATTTCTACCGCTACGGTAAATGATCACTTGGCTGAGGTGGGCATTTTGACTCTTAGCATTTCTCAATATATTGTTAAGAAATTAATGGTAAAATTAATAATTAAAGTAGTAGAAATAACTCCCGACTGTTGAACTCCCCGCTAAGGCATGCTTCCGCTAGTAGGCAGAGGGTTTAAGCACACATTCCCTATCGCCTTCCCCGCCCACTACCACCGCCTACATCTGCACCTCTCCCGCTCTCTCATGGCCGCCGCCACTTCACCTAAGCGAGTCGGGACCCACAACGGTAGCTTCCACTGCGACGAAGCCCTCGGCTGCTTCATGATTCGCCTAACCGACAAGTTCTCCAACGCCGAAATCGTCCGCACCCGCGACCCCAAGGTTTTTTTCCATCCCTTTTCCACTTTCTGTTTGGTTCCCGAGAAAATTGATGATAAATGAAGTTACTTGGTTGAAATTTGAAACCAATTTGTGATTTCTTATTGCCGTTATTGTTTGTTTGAGGGTTTTAGGTTTTGGAGGGTCTGGATGCTGTGCTTGATGTTGGGGGTGTGTATGATCCTAGTTGGGATCGATACGATCATCACCAGAAGGGTTTCGAGGAGGTTTTTGGGCATGGGTTTAAGACTAAGCTGAGTAGTGCTGGTCTGATTTACAAGGTATGTGCTTCAAAAGGTCATATCTTTTTACGGATTTAAGTAATGGGATTTGCAAATGCGTAACTATTCTTGTGTACAAATCTGTTTGAAGCATTTCGGGAAGGAAATAATAGCGAAGGAGCTTCAGGTCGATGAAGGTCACCTAGATGTGCATAGGTTATTCTTGGCTGTGTACAAAAGCTTTATGGAGGTACTACTAAATTCTGCATCTTTTCTTCTTATTCTACGTGAAAGTAGAATGGGGCCGTGCTACGTTTAAGTTTTTAACTTAATTTGAAATTGAACGGATGTGTTGATGCTGAAAACCTGTTATGTTATAAATTAGAACAAAACCATTGTAAGGATGCCATTTTTGCCGTGATTACTTGTAACAGGCAATTGATGCTGTTGACAATGGGATCAATCAGTATGATACGGACCAGCCTCCAAGATATGTGAATAATACACACTTGTCTTCAAGGGTAGGCAGGTTGAATTTGGATTGGATAGATCGTGATCAATCGTCTGAAAAGGAGAATGAAGCCTTTCAACGAGCAATGGAACTGGCGGGCAGCGAGTTTTTAAGTGTATGCCTTTCTTTTGTTAAGACTTGACAGAAATATAGAATATTCTCTTTACTTCTTCATTAATAAATTCACATTAACATTCTTATACAATATATTTCTCTTGAATCGAGCACATAACCAAATAGAAGGGATTAAAGCTTTGTTGAGGATGTGTGTTATGGGGATTTATTTTAAGCGTCCCTTTTTAATGGTCCTTTTTCCAATTTCAGAGTGTCCGTTTTCATGCAAAATCATGGTTACCGGCACGGTCTATTGTAATGGAGTGTCTCTTAGCAAGATGGAGTGTTGATCCTAGTGGAGAAATCATGGTTATGAATCGATTTTGCCCTGTAAGTATGCAATGGTGTATTATTTTTGCTAATTAAATACTCTTAGGTTTAAGTTTTCTCAAATCATTGTCTAATGCTATTAGTTTTACAATTTCTTCATTACATTCAACTGTTTGAGCGGTTTATATATTTTTTATTCCCTGCAGTGGAAACTTCATTTATTTGAACTTGAAGAGGAGATGAAGATTGAGCCGCCCATCAAATATGTTCTTTATCAGGTACCATTATCTATCTGGTGTCCATGCTTTCTTCTTTCTTAATATAATTTGGATAGTACTATTCACACACCCATTTTTTACCTTCCACACACCCTTGTTAATTGTTGGCCATTATCTTCTTCAATTCATTCGATTCGACGGCCGAAAATTGAGAGGAGTGAGTGATAAGTAAAAATGGGTGTGTGGATAGCACTACCCTATAATTTTTCCTTCCATTAATATGTGCGAAATATGAATGCATTTAGGTGGTAGAAAGGAAATTCGGGAAATTCCTGCTTGTGATTTTATTATGCGCAAAGAAAATATTAGGAAACTGAGTCACAACATTGGATATAGTACATGTTAAGAGAGTATTGGCATTAGGAAACTTGTTTACCTGTAAATAAGCAAGTTCTTTCCTTGCAAGTCCGAAATATTTGCAGCTTCTTTATAGAGCTATTGGAATCATTTGGAGTGTAGTGTATACTTGCATGGCTTTCTGGCCTCATTTCTAATGTATGATATCTCCCTAACTTACCTAGAACAAAATTTGAATGTTTTCTGTGACCTTTACGTTCCATTTAGTTATGCTGCTAACAAGGTCTGCAATTTTTATCTGGAGAAGAGTCCCTAATTTTGTTATCACAATAAAATGATATGCAGGATGATAGGAGCAAACACTGGAGAGTTCAGGCGGTGGCAGTTGCTCCTGATAGTTTTGAGAGCCGAAAGGCACTTGCATCAAAATGGCGAGGGCTTAGGGATGAGGAGCTCTCGAAGGAGGCTGGGATTCCCGGATGTGTTTTTGTTCACATGAGTGGATTTATAGGAGGAAATCAAACTTATGAAGGTGCTCTTGCCATGGCGAAAGCGAGTTTGAAGTTTGATTGAGCAGATTGACTTGCATTGGCGTGTTACTAATTCAGCTTACTAAATCTTCGGCATTTCAGCTACGTCTTGGCTAATTTCTCTTACTTTAGCCTCAATTTATTTCTCCTCGGGACCAATTTTGCCTCTCAACTGCGTTTTCTGATATTGTATTCGATGATAATTTTCCGGATTAAGTTGAATTAAGTAAACATTTTACTCAGCAATTACAGAATCAAAAACTGGTATATGGATTGTGGAAGACATTAATTGTGTTGATGTTTCTTTGTCAATGACTTGGAAGATGTGGTTCTAGCTCCTGGCCGCTATGTGCTCCCAAAAATTGTTGATGTTTCTTTGTCAATAACTGTTATATATCTATGTGTCTAGCATTTAATGGGTTAAACAAAGCTTAAACCCAATTCCTGTCACCCGACGATACGGGAATAATCCCGAGGACGAGGACGAGAAAGACTTTCATGAAACGGGCAAAACTAGATGACACACTCAGTTTTGAGCACAGTGGAATACATGCTACACCACAAGAGCACCAAGAGTCCAACACGCACGTGCACACGTGACAGCCTCTCTCCTACCACCCAAAATTAATCTGCGTCATGACACACAGCTCAGTAACTCACAACAAGTCAGTGAAGTGAAAAGTTTCAGCCTTCTCCCGTTACCTAAAATCCCAACCGGCAAACATG
Organism: Heteromeles arbutifolia; assembly: GCA_024362995.1. Lineage (NCBI taxonomy): Eukaryota > Viridiplantae > Streptophyta > Magnoliopsida > Rosales > Rosaceae > Heteromeles > Heteromeles arbutifolia. Next base: position 10,116,372 of record JANCRC010000016.1, read on the forward strand.
GCCACACTGACTTACCCCGCTGCCGCCGCCAGAACAACCAAACCTACTACCCCAACGGCCCTCAGGAAACCCATCTCCGTCATCCCTATCAAACCCAATTTCATCTCCCCAATCAAAACCCTAAACCGCGCCTCCAAACCCACCACCTTCTCAATCAAATCCACCGCCTCCTCCGACCACTCCTCCACCGCCACAACCACAATCACCACCACCACCACCTCCATCTCCCCCTCCCCACTAACCCTCAAGTCCCGCCTCCAAAATGGCGAGACCCTATACGGCCTCTTCCTCCTCTCCTTCTCCCCCACCCTCGCCGAGATCGCTGGCCTCTCCGGCTACGACTTCGTCGTCGTCGACATGGAGCACGGCCACGGTGGCATACCCGAAGCCCTCTCCTGCCTCCACGCCCTGGCCGCCACCCAAACCCCCGCCATTCTTCGCTTGCCCGAGACCTCCGCAACTTGGGCCAAGAAAGCCCTAGATCTGGGCCCACAAGGCATCATGTTCCCCATGATCGAATCCTCCAAGGCCGCCAAGAAGGCCGTCTCCTACTGCCGCTTCCCTCCCGCCGGCGTCCGCGGATCCGCCCATACCGTTGTTCGCGCCTCTAGCTACGGCATCGACGAGGGGTATTTGAGTAATTACGAGAACCAGCTGCTGATCATGTGCCAGGTGGAGAGCGAGGAGGGCGTGAAGCACGCGGAGGACATCGCGACCGTTGATGGGGTCGACTGTATTCAGATGGGACCGTTGGATCTGAGCGCCAGCATGGGGTACCTGTGGGACCCAGCGAACAAGAAGGTGAGGAAAATGATGGAGGCGGCCGAGAAGGCCGTGCTGGGGTCCGACCCGAAAGAGGGCGGGGCCTACTTGGCTGGGTTCGCTATGCCCCACGATGGGCCTCGCGATTTGGGGACACGTGGATACCACATGGTGTCGGGAGCCGTTGATGTTGGGCTGTTTAGGGTCGTGGCGGTGGAAGACGTGAAGAGGTTCAAGATGAGCTTGATGGACGGTTTGGATGATGAGCAGGAGGATGGGAAGGATGCTGATGAGAAGTACTGGAGCGAATGAAAAGGGACGTTGTTGAAAACATATATTTTTTGTAAATTTTTCGTTATCTTTTTCTTTTGTATTTGTATTGGGCCCATGGGTGTTTTCATAATAAAGGTCATATTGCCGGCCAAATTAGGTAATTAGAGCATTCCCAATGAGAGGCTCTATATAGGGTTAGAAAAGTGGGGGATATAGCTCATTTTAAAGCTCCGATGAATTTTTGGGGCTTTATAAAAGAATCTCTTCCAATGAGAGATTATATCTTTAGGGCTCTATATGAGGCTATATATATTTATTTATGTAGTAATTTGATTAAGCGATGATTTGTTTTTTTAATTTTAGCTTTTTTTAAGTTGATTTTTGGACGTGCTATCTTAAATTTTTTTTATGAACCCTTCAACCTAAAAAGTTCAAATTGTGACAAAGTTAGATTTCATCACTTATGAATCGTTCGTTGAATTAGATTCTCTTATCTCAATCTCATCCGTTGAAAGAAACAAACCCTTACTTTGTCCTCTGAAATAATTTGATTTTCACGTGTAACACAACAATTTACCTAGCACCAATTGGTAAATTAGTATCATACAATTTTGAAAAAAAATTATTTGAAAATGTCACCCATCAATGTCCAATTTGAAATTTTAATTCTTATGAAATTTAAAATAATCATTAATTAGCCAAATTGCAAGAACAATCAGTAAGAAAAAAGAATTAAAAAAATAATAAAATGAGAATATAAGTGTATTCGCAAGTGGAGAGAGAGTGATAGAATTTTGCTCACATGGGTTACTACTTTTTTTGTGAGACCCACTGTTTTGTGGGGCTAGATGTAACCCGATTTTATGCTACCCAAGAAATAAAGTTGCTAGCCTCAATGGTGGATCTAATTTCATTTTTCGGCTCATTGAGGATGAAATTTCTCGCTACGACTGAAAATGTGGTAGTCTCAAAGAGGATAAAACCCTTATTAGGAATGCTCTCAGAGGGACTGGATAGCAGGTAAAGAAATATATTTTTTTTATAGAGATCTTCGTACTCTTATTTTCTTTCTATGCACTCTAAATCGGAATAAGCTTGGCAAATGTTGAAAAAAGGAGTTGAATGCCGACTCTTTTTAGGGGTTAATTTTCCGGGACAAGTTGAATGCCGACTCTTTTTCGGTCAAAAACAACAAGGCAGTAGGCAAATGGAGAAAAAAGGACCAAGTCAAAGAGAAGCTGTTGACATGTTTACCACGAATAAGAAATGGCGTTGCAAGTGTTTGTCTATATAGTTGGCTTATATGCACTAATCTCCTAGAACATATAGGTTGTGGAGCATTGACAAATTTAATCTCCCAAATAAAGTGGATTATTGCATTTTAACCTTTTTCTTTATTATGTGCACCCTGCCTAATGCACTATCTTGCTCTTACTAATTACCATACCAATTTGTCAACTTAAAGATTTAGTTTGTACGTGGATGTTTTCTGGAGGGAATTTGGAATGATAAGTTTGTAACCAAATTTCCAATTCATTTTTAGTAATTTTATATGTATTACATTTAGTTGTTATGTTGTTGAAGCATTTTCTTAAAGTGCGACGTGAATTTTAAATTTGTAAGAGATACGACCACAATGATACAGTTAATAAATATCAGTTACATGTGAGAATGAATTTTAGCTGTTAATACACGTGCGTCCTACATAAACCACTTGAGTTAACAACTAAAATCAACTCATGTGCGCATAAACATCTAATATAAGAAATGACTTAAGTTAAAACTATCTTATATCTTGGGCTTCAAATTTAGATTTTTAATAAACTAAAATGATCACTAAGATTGGTACAACTCTTTATTTTGGTTCTTGAGAATTGAGGGTATTTTTGTCATTTGATTCTTATTTAACAGAATTTTTCACGGAATGACAAAAATTATTGATGATGGACAATTCAGGGACTACTTCTATTGGTATCAAATCTAAGGATCAAAGTGAGGAGTTATGCTAATTTTAAAGACCATTTTGGTTAAAAAGCTCAAATTTATTTATTTTTCTTTTTAACAAATGATATTATCTACACTGGGGGAGATTAGCCTCCTAATAAGCTAGCAATAATGTAATTCAAAAAAAGAATATTACTAGATCGTAGTCCTAAGTGGTAAATTTACCTCGTTTTAGAATGGAAAAGAAAAGAGAGGAACCGAGGAAGCGGAAAAGGCAAAAGAAAGGAAAAGAACAGAAATAGAAAACATAGTAGATATAGTCAACAAACCCATCGGATCAAAACCGGTGTGAGATTTGCGGGAATTGGATTCCCCGGGAAATCTTGAACCCCTTTTTTCAATTCAACAAATCGCATTCCCACCACCTAAACTTCGCATTCCACTCCACGTCCGTTTCACAGTTGGTACCCGGTCCTTTATAAGCTTCTCAACTACTCAACACTCCCTCCCACTCGCTCTCTCTCTCTCATCGATTCCCTTTTGTTTTCTGGGTTTTAGAGAGAGACTGAGAGCTCGCAGCAGCAGCAGCAATGGAGTTGTTCTACATCCTTCTGTTCGGGGGAATGGCAGCGGTGGTGGCAGCTCTCGAGCTGAGCAAGAACAACAAAGATCGCATTCATACCACCTCTGCTTTCAATGCCTTCAAGAACAATTACCTCATCATATACTCTCTCATGATGGGTACGTCCGGATCTGCCATTTTTTCGTCTTTTTTCATCTGGGTATTTTTTAGATTTGAATGTTTGGATCGAATTTGCTGTTTTTTTATTGCGTTGTGGAGTGATGTGAAAACCCAATTGGACTAAAATTATGGATTCCACAATTTACAGTTGCTTGGAGTGGTGATTTATGTATTTGGTTGTGCTGTTTCTGAATCTTTTGCTTGTAGTGGACTTCATTTTGGATCGAATTTGCCGTTGAAATTTTGATTCCATTGTGAAGTGATAGGAAAACCCAATTGGACTGAAATTAGAGATTCTTCTACAATTTACAGTTTCTTGATTCGATGGCAAAGTGATATGAAAACCCTTATCATTCTTGATTCTACAATTTGTGTACTTCTTTATACTGTGGTTTCGGGATCTTTTGCTTGTAGTGGACTTCATTGCATTGATTATGCTAACATTAACCTTTTTGGTCTCAAGAGTATTGTTGTCTTTGAAAATTGCTTGGAATTGAAGTAGATTGATGCTTTACATTGGGAATTATACTCGATATGTTGTATCATTTCTGGATCTGATCGAATTGGTTGTGGGGTATAGCCGGTGATTGGTTGCAGGGTCCATATGTTTACTATCTATACAGCCAGTATGGGTTCAGCAAGGGGGACATTGGACAACTTTTTATTGCTGGGTTTGGGTCATCCATGTTGTTCGGGACAGTTGTTGGATCTCTAGCTGACAAACAGTAAGAGGTTTCCTTATTGATTAGTTTTATTTCCCTTAACATGATCATATTATCGATTATGAATAACGATATGTCAAATTCAGGGGTAGGAAGAGGGCATGTATTACGTACTGCATAACTTACATTCTAAGCTGCTTCACCAAACATTTTCCCGACTACAAGGTTTTACTGTTGGGACGAATATTGGGAGGCATTGCTACTTCTCTACTTTTTTCAGCTTTTGAGTCTTGGCTTGTGGCAGAACATAATAAGGTGCGGCAAATGCTCTGCTAATTAATCGCAATTCTGGACATTGTATTTGTGACAGTCTCCAATGTGTAGTTACTGTGACAAATTGTCGATGAATATATCCTTGTTTTGATAATATGGACTTCCTACTTATGTGCACTGTTTATATATGGCACGTCCTAGGAGGTGTAAGTTGGATTGGGTCCATATGGCTCAATTCAAGTCACCTCTTTTTGTTACTTAGACATTGTGTCATAAAAGTAAATTTCATTCACTTCAATTGCTTAATTTTTGCAGAGGGGCTTCGAGCAACAGTGGCTTTCATTGACATTCTCTAAGGCTGTATTTCTTGGAAATGGTCTAATTGCAATAGTAGCTGGGTTGCTTGGGAATCTTCTGGTAGATACTCTGGGATTTGGCCCCGTTTCTCCATTTGATGCTGCTGCTTGCTTTTTGGCAATTGGCATGGCTATTATAATGGTATCATGGGGTGAAAATTATGGAGATGATACAGAAAACAAGAACTTACTTACCCAGTTCAGGGGTGCTGCCATAGCCATCGCTTCCGGTGAATCCCTGATGTTCTGTCTTTTGATACTTACTCCTTTTTCATTGATGGTTAATTCCATCATTGACGTTCATAATATTAGGTTTTAACCTTTTGCATTACTCATAAATTCTTTTTCTATTACTTTCTGTTGGAGCAGATGAGAAAATTGCTTTGCTGGGTGCCATACAGTCCCTATTTGAAGGCTCAATGTACACCTTTGTATTCCTCTGGACTCCTGCTTTGAGCCCAAATGATGAGGAGATTCCACACGGTTTCATTTTTGCAACATTCATGCTAGCCTCGATGTTGGGAAGCTCTTTAGCGTCTCGGCTGATGGCAGGTTCATCCCTAAGAGTTGAGAGTTACATGCAGATTGTATTTGCAGTATCTGCGGTTTCCCTTCTGCTTCCCATTGTGACAAGTGTATGTCATGAATTTTAATTTATCAATTTTCTTCAAATTTATGAATTTTAGTTTCTTTTGAACCACGGACATCAACTGGTCTATGAATTTTTGCAGTTCTTGATTGCACCTTCCGATGTGAAAGGTGGGAGCATGTCATTATCAGGGTATTGTCAGCTTGTTGGCTTCTGCACATTTGAGGCCTGTGTGGGAATATTCTGGCCATCTATCATGAAAATGAGGTCCCAATACATCCCAGAGGAGGCGAGAAGCACCATCATGAACTTCTTCCGCATTCCTCTCAACATCTTTGTGTGCGTTGTGCTGTACAATGTGAGTGATTAGGTTGCATTTGCTCATGATTCCTTGGGACTGCACCAATCAGAAATTGCTCTTTTTATGAAAATAAAAAATTTCACGAGCATCCTTGAGTGGTTTCTGCCTCTCATAGGTATACAAAAAATTATATTTGCACTTTTTTCCCCGTATCTAAATATTTGGTTTCCTTGTTGTAGGTTAATGCATTTCCCATCACCATCATGTTTGGTATGTGCTCGATTTTCCTTTCTATGGCTGCTGTATTGCAGAGGCGGCTCATGGTGATTTCTGATGGCCACAAGTCAAGTAAGTTCTGCAGTAATCAACACAGCTTTCAATTTAATTAATATGTTCGAATCTTTGCCTTCCCTTCCTTTTTTCTGTGGGTTTCTTACGGTGATGATTACTAATGAAATATGTTTATGTTTCATTATAGAACCAGAAGAATGGACAATGCAGGAGAAGGACACAGAAGCGGAGCCATTAAACGATTAATTGGAAGATGAAAACAACAACAATAAAGGAAAAAAGAAGAAAAAGGAAAAGACGTCTGCAATTTTTGGTGCTGAAAACAAGCCACCTACTGTAATTTGAATTTTCGAGCTGTATATCTTGGTTTTCTGTTAGGCGTCTGATCAATGAGGAAAATCCGGTTTGATTCCTACTTCGAAATGAGGTATGGAGGATTTTCAGGGGGCAATCAGATGGTGGTTACAGCACAAAGAAATGACTAACAACTCTAGTTACTATGTGTAGTTCATGTATTCTCCAGTTATGGTAGACTGGTGCTTTATCAGGTATATTTTGTCATATGATGGTAGAAAATGTAAGGACACATGCAAGTGATGGTTTCTTTTCCCTCCCCTTTTTTTTTGTTTCTATTAGAAATACTTGGAGGTAGCATATACTTGTTACATTTCTATTTCTCCTTTGATACATCCATGAAATTTGAGATCGCATCTAGTTTTCTTTGATCAAACGATTGGCGTCCTTGAAATTTGAATTCAGGCGGATGTTAATATTGACAAGAGGGCTTTGCAGCTGAGTGTTGAATTTATGAGAATCTTAACTCCATAAAGCCAACAGAGAGAATGTAGACATTGTTTTCTGAATTGGAGTCTCAATATAGGAATTAAATTATAATCACTATTAAATGGAAAGCTCTTAGAGAAATATCAAGGATGTGGTAGTTGAAGATGACTCTAAGATGGTTATACATGGGATTCTCGACTAAATCCAGGATCTCTTGGAGGCACATAATTATATTCGAGGGCATCAATTGGCTGGCGACCTCTTTTGATTCTATTCAGTTGGCAATATGTTATAGAGAAGGCAACTCTCTAACCGATGCTATTACATTCATTGTTCACAGTATTGCCAAGTGTTTGTATTTGACTGTATGGACTCCCAAGTGTTCTCGGGGATTCTCATTTTCTTAATGAAGTTTATTTCCTAGCAAAAAAAATGTAAATAATCTTGAATTATTATTGGGCAATAAAAAAGCTTTCGATATAAATTTTCTATTTATTTATTTTTCTTAGACTGAATCTAGAAGACAAACACTCCATGTGGAATAGAGACATGCTTTCATGCTACTTCATTTGTGCTCCACATGATCCATCCAATTACAACTCGTTTTATCTTCCCAATCATATTAAAATGAAAATTCTTAATCCCATTTGGTGTTGAATCCATAGATCACCACCCCAACTTGCCCATGTGAAATTATTGGCGATATGATGTTGGCTTTCCAATTTCACCCTATCAACAAACTTTGGAGCCAATTACGCACCGTTAAGTATCAAATTTAAAATGTTGATAATGCATGATCAACTTGAGATATCATGTGTGAAATTCTCTCCTAACTGACAGCCTCTTGGTTATGTTACCACTTACCAAGAACAAACCAACCTTTTCCATGATCTACAAGCATAAGAGAGACTTCATCGCTATTATGGCGCTTTAAACATCTTATACAAAATTTATGTGTAAGACCCTTTCTACATGACTTTGTATTAGTGACTTGAGATTCAACAATGGAGATGGTTCTCACCTAAATCCTTCTCTTACATATCTCCTATTATTTATTTTTTTTCATCCAATTCGATAATTAGAAATAAATAGACGTATGTAAAAAAAAATTGTTTTGAAATACCTTTTATATCCTTTTGATGCCCTTTATGAGATACAGCTGGTTGACATTTACTCTTTTGACCATCTCTAAAAAGATGTAAACCATCTGCATCATATAAATTTTGCCCAATCACACACATACCAAGGGGCATTTGGTAATTCTGTCTTCAGGCTATCTGACTGCAGACAGCCTCAGAGCCAATAAGATTTGCCCATCCAGTGACTAATTCTTAAAACTCTCACTCCTAAATTCAAGAATAAAACCTCTCAAGTTAGAGAGAGAGGGAGAGGCGTTAGAGGGAGAGATGGCCAACCTCAGAACTCCAAGATTGCACTTCCTATTGGCTCTGCAGTTCCTCGTGTTAATCCAGTCCCAAGTGCTCTGCTACCAGTACAAAGTAGGAGATCTAGATTCTTGGGGAATACCAACTTCTGCAAATCCACAGGTGTACACCAAATGGGCAAAATACCATCAATTCAAGCGTGGAGATTCTCTTTGTAAGTTTCTTCTTCCTCTTTTCTCCTTTTCAAACGACAGATGTCGGTTAGGTCAGTTCGCCGGTAGTAGTATGGCCGTTTCATTGCACCATCGCCCTTCCAATAATATATGGCAGTTTAGAATATCTCATTGTCAAACAAATCACTAAAAGAACAAAAGGGAGACTAAATGTCCCGGCCCCATTGCAAGAAGTACGAATAATTTAGAGCAGTTTAGAATGTCGCCTTTCTCATTGCTTTCTTCGATATGCAGTGTTTTTGTACCCACCAAGCCAAGACTCGGTGATTCAAGTGACAGCACAATCCTACAGCGGCTGCAACCTCAAAGATCCAATCTTGTACATGAACGACGGCAACTCTCTCTTCAATTTCACCACATTGGGGGATTTCTACTTCACCAGCGGCGAACCGGGCCATTGCGAAAAGAACCAGAAGCTCCACATTTCTTTTCTGTCCGGCAATGGCTCTGCTGACTCTCCTTCCTCTGGCCCTAGTTCATTGGATGCTTCTGCTCCTTCTTACCCCACCGTCTTTGGCACCATCCCGGCTCCGCCTTCTTCTTCTTCTTCTCCGTCACAAAGGTTTCCAGTTTTCGCAGCGGCCGTTGTTGGATTTGTGGTGTTTGCAGTTTTCAGTGGCAATATGTGAAGACCTTCAACATTCATGAGTTGAACTTTCTCCTCACGTTTGGATAGTGATTCTTTATTTATTTCTTTTTTTTTCCTTTTTCCCGTTAATATTGGTTCTGTAATATGGAAGTTTTGTTTTGGTAATTCTTTTTGTTAATTCAACAGAATAAAGCAAATTCCTTATGTGATGTTTAGTGTTCTTGTTCTTGGTTTCTTTTGATGAAATTCCTAATTTTTGAAAGAGAGTGACGCGATAAATAGAGATATAATCGATATTTATATAACCCCTGATAATCTGATAGGTCTCAATTGTAAGGGCTTTAAACTTAACGAGAAAGTTAGAAAGTGGCTTACCATCTTTTTTTATTTTTTTTGGAGAACAAGTGGTTTACTTTTTTTAGCATCGAGAAAGATAACATGGATTTCCTCCGATATGTGTGACATGTCAAAGAAAGAAATGTTAAGAAAACTCAATCAAAGTGAAACTCTTTATAAACTTTCTGCCGTTTCCTAGCTTAATATCAATTTTTATGCCAACTTTATAAAATATTGTATCACAAGCTTAACGTGTCAAAAAATTTACGAAAAATTTTACTTTTAAAATAATCTTTTTAGCATTTCTCCCTTTTGACAGAACACCGCCGGGCAATGATGTGGTGAGCAGGTCTAATTGTTTGTACAATTATTAAGTTTCCAGCTGGATGTGGCTGTTGCCTTGCCTGCCCACGACGGTGTGACAACAATGTCTCGTCTCCCTCTTACGTGGGTCACCCATCAAAATTATGCAGCATATCATAGATTCAAAATAAATAATGTCTCACAAATGAAAAATTTTTGTCACTGATTTAATTTTAAAAAAAATGATTTATCTAATATCGGTATATTAGCATAGTAACTCATAGTAACTTCATATACTAATAATACAATGACGTATGTTAGTTTCTTCTCATGTGTCTGTGTATTATTAACCCAAATCATCATTGTGTTGTACAAGCAAACTCCCGATTTTTTTTTATTTTCGTAACACTAACAATTGAAAGGTACCCAACAACTGAAACTCAAAATCTTGAATGTAACAAACAATTGAAAGGTCAAAGTAGGGATAATGAAAATCTAAAGAACATAATAGACAAAGAATAAGGGTGGTTTTATTCACTCTTTTTTTTTTCCTGTCATACACTATGTTTAATTTTTAATCGTCGAATTGAATGAATATGGAAGAAATCATAAAAATGATAAACCCTATAGGTTGACGCCACAAATTTCATCCCCAAAAACCATATTTTGATTGCGCCTCAACAATATCACTTGTACTTAAAACTGTAAACTAATTGTAGTCGGTGATACCATCACTATACCGTACATGAAATTTTCACCTCATACGGCTCCTTTAAGGCGAGAAATAAATACATTTTTAGTAACTGTAAAACATTGTATGCTCGATTATATATGGCACAGAAATACACTATTAAACCCTCGTTATACCACTGTTTTCTTCTTAACTAAGAAGAGGTAAAACACATCTGACAAAATGGATGACGATCATGGAGAGTCCCCCTTCATGCTCATTACATTACTAACATAATTCAAGCTCATTACAACGCAGTGCTATTTTGGTTGAGGAATTGTGATGAATCTAATGGTTAATTAACCGGCCATTTCGACATCCATTGGTGACGGCTTCGCTTCAGAAGCAGCATAGGGGGCCTCCGGAGCTGCAGGTTCTGAAAATGGACTCCGCATTTGGGCAGCACTAGAGTCGAGTTCCATGGCGGATGGCCTGGGTGGGGAAGCAGGCTGCACCTCCACATCCGGATAAGCAGCCTTGAATCGTGCACGCAGGCCCTCATCAACTAATCGTACGCCACTCAGTTGATTACCTAGTGACATCCACCTGATACAAGATAGTTTCGAATAAAGTTAAAAAAACATAAAGCCATAACCGAGATGGTTGCAAAATAAACACTCATATGGGATGTCTATCTGCAAACGAGTAAAGGATTAGAAAGGCCCCACAGGCAACAAGAAGGAATAAACTATGGTAAACGCATTATAACTATCGGAAAGAGATATAGTGGCATCTACCCTCATTACCATGATACCGGACTTCGAGTTGCACAATCAGAAACCTTTAACCTACAGAAACCTAAGACAGTGCTACATTCAGATTGTCACCGTTTCTCACAGGATCCTGTAATACCTTGATTATCAATTTATGCCAAAAATCGCTAATTACTACATTGGTAATCAACAACAACGAAGGACCACTTTTAACGATTACAACCGTTAGTTCAAAAATCATACCCTGCATGAGTATTGTGCATGCGAGCAAACAGTTCCAGCTTTCTTGTCCTTGGACTTACCCTCTCCAACAAAGGGTACATCTGCAGGAATGCAGGTATGTTTAGTAAAATTTGAATTCTTGAGCAAAACTAAACAAATAATAATACAATAAAGACGATAATAAAGACCAAACTATCTAGCAGAAGGCAGTAACTTCTACACAACCACCTCTTAAATTGCAAGGGAAAAGTACAATTGTAATATTGTTCATCCTGTAAGCACATTAGGATGAACTATATTTGGGTAGGTATTTCATTGCAGAGTTCTATGACGCATATTCCACTAACCTCATCTGGCTTACGGCTTGTCTCTCTGACCTCGGCAACAATGACATCAGTATCAATATTTCTATTTACTAATGGTTCCCCCTTTATTCCAACAAGACAATGCTCCTTGCTATGATTAAGCCAGTGGCCAGTCCGCCCTGTTCTAATTATTCGTTGAAGTTGATTAGTCTTTACCCAAATTATCTCCTCGATACGCTTGTATCCCCAAAATTCTAAACTGCAAGAACAGTGACATTTCAGTTAGCGAAAGCCAAAGAATAAGCAGATCCAATTAAGCATATTTGATTATATGTTTCAGGAAACATATAGTTGACAGATGGCCAAAGTATACACATACCATTCACGCCCAAGCTCCATTGCACGTCCAGTGACCCAAAGGAAAATCAGACCATCAGTCTGCAATGCCGGAACATTAAGATTGCGCATTTCATCATCAGCCATTGTCCCATAAGGCAATTCCATATGAATGTCCCATGGTGGATCTGCCATTATCACTCCAAATTGCCCTAGAATGTCCATTCTAAAGTTGCGTATATCACAGTTAATCCACTGTGGTTGACCAAGTTCAACCTCAGAACAGTATTCAGCACGTTGAGGCCTTAATTGTCTAGATGGAGCGAGTGCTGGAGGCCCCATCATCATGTGTGACACATCAGGTGTTGGATCAAGCTCATAGTGGACATACTTGCATGTCTAATAATGGAGACAAAAAGTGTATTACTTTATGAAATCTAGTCATTAGCATATAGTTAGTTTATCACTCAAGTAATGGGGGTAACCTTTACCTTCATGTGACGACAAGTATCTAGAAAAGAACAGTCTCCTAAATTGACATCGGTATGTAGAGCGATTATTCGCCTAAAATGGACCTGAAAGAAGAGAGAATAAAATTCAATGTGAAGAACCAAAATAGTTGTAAGTACCAAGATCAAAGTTATTGGGGATTAGTAGGGATATCTTTTCTTCACAAATATCCTTTAACTTCAACAAAATATGAAAGTTGTCATCCATTTCTTCCTTCAAAATGCCTTAAATATAGTGAATAGTCTTATCCAAGCAAATCCTCTGTAACAAACGAGGCCTTAGAGTAGATGCAAGCTCTAAATTGAAATTGTACAACATAGGGAAAAGAAATGATAAGCAAGAGGCAGCATTCTGATTGCAACTAATTTCAGGAGTTAAGGAATCATGATCAAATGCATGTTTTGTGCTTTAAGAACAGATAACTGACTATATCTTACCGACCTTCTCACATGCAAGTATGGAATTAGACTGACGCCGGCAGTCCTCTTTTGTTAAGGATGAGCAGTATTCCTTCAACTGTGAACCACCTTTAGTTTTGAACTGAAACAAAAAAAATACATCAACTGACTTCAGCGTTTCCTGCTGGTGCAACTAGTCCCATATAAAATATAAAACCAGAAATATTCGACACATTACGAAGTTGAAAGCTTGAGAGTTTTTTAGGTGCAAGCAATGATTCCGCGAAATAATTGACTTGCAGGTGTAACATACAGAACAAACTGTAAGCAAAATAATATGTTCTGGACAAGTCACCACAAGCTGCCTACTCATGATTACAGAACCCAAAATCATTATTTTGGTGCTATTGGTCAATAAGTAAAGAAGAGAATACAAAATACGAAAAATATCACATTAATACTTATTCATCACATTAACACTTATTAGGCGTAAAATCACATATGGCCCACATGTTTATGAGTAATTTTCCGTGTGATATGTAACACCGCCATGTGGTGTTACAATCAACCTGTGTCATAACACAAACCTATCGCCTCCACGTGTTACAGTGCTAGATTAGTAAGACCAGGTGGTTATGACATTGCTGTAGATACAAAAGTTTCTCGTGGTTTACCATATATGACAATGTAAGTTTTTATAAAATTGTTAATATAACTGTAGTGGTCTACAGCAGTTACCAATTTTAGTTGAACCTCCTATTTCGAACAAATTTTAGAATAGATAATCCAACACACGCATCATGTGCACAAGCATTATGGTCGTTTCACACCCATTTTACCACTCACAAATGGTTCATGTGGATGGTAATATATGTCGTGAGTCTCTTTGAGACAAACTGAACGGATGATAAGTCATATGGTTTCAATGTTGTTAACAATACCCTTGCGATCTATGCCAACCACCAATTTTAGTCAAATCTCCAATTTTGTTTACATTACACATTGGCGGAAATTAGAGATTTTACTAAAACCGGTAATGGACGTAGACCAAAGGGCAATATTATAGAAATAGGACTTACCCATAAACCTTCACATATAGAGTAAACTACATGACCATTCGTAACCTTCAGCCTACTCGTTGTTTAGTTAACAGACAGGTAATGGTTTTTACACATAGCAGATTTCCAGGTTTGATCGAGTAGTCTTTGACATATAAAACCATTAATATATTAAGATAGCAATACAAAAAAAAACATTGACATTTACACACCTTGGCAGCTACAGCAGTCTCCTTTGCAGTTGGCCGGTGAATGAGGTCCAAAATCTCCTCACCAGTTTTTGACTTCTGCAACTCCCTAAAAGTCTTCTTATTCAACAGTGCCTCAACATCCTTCAGTTCCTCCTCTTCACTCTGCGGCTTATGTGACATCGAATTGGGGCTATCCATTGTTGCATTCGGCCCCATACTACTAGCTCTATGCATTGGAGGAACACCACCCATCCCTCTAGGCATTCCCATCATGCCCATAACTCTAGGATTAGGAGCACCCCTTGGACCCATAAATGAACCCGGCTGTCCACTCCCAGGGAACATAGGCGGAAAACTGGCCATATGAGCATCATTAGGGTTCATCCACACGTCCTGCATTGGCCTTGAACTAGGGCCTCCCATCCCAAACACTCCGCCTCCATTACCATCGCTGCTGCCAGTCACCACTTGCGGCTGATTCTGACTCAAATTCCCATTCCCAACACCTGAATTTGAATCTCGACTATGAAACTGCTTGCTTTCTGGCAATTCCTTCATCAGCCGAGTCCGGTCAATCCCCAAAACCACAACCCTCAACTTACCACCCACCACAAACTCCTCCAACTCCACACCACCGTTCTCCTCCGCCATTGACCTCAACGCCATCTCCACCGCCAATATCGCCCCGGACTCTCCTCCCATCTCGCGCAAGGCTGCCTTCTCCTCCGCAGTCGCTTTCTGGTCGCCCTCAAGCTTCCTCAACACTGCTGACGAGTCAATTCGCGAAAAGGGCACTATTTCAAGTAAGCAAACCGCCACCATAGCCCGAACCAGAGACAACGGGTTCCCCATCTCATCAATGGGGCTGAATTTCTCCGGTTCTGCTTGGGGGGTCGGCTCCGAATTCTCCGGCTTCAAAGAAAGCCTCGGGCTTTGGTCAATTGGGTTAGTGGGTTTCGGCTCAGGGGACGGGAGGCGGCTGCGGTGGGGTTCTGGGGTCGAAGGGTGAGGGGGTTCCATCGGCTTTCTGGGGTTTGGTTTGGGGTCAGGGAGAGGAGGCGTGGGAGTAAAAGGGCGGTCGTTGAAGGCGGAGAGAACCTTGAGAGAGAGATCAATGGTGGGGACGATGGCGGGGCCGATTTGGGATTGGAGGTAAGAGAGGAGTTCGAGCTGGGTGGTGCGTTGAGACTCTATTCGAGCTTCGAGCTGTTGAGCCATGGTTCGGATGCTGGCTATGGATTTGTCTTCTCCGCCTTCCGATTGGGTCTCCATTGCTGCTGCTATGGTTTTGTTGTGGTTTTCTCTGTGCGAGTGACTGAGATTTGAGTGAGGTTTTAGAAGATGAAGCTGCTGAAGCAAACTAACGAATCCCCGTCCCTGGGCATAGCGGAGGGTCTTTGTATTGGCGAGGCCGGGCCAATTGGGCTCATTCGTCTGGGCCGAGGGTTGGACCTTGCTTTCAAATTTGGGCCATCCGACAGGACTAATGTGTCTGCTGACGTGGCTAACCATGTTGTAAACTTGATTTAAGTCCAATTTTTTGAGTCATTATTGAGTTTCGTCCATTTACTGATTATCCGCATCAACATTTTTTTAATTACTCTTTTGTTAAATTCTGATAAATGTCATCCTTATTTATAAGTTTATCTTTTATTCAAATTTGGAATTAAATATTTTTTATCCCTTTTACTGCTCCTAGTTTGTATCTCAAATTTTTCTTCTAACTCCATCACAGGTTAGTTGTGTTAACTTAGTTAAATTGTGTCACTTGTATTATGGTCTAGTGGTATTCTTCTTCACTTGTAAATGAGAGGTCCTAAGTTCTATTCTCGCCAAAGAAGAATTTGAACCGCATTATTGCTAGTCTATTATGAGGCTTAACTCACTCCTCCCCCTTAGTGTAGATAATATCGTTTGTTAAAAAAAAAAAATTAAACTAAGTTATAGGTCTATTATATATCAGCATGTACACTCATCTGAATTTTTAAACATATGGAAGATGAAATTTCTTATAACTATTTTTATGGATGATAGATAAATTAATTTTTTATTTATTTTTATATATACTTATATCACAAGTTATATGTACATATTTGAATTTGTTTTAACTATTTTCGTGAAAGTGGTTAGATTTTCATATATTTAAATATTCAAATAATTTTTTTTAAGTAAATATGCATAAATCAAGAAATTTAATTAAAGTTGAAAAATAAAAAAACTCGAATAAATTCAAAAATAGCTTAAATTTTTGGACTTGAATCAAAGTGTTTTTAGGTAATTACGGAGCCAACTCATTCTAAGTGATGTATCAAAACAAACACACGGTAATTTTCACAAACCACCTCATAAGATGATTTATAAAATGTCAAATTTTGCTTGTTAATAGGAATCAGCTCAACTAGATGGATGATCGTGCATTTTATTTTCACAAGGAACATGAACTCTACTTTTGTATTTATACACTATCAGATCTTACGTAAATAAGACTCCGAACTCATCGTTTCATCCTTTTTTTACAAATCAGGGATATAAACAAACGATTGAAATTTATTCATCATTTTCTATCCAACTAGTGCAATTATATTTAAGAAAGAAACAAAAATGACTTATATATACAATTTACAATTTCTTCTGTGTAAATAGGGCAACCCTCCACAACCACTCCCTTGGCCGTAGGGCAAGTAGCCAGGGGACAACCATCAAGGTCATTCCCCCACCAGCTAAGACTAATGTCCTCCAACCCCAAACTAAAATACAAAAGTACCCCCATGAAGGCAAGTCCTGCGTCAAGTGCCCCAGATAGAACATAATTGTGGCGCTTCCACCAATCTGGCCTATACCTATACACTACAAAACCAGACAAAAACCCTAAAATGATCCAAGAAGTGTAGTTCACCGCTGTAGCTGGTGGCATTGAGCTTGTCGCTCCCATGAGGACCGGCATGTTGATGAGCCTAATCCACTCTTGTTGTGGGAAGGCCTTGGTAGCTAGCCATACAAAAATGGGGGCAACTGCACCTACTAGGAAGAACCAGTTGACTGCCTCATAAGTGCCCAAGTCACCAAATATTCTTCTAGGACCAATCAATCCCCATATGACCGAGGCATCATAAAACACTGTGTCGCTCGGGCAAGTCCACACTGATGTCGTGTCCTCACATATGTCTGGGATGGTTTCCATTAGCCACCAAGCTGTGCTTAAGTAGACTATGGCTGCTATTAGGGTTCCCACAACCTGAGAGGTGAAAGGGTACATTAAAGGAGTTTGGGTCAACCGACATATATATATCCACATGTTTTTTATCTCTCGTTATGTGAATGTGATCTGATCACGTGATGAGAGATATAGAAACATGATAATATAACTTCGGTTGCATGATAGAATCTCTTGTAAATTCGGACTAGAAAATGTACCTGAGCCATAAACATAGTTCTTGGAGGAATTTTCATGTAGTGGCCAAGCTTGAAGTCTTGCAAAAATGTGACGGCTTGTGACATACTTATGTAGCCATACACCTTGAAGCACATATTAGCAACTGGGTATCCTGGGTAGATGTACCCAATTATGTATTCAGTGATAACGTTCAAGCCTGGTGCCTGCCATAGAAATGCATAGTAAAAGGTGATCTCAATGAAGAAAACAAAACAACCAAATTTGAATGTAAAATTATTAGCTTTTAAAAGTATTAACCACTCGAAGGGGGGTTTGAGCACTGCTTGACGGGGTTAAAGTACAACTCAAAGGGAGTTGAAGTATTATCTAAACGAGGGTTCGAGTGGTTATATTTCTCAATTCTAAAGGAGGTTCGAATGAAAATATTAGCTAGAATAAGTGTCAAAATAGGTACCTGATTTGTAATAGCAGTGATAATCCCAATTGGGAGGGTGAAGAAAATGGCAATACCACAAGCTAGTAAAACCCCCCACCAAGGCAACTGAAGCTGGTCATTGTAATATTGGCAGGTAAATATAGTGAGTGCAATGTTGGCCAAAAGTATGACTACAAACCACCACTCAGGCACTTGCTTGTACCTCTGCATTAGCCTTGTGTGTATGTCCATTTTCTTCTCATTGAAACTTGCTTTGCTTTGCTCCCATATTTCCCTACATACCATATAGCCAAAGAATGAGCTTTAAAAACTTTCATACCTATCATTGATTGTATACTATGTATAAATCTGTCTCCATCATGTGACTAGTCATGCGCTCAAAGAGATACACACATAAATGTAAACAACTGACTGTTAGTTAAAACACATTGGTTGTGAAATTTGACTTGCTACCTTCCATGAAATAGAGCAACATGTACAATTGTGGCGGTAAGTGCAGCAAAGCCAACACCGTAAGTTATGGTGAAAATTATGCTGATGTAAAGCGGACCTTCCCGATCGTAGGCATCATAATCAAGGTGGAAATTGGAGTCAATGATGGCTGTTATGTTGTATTCTTGACCATCTGATGTGAACATTGAGTCTGAGAAAATGGGGAAGGTTTTGGCTTTGTAAATATTAAACCAATAAGAAAGGGGAGTCAATATGTACATGACAAAGAAGAAACCAGCAGCCACGTTGGCTGTGGCAAACCATGGGCTTGCAAGTGGGCTTCCAAGGTAGGCGGAGATGGTTGACCAGTCAAGCCCAACAGCTCCAATTCCAAGCCCATAAAGACCTGAGCCGAGTTGTTGGGCTAGGACATTGGTGGGGAAAATCCAACATATCCATGACAGGGAGGTTAGCATCTGAAAGAGGTAGCCTGGGAAAACATAGTAGGCAAAGCTGCACATGAATGCAATTAGGAAGAACTGTGTACGTGTCAACCCACCCTTGGGCCTTACTTCTTTCTCATGGAGAGCCCTGTGGCATGAGATTCTCTCAATTGTTAGTCAATCAATAATGTGTGGCATGGATGTGACATGTAATTATTTTGCTTGAGTAATGAGATTTAAAGTGAAATGATGCCTGAACAAATGAAATTGTTGTAACTTGCTAACTCAAAATTTAGTAGAGAAATTTGATAAAAAAAATAAAAAATAAAAATAGTACGGAACTTGGGATCTTCAGTTTGGGTGTGGCTTTAATGTTATGTAGCAGTTAGTATTACATGTGTTTTAGCTATTAAATTTAATTCAAGAATTATTAAATCTTCTATTATCATACATTTTTCATACCACTTAATTCTACATAACATAGGAGAAATAGTTTTATAATTTTAAGCTTTTTTATTATTAAAGTTGATTAAATTTGTTAATTTTTTTATGCAACTTATACTAATACGTGGAATATTTGATTAAGACACATACAATAATTCAGCCATAAAAATTTAATATAAAACTAATCATTTACAGAAATCGAACTTGGAATTTTTCTACTTATAAACAAGAGATAATACCACCATATTCTAGCGTGAATTCACATGGCAAATTTTTTTTATTTTTTTTTATTTTTTTTATTTTTATAACTCTCCTTCGTTCAAGTTCAAGAATATTAATAGAGAATCTTTTACTTGAATATGACTTCTTATATAGAAAAATAAAAAGACGTGACAGTGACTTGTTTTGGTTTTGTACGTAAACAAACAAAATATAATGTGTATTTCTTTTGTGCGTTGGACAACCTAAGTCGTCATGTATAGTCTAAAAGGAGAAGCCCGGATAATTAAACATCCAAATGAGTCCAACAATGCCGTTTGTTTACAAGTAACCAAATAAATAAAATAATAATAAAGACTTTTAAAAGTGAAATTTTTCATGCATTTCCATTTTATATTTTTAACGTAATATTTTATAATATTGAGAGAATCTCTTTAGTATTTTAAAAAGTGGGGAGAAGATGGTAAAAGACCAACGTGGCGGACAATTGAAACCCACGTGGAGGACAACAGTTACAAGATTTGAAAAAAAAAGAAACAAAAAACAAAAGAGTAATGAAGATGAATCAAAATTTTAAACTAAATTTGTAAATTAAATAATGTATCACTAATAAAAAATAGAGTAAATTGTAGCTATGGTTCCTTAACTTTAACTCAATTGGAGCAATGGTCCCTCAACTAAAAATCCATTATCATTGGTCCATCAACTTATCAAAACGTGCAGCTATGGTCTCTCAACTAAAAATCCATTACCATTGGTCCCTCAACTTTAATTCAACTGGAGAAATGGTCCCTTAACTTTAACCCAATTGTAGCAATGGTCCTTCCAATGTAACTCGTTTTGACAAATTTTTTGACATAGTTGACAAAAAGAACCATAATTATACACTTTGATGAGTTGAGGGACCCTAATTGTATAAATGGTCATTCCAATATAACTTATTTTGACAAAATTTATGAAAAGGACTATAGTTACACATTTTGATAAGTTGAGGGACCAATGGTAATGGATTTTTAGTTGAGGGACCATTGCTCCAATTTGATTAAAGTTGAGGGACCATTTGTACAATTTACTCTAAAAAATAAGTACGTTAAATAAAACTAAGATAAACACCAACCCCATCCATGGTGCAAAACTGGACCAGTAGAAGAAATCGTAGCAGGTTTTTTTGAACGTATGTGGATTAGGGCAAAGAAGGGTTTGTGCAATTAAATTCCGCATCCCATTATCCACTTCTCCCATGACGGTTTCCTCCGCAAAGGAAAAACTGCGTGTTGTTTATTTGGTTTATTCGATCATCTCTACTCAGGTACTTATTCTTCTTGCAGATTTAGTTTAGTTTGGATTCGTTTTTGCTTATTTGGGTAATGGATGTTAAAGACATTCATCCTGCTTATCTGACAACTTTTTCTGAGTAATCTTTTTGTTTGATAAAATTGGAGATAAAATTTGTAAATTAAATAATGTGTCACTAATAGGAATAAGCACGTTAATCAACGCTTAAGTAATAAACCAATCATCAACTTTCATATCTTTTAGTTTTCAAAATTTTGTCTTTAAATTTAGTTTCCCTAGCATTACCTTTTTTAGAAAGAAAAAAACTTTATACGTCACGCATAACACGCTGTGATTGAAAAAAGATCTTTCGCATTAGCGTGTAAAGAAAAGCTAATTATGATTAAAAATCATATTTAATTATTGAAAAAAAACATCTATAATTTATGAAAAATGATGTACACCGTGGGGCTGATTAATAATATTTTGTAGATGCCGAAACAATGCAAACAACTTGTATCTCCGTCGCTTCACTATAGCTAGCGTATGACAAACTTTGTGTCATGCATGGGGACGACTTCTGAAGACGACACCGCTTGAGTGCAAACACCTACCCTTCTTCTAAATTCTAAACCCCCCAAACCGAGGTACCAACCAATCAAAAGCAATAAGCTCGACGGCCACCCAAAAAACACCGGAATCCATGGAATATTCATAACCCAAAAATATAGAGAAAAAAAACCAAAAATATACAGGAAAAAAATGAGCTGACAAATTTAACGACACCATAATATGCAGTAAATATTATATAGTAAATGGTAAAAAGGTGTACACGTACCTGAACAGTGAAACTTGAACCAAGTTTGCTGGCCACCACATAGCAGCTGGTTCAACCAAGTACCTTCTGAAAATCCCAGCCCAACCAAACCCTAATACCTACCAACCATTCAATAATTAAAACCCCATCAAACCTAATCAACCAAATATCAAAACAAACCACCTTCAACAAATAAATCAATTAAAAACTTCAAAATTTAACAACTATTAATTAAACCTACCTGAGTTGTTAAGATGACAAGCAAGGACACGAAGAAGGTGATGTGCTTCTTGTAAAAAACTTTAACCACGGTAACAATATGGATGGCGTAGACGGTGCCGGCGCCAGAGTTGGCGAAGATGGTAATTAGAACATGTTCCTTAACGTTGAAAGGGCCAGGGTTTAGGGTAAATTCCCAGCGGGACCCTTTGAAGAAGACACGGTTGGTGATTTTGGAAGCCATGAGCTGTCCCAGAGGCACCACCGCGATCTGGGCGGAGATTGCGGTGATGGTGAGGGGCTCAGTTCTGTACCAGAAGAACTGGTTGAGAAAGGAGAGGAGGACGCAGGAGAGAGTGCCTAGGACCCACATTCGGAACGTTAAGACGGGGAGGGATGGATCGTCTGTGGTCGGCACAGTTAGAGCTACTTGTTCTACGGGTGAATTTTCTTCATCTGTTGATTGGGAAGATGATGATTGGCCATGGAAGTCGCCATGTTTTTTATCTTCCTCAGGAACTGCAAATATTTCCAGAAACAAAAAAACGTAAAATTAGGAAAAAAAACAAAAAGAGAAAAAGAGAAAAATGAAAAATAAATGAAGGGGGCTTACTGAGAGGGGATGTGATTTCATGAGACGATGCTTCTTCCATGGATTCTCTGCTGCTTTCTGTCATTCTGTGTTTTTTATTCCTAAGTATAATTACATGGATTTTGGATATATATTTTTGCGTGTGTGATTGGTTTGTAGTGAGGAATTGAATTATCTAGAGGACTGAGAATATTAAGAGGGAGAGAGGGTAGGCAGGATGGTCATAATCTAAGAAGTTTAATTTCATAGGTGGTAAATGGTAACTAATTTTAGGAGTAAACATGTGAGCTGCTCACTCTCGTACCAGAGTCCGTAAACAGATATGCAAAGGTCTTTCGAGCGCTAACAGTGGCTTGGGAAAGTAAAAAGGCAATTGCGCAGAAGCCCTTAAATTTTGCCATCTAATATTTATAGGTAATAAGGCTATGTATATAATTTGATTTGTTTTTAATACACGATATTATGCATACTAAAAGGGAAGATGTGAGATTAGCCTTATAATAGGTTAGTAATAATGTGGTTCAAATTCGCATTTGATGATAATCGAATCGAAGACCTCTAACTTACAAGTGAAAAGGAATACCACTATACCGTAGTACTAAGCGACAGTCGTATCAAATTCGTCTTTGACTATATATTAAAAACTGTTGCAGTCCTATTAGATTAAAAATGTGATTGTGTAAATCCTAACATATCTAGGATGACCTTATGAGATTCAACCATATCTCTTAGACTAGATATTATCCTATTAGAGTTGTAATCCTATTGAGATAAGGAATTTACCTTCCCTACTACTATAAATAAAGACACAATGGGGTGGAATAACACACACCTCACAATTACACATCTCTTTACTATTGCCGCACCCTTTCTCTGTCCTTTATATTGTTCAGTAAATTAGGCTTACAACAAAAACTTACTTTTATTAGCACTTTAAAATCTCATTGTGCACGTTTTATTAGTGTACATTTTTTCTTCCTGAATATAAAAATTTGGAGTGCACAATATCTGAAGTGTCAATAACAACACCCTAATTCCCCCCCCCCCCGCCCCCCAATGATCATGAATGAAACCACTGAAGAAACTAGAGTGGAATATTTTTGCACCACCTCCAAAAATTAGAGTGGAATATCTTTGCACCAACTGGGATGCGCCACGTGGCCGACCTAGAGCCGGTGATTCGAGCAGTTTACTTGCCTTGGCACGACCGTTTGGAACACTTCGGTCAGACAATGATGCTACGACGCATCTTCTTACCCAAAGTAAGGATCTTGTGCTTACAAGCACACTTTGCCAAGCCCACTCGTTTGGGAAATTTGATTTTTATATCATCCTTCGCAAAGATAAGAAATGACCTTTTTTTCATTGTGGAATCAAGGAAATATATGTGGACTAATCCAACCAAAATGCGGACTATATAAATACTTATGGTTTTGGTTGATGTATCGACAAAATGGTTACATTGTTGCTAAACCTCCTGGCCGATTTTAAGGATTCACCACCCTAATTATTGCATAAAGTTTGGAAGACTGGATAATACTGGAGAGCTTACATTTCTTTTGGTTTTATAATTAGGCATCGAATTCCCATGTTCACCCCAAAACAGCCTCACAGAGCGGTCATAAAGCACAATTTAATTGATCCCTCAAACCTTGGTAAACATACCAAACTTTTGGTTTCCGCCTAGGGCTATGCAATCTTGTACACAGCTATGTGGGTCCGCCTTAAGGCCTATTGCCACCCAACATTTTCGACATTACAATTGGTTACTGGATACGAACTTGACATTTCGTACTTACACATTTAGGTGTGCATTCCATGTGCCAAGTTGCGCCGCTGCAACGTACCAATATAGGTCATCAAAGAAGGATGTGAATCTTTATCGATCATGATTCTCCTTCGCACTAACTCTTTAGAGCCTTTGCAAACGATCTCTTACCGCTCATTTTGCAGATTGTCACTTTAATGAGACAGCTTTCTTGTCGTTAGGGGGAGATAAGAAGGTCAACCTTCCTGTACAACGATGCGAATTTGCATGGATGTTGCCCCCACTATGTCTCATCTCAATCCTTGTACCGCACAAATTTGATAAACAAGATCGATGTATTCTAGCTTTTAGAATGTTGCTTAAAACGCATTCCTCTGATCTAGCTAAAGCGACAAAATCATATACCAGCTGCAAACATGCCTGCAATGATAGATGTACTTAACAGACGTCGAGTTAATATCCTCGAAAGATGTGCTGCCCTTAAAGGATGGTTTGTTCGTCCCTATTAGACGGTCCGGTACACCAGCGAATAACTAATCAATCTGTTTCAGCCTGAAGCACGACAAATCACTCAGTTCATAGGATTCACTTCACTCGAAGAGAAAGATCACTACACAACATGAATTTATATTCGATTGCTGTCTCAAATCATTTCCACATCATGAGATTAATCCGGATTACTCCTAAAACTTGAAGTCATCGATGATGTTTTCACTTATATGGTAGTTACCGACATAAATGAAAAACGACAATATTGAACCGTGTTCCATTTATTAGTGACAACGTAGAACTGATTGGACAACTGAAATTACAATCCAGGTTAAATTCCTTACCAAAGTGTGTTTTGGACCTATAGTTCCTACACTACCCAAGGTAACCATGTTGTATTATTAGTGGGAAATGAAGTGTAATGAGATGAATGAAATAGGGAAAAGTAATGCACGCTTTACGGTGCATGGTTTCTCTCAAACGCCCTGTGATTGGCATCAACATTATGAAATATGGTTAGTTTTTCTCCATTGGGATATTGATACGAAGATTTACATGTAAGTTCCAGAAGAATTACGTGGGCTGGTTCAAATAGTTCTAAACCACGGAACACCCTCTCAACTTGTTTGAGGCTTTCACTTACGGAATAAAGCAATCCGGTGAATGTGGTATACCTATCTAAGTGATTATTTGATCAGTCAGGAATACAAATAAATGCCCTTGCGTGCTACACTATGAAGTCTTATTTCGAATTCCTAGAGTTGCAGTTTATGTCGTTGACATGAATCTCACTAAGATTATGGAAGAGCTTGAGAAAACTGCCTCGCATCTAAAGACAGAATTTGAGATAAATGATCTAGGAAAAACTCGTTTATGCCTTGACCTGAAGTTTAAGCGTTGCTTTGACGGTACTTTGGTCTACCAGTTGAACTACACCCCAAGGTGTTACCTTTGAGTATCCAATGATCTTCCATAAACTGTATGCAAATGAGACCATTGAAGAAGTTATGGAATCCGAAATTCCATAACTATGTTCAACTTTGCGCTTTGTTGTACTTGGCTCATTGCGTTAGACATGACATCTCATTCGTTACTGATCTGTTGGTAAAGATGCAGCACCACGCCTACACGCAACCACTGAATTGGTATTAAAGATGATTTTCTGCTACCTTGAAGGTATTAGAGACTTTGGCTAATCTCAACGCATCACGAGCAAATCCAACCCCCCTGATCCTCGGAATGATGCTTGCCTTGTTTGTTATGCTGACGCATGTTACTTATCAAACGCACACAAGGCATGTCCCAAGATGGTTATG